>CM074975.1:32575582-32586697 GCA_037576825.1 Pangasius krempfi | reverse complement strand
ACACATTAACACAGTACAGGTAACACTGATGACACATTAACACAGTACAGGTAACAATGATGACACATTAACACAGTACAGGTAACACTCACCTTCCTGACCACGGGGCTCCCGTCGTTGATGAGCTGCGCTAACATCATGGCCACGTTGTGGTCGATGGTGGTGGAATGATCTGTCCTCTCTGCTGAATTTCCCACGAAGGTCCCCAAAGCAAACACGGCTGCACATCGTACCTGAAAAAAAACCACCACACACAACTTATTCTCCAAAGCGTGGGCTTGGAGAGCGCATCGAATTAACAAACACTCACGATATGATATTTTATTAATTAAACAACCTAAAACCGCCTACACCGTTCGCACACATTACGAGTTTTTTTAGGAATCTCTAGACATCATCTTCCGTCCATCACAACTGCAAGCACATATCCATGAGTTAGTATTTGTTGGAGTGTCTATTTCCTTCATCTGAAGGAGGCTCTAAGCTATACATTCCATACAATCCTCCGACAAACCCTTTAAATATTATATGTAGAATCCTACAGCAGTGTTTGTCTGTCTCTCTGGAGGAACCCTTAAAGATGATACACTATACGGCCAAAAGTATGTGGACGCCTGACCATCACACCCATACGCGTTTCTTCCCCAAACTGTTGCCGCAAAGTTGGAATCACACAAATGTATAGAATGTTAACGCTGGAGCATTAAGATTTCACTTCACTGGAACTAAGAAGCCCAAACCTTTTTTTTTTAATCAAGACAACACCGCTGTGTACAAAGCGAGCTCCATGAAGACCTGGTGTGTGAAGGTTGGAGTGGAAGAACTCGAGTGTCCTGCACAGAGCCCTGACCTCAACCCCACTGAACACCGACTGCACCCCAGACCTCCTCGACATCCCAACATCAGCGCCATCACTAATGCTCTTGTAGCTGAATGAACACAAATCCCCACAGCCTCGCTCCAACATCCAACATAGTGGAAAGACTTCGCAGAAGAGCGGAGCTCATTATAACATCTAGTGGAAAAATGGAGACAAGCTCTATATTAATGCCCCTGGTTGTGGAATTGGGTGTGAAGGTCAGGTGTCCACATACTTTTGGCCGTATAGTGTATGTAGACCCCTAAGTGCTGGATCAAGTGCTATTCTAAATAAGCCATTTTGTTCAGTTAAACCACATTAGCAGTGATTAATATGACAGTTATTTCCTTCTTCAGTCCGCATTTTCTATCCCAGGTGTTTTTCAGGTTTACAGTCGAGTGCTTGTGCTTAAAGGCGGTGGTCAGGACGCTAGTGAAAAACCTAGTGATGGTACCGATGTAACGTTTTGGACTCGTTCCAATGTTCACTTTATTCTTCCCTTCATTCTATTCCCAATTCCTAAGCTGTTATTTTGTCATCAACAGCGTTTAGATTAAAATTCCACTCTATATGTAAATTCTTGTTTTCAGGCATTTTTTCAGACCAGCGTCTGTGCTATGGTATCTGACCGAGGTGACGTGCTGTAATTAAAGCATTTGAAGACGTGGTGAAGGTCAGAGCTCTGTGGGTTCTCCGGTTCCCCCTCGGTACCTCAGGTATGGGGTCTGACAGGAGGCTGTAGAGTTTCTCGTGCGCGCTGTCTCGAACGCCGCACCACCGAGCCGAGTCGAAGTTGTGCCAGATGCGGCCGAGGCAGATGGCCACCCACTGACGCAGGAGAGGGTGAGGGTCGCTCAGCTGCTCCAGACAGATCGCAATCAGGTTCCCCTGCAGACACGCCTCCTACAGGACACGCGGGGGATTACAACACATTACACACACACACACACACACACACCATACAGAGTTCCCCTGCAGACACGCCTCCTACAGGACACGCGGGGGATTACAACACATTACACACACACACACACACACACACACACACACACACACACACACACACACACACACCATACAGAGTTCCCCTGCAAACACGCCTCCTACAGGAAGTGTTTAAATTTTTTTTTAAATGTAAAGGAGAGCGGGTAGGTCAGATTGAGGCAAAAAAGCAAAAGACACGAGACATGGAGAGGAGAGAACAGGAGAGACAAGACAAGAGAAGAGAAGAGAAGAGAAGAGAAAAAATGAAGATAAAGAGGACAAAAAAAGTAGTAGGCAAAAGTAGAATAGTGAAAAGACAAGAAGAAAAAAAGGAAAGTGAGTGACATGGAAGGTGAGAACGAAGAGAAGAAAAATAAAAGAAGAGAAAAAAGAGAAGAGGAAAAAGTTGAAGGATGAAGAGAGACAAGAGAAGAGGGAAATTAAAGAATAGAAGGGAAGAAAGAAAGAGAGAGAGAAAAGAGAAAGTGAAGAGAAGTGAAAGAAAGGAGGATGCAAGAGAAAATAGAAGACAGAAGTGAAAGTAGAGAATGAAAGTAAAAGATGAGAAATGAAAGAACAGAAAAACAGATTAGAGAAGACAAGAGAAAGGGAGAAAAAGAAGGCAAGGGAAAAGAGACAAGAGACAAGAAAAGTGGAAGAAGAACAGGAGTGATGAAAGTGAAACAGAAGAGAAAAGAAAAAAGACAAGTGAAAGAGAATAGAAGATAGGAAAGAAAAGAGGAAAAATAGAAAAGACGACAGACCAAAGAAGAAAAGTGAAAGAGAAGAAGAGAATAAAGAAATGGTGGGAGAAAAAGAAAGTGAAGGAAAGATAGGAGAAAAACAAGGGAAGAGAAAAGAGGGCAAAAAGATAACAGAGAAGACAAAAGGTAAAAAAACCAAGAAGAAAGGAGAAGTGAAAGAGAAGGGAAAAAAGAAGAGAAGAAAAACAAAATAGAAAAAAAGTGAAAGAGAAGAAACCAGAGAAAACCAGAAAGGAAGGACAAAAAAAGAGAAGAAAAAACACAGAAGTGATGAAAGAAGTAAAAGAGACTAGACGAGAAGAGCTGACGAGAAAGAAGAGAAGAAAAGAAAAATTAAAAGAAGGAAGAGGACAGGTGACAGAAGAGAAGAGAAAAGAGAAGAGAAAAGAGAGGGGAGAGGGAATAGTAGAGTGATAGAAGAGACGTGAACGAAGAGAAGAAAAGAGAAGTGAAATAAGAGAAAAAACAGAAGAGAAGCAAGTGATGTGAAAAGATGAGATAGGAAAAAAGGGGGAAAAAAGAGTAAGAGGAGAAACAAGAGAAGTGCAAGTGTAGGAAAGGAGGAGAAGAGGAGAGATGAGACACACACATGTACACGCACTCACACGCACTCACACGCACTCACACACACACACACGCACACGCACTCGCACACGCGCGCACGCGCACTCACGCGCACACACACGCACACACGCGCACACACACGCTCACACGCGCACACGCGCACACGCGCACACACACACACACACACACACTCACACACACCTGTCCCGTGTTGTAGTTGTTGACTATAACTGCCAGGATGAAGACGGCCATGGTGCGATGCTCGGCCTGGAGAGAACAGAATGAGTCACGATGAGAAGACGAATCATTTCTAACTCCACATGAGGTGTAAAGTTTAGAACTGACTCTGAGTCACACAAACAGATGAATCAATGAATCACTTTATTAAATAACACACAAAACAAAACTAACTCTGTTACATGCCATGTGTTTATGTTTGTGTGTGTGTGTGTGTGTGTGTGTGTGTGTGATGGCTGGAAATCTGCTGCACGACTCAGGGATGGACAGATTTTCTTTTCTATCTAAATAAATAAATGAGTAAAATCTGGAGAAGGAAAGAGAGTGAAAGAGAGTGTGTGTGTGTGTGTGTGTGTGAGGGGGGAAATACTTACCGGCATGTACGGATCAGCCAGGACTGACAGGAAGTACTTATGACCGTTATCCTTCACCAGATCAGCCTGACAGGACTGATAAAGAGAGAGAGAGAGAGAGAGAGAGTTGATTAGTTTTCAGGTTCAGCGTGGGGTTCAGTGGGGTTCAGCGTGGGGTTCAGCGTGGGGTTCAGCGTGCGGTTCAGCGTGGGGTTCAGTGTGGGGTTCAGCGGGGTTCAGCGTGCGGTTCAGTGCGGTTCGGCGTGCGGTTCAGCGTGGGGTTCAGCGTGCGGTTCAGCGTGCGGTTCAGCGTGCGGTTCAGTCGGGTTCGCCGTGCGGTTCGGTGCGGTTCGGCACGCGGTTCAGCGTGCGGTTCAGCACGGGGTTCGGCGTGCGGTTCGGCGTGCGGTTCGGCGTGCGGTTCGGCGTGTGGTTCAGCGGGGTTCAGCGTGCGGTTCGGCGTGCGGTTCGGCGGGGTTCAGCGTGTGTGTGTGCGCGCGTGTGTGTGTATGTGTGTGTAACCCTGACACTCACACTGTCCACGGCGAGGATTTTGGCCCAGATGAAGACGAGGAGAGGACGAAGCTCTCGCGCTGAACTCTGTAACAACTTCAACACATACGGAAAAATCCCTACAGACAGAGCCTGAGAGAGAGAGAGAGAGAGAGAGAGAGAGTGAGAGAGAGAGAGAGAGAGAGAGTGAGAGAGAGAGAGAGAGTGAGAGAGTGAGAGTGAGAGAGAGAGAGTGAGAGAGAGAGTGAGAGAGTGAGAGAGATGACAAGACACAAAGAAAGTTAGGAAAAGAGAGAGACAGAAAGACAGATGGACAGTAAGAGGGACCGAGTGAGTGAGAGTGAGAGAGAGAGAGAGAGAGAGAGAGAGAGAGATGAAGAGACAAAAACTTTTTTTGGTTATTTGAAAAAGAATGATTAATGCCACATTACACAATCAACTGAACTATCAGTGTGTGTGTGAGAGAAAGTTAGAGAGAAACAGAGAGGTAAAGGGAGGAGGAGGAGAGCGAGTGAGAGAAAGACAGAGAGTGTAAAAGTGTATTCTTGTTTGCTCCTCTTCAGAAGACGAGTGTGTCATGTGTCCGTGTCCTCGCTGCTGATTAATGTGGAATATAAAAGGTCTCACAGCACGAGGTGACTTTAACAGAAAGGACAAAATGAATCCCATTAAACTGTCTGCTAATAGCACACACACACACACACACACACACACACACACATCTACTTCTGCCCTTTCAGTGTAAAGTGGGTGGGGCTAATGTTAGGTAAGCTTCTCTTTCACTGTAAAAGTTCAACTAAAGAGTGAAAGTTAAATTAACGGTTAAACCTCAAAAGCAACACGTAACCAGCGAGTGAAAGATAAACTAGCCAGTAATACTGAAACCAGCGAGTGAAAGATAAACTAGCCAGTAATACTGAAACCAGCGAGTAAAAGTTATATTTCAAATGTAAAAGCTAAACTAGGGAGTAAAAGTTAAACCTCAAAAGTAAAAGTTAAAGGAGTGAATAAACTTGAAATGGAATATAATCCTCGAAAAGCGAATGTTAAACTAGCGAGTTGTTGAAGCTGTCAGTATTTTCAGTGCTTAACTGCAGCATATTAATTTCCCTTTACAGGAAAAACAAACTGGCTGTTATTTATCTGCACTCTGATTGGTGAAATGTGTGTGTGTGTGTGTGTGTGTGTGTGTGTGTGTGTGTGTGTGTGTGTGTGTGTGTGTGTGTGTGTGTGTGTGTAATTTTCCAATCTGTGCCCCTGTGGGAGCTGTTCGTGTTGATTAAAGACACCAAACGACACATTAGCGTCTCACATCGCCACCTTTACTGCGTTTATCTCCATTTCGTTCCTGATTCAGCAGCACAAACACCACTTAACTCATTTTATAACACCAACAGCCCAAAGTGTGTGTGTGTGTGTGTGTGTGTGTGTGATGTTACCAGGCTGACGGCCCAGGGTCCGAGGTCCAGGAAACGGCCCAACAGGTCCAACGCTCGCAACCTGTGCACCTGACTGAGGAGGACCTGAAGGAGAGCAGCACAGGACAAGGGTCAGAAAATGTAAAAATTCAGAAATAACGAATACGACAAACACACACACACACACACACACACACACACACACACACACACACACACACCAGGTTCAATAACATGAACAGGTGTTGTGGCTACCACACTCTCCCCATGTGCTGGCACTGTGTAATCCCTCACCTGTGTGTGTGTGTGTGTGTGTGTGTGTGGGGCCTTCGGGAGGAAAGAAACCCCTACCTGCAGAAGTGAGAACTGAAAACACAGGGCTGTGTGTGTGTTTCTTTTTCACGGTCATAAAGTAAAACATCTGTATTTAATCATAAAATTACACAATATCATTGAATTAGAGGTTAAAAAAGAAAAAAATAATAAATCTGATCATATTTTTAGATAAACAAAGTATTTTTTAGTAAACGAAAGTCTACAGGTGTTGTATAGTTCAAATGATTAGGAAAGGTAAATTAAATAATTTTTAAAATAAAACTCTAAAAAAAAAAAAAAACCTGCACAGGAAATACCACAGAGTTTTGATACAAAGCCACGGAATTTTTTTTCGTGTCTTGTTTAAAATGTTCTTTGGTTCTGGACACTGATGCAGGAAATAATCAAATTATTTTAAACCTCTCGGAAGCTTTAGGCAGCAGGTTTTGGGCAGCAGGACAGAAACACACACTGTGTGTGTGTGTGTGTGTGTGTGTGTTTGCGTGAGGGTGTGTATTTAAAGCGTCGTGAGCGTGCGCCCACACACTCTTGGCGTTGGGAGCTCGGGCGGCGCCGTGTGGTCCGGACGCCACCTTCAGAACGACAGCAGCGTGCTGAGAGCGAGGACCCGAGCAGGAGGACGGCCCACAGTACTGCCCGCGCAAAAATAAACACAACGCTGCTCCCTTCACCCCCTACAGCTACACACACACACACACACACACACACACACACACACAACTAACAGAGACCTCAACCTGCCTCCAAACCCACACACACACCTGCTACACCTCCATTAATAAATTCACACACATCTGTAAACATGTTTAAATATAACAGTAATGTTTTATATCTTTTCAATAATTTAACATGAAATATATAAAAAAAATTATAATAATACATTTTAGATTTTTTTTTTTTACTTTTTAAAATTCAGATCAAAATGCTTTAACGTGTGAAGTAAAAATCAGAGAAGGAAAGAAATCGAAGAGAAATATTTAAAAATGTATTAAAAATCAAAATACAAAAAAGTAGAAGAGTGAAACTGTTAATAGCCGTGAAAGGGAAAAAAGTGGGAAAAAAAGGACGATATTAAAGTAATGTAAAAAAAAAAATGAAAAGGTAAAGGAAATAATCTGCAAAATAAAAAAATAAAAAAATGGAGGAAATATTTTTATATTCAATTTTGTAAGTGTGTAATATTTTAGAGATTTTTTCCTAAATATAGAAAATGTTTAAAACATTATTAAAAAAAAATATATTGTAAAAAAATCTCAAAAAAAAAAAACCCTCTATCTCTTACAGGATTGTTTCAACTTTAAAAAAAAATCTTATAAATCTTTTAAACAGTATTAATAAAAAAAATAAAAAAAAAGTATAAAGTGGGCGTGGCCAGTGTTGACTCCGCCCTGACCAATCACAATGCTGCGTAACTCTGTAATTGGCTGCTTGGAACTTGAAGGTTCAGACAGTCACAGACAGAGTGCTGTCAATCAAGCATGCTCATTAGAATATTAGGCCACGCCCACTGAACATTTTCTCAGATCAGTACGTTCAGCTGTAGTTTAAAGCCTTTTATTTTCATTTTACTCTTCTGGTTAAAAAAAAAAATACCCAGAATTCCATTAACTGCCTGCGCTACAGGGTAAAAATACCCAGAATTCCCTGCACTTGTGAGCTCCAGGATAAAAATATTAAGAAATAATAATAAAAAAAAAAAATAATGCAGCACATGTCCGGTTAAGGTCACAGTGCCAGAGGAGTGTATTAATAGAGCTCCGGATCACGTCAAAGCACCGACCGTGAAAATTACCCAGCATGCAGCGGGGGTGAGGGTGTGCCAGGGCTGTTCCCAACATCCATCGGAAACACCCGAAAAGAGAGAGAGTGTGTGAGAGTGAGAGAGAGAGAGTGAGACAGACAGAGAGTGAAAGAGAGAGTAAGTAAGGAAGGAAGGAAGGAAGGAAGGAAGGAACAGAGTGAGACAGAGAAAGAAGAAGAGAGAGAAAGATAAAGAGAGAGAGAGAGAGGGAAGGAGGATGTGGGAGGAATGAGAGGGAGGTCTGCCGATTCTGACTGAGACCAAATGTTAGCATTACTCAATGTTTCTGTGTGTGTGTGTGTGTGTGTGTGTGTGTGTGTATGTGTGTGTGTGTGTGTGTAGGAGAAGTGTGAGAAAGGCAGCTGAGTTTTAAGACAAGCGTTAAAAAAAAAAAAAAAGAAGTCTTCGTCCATCTGGGAGACAAACGGACGCTTAAACCCACACACACACACACACACACACACACACACACACACAAACACACACGATATTAGAGAACAAAAGAAAGGAAAACAAACACACACACACACACACACACACTTATATAATTGAGGAAAGTCATAAGATATAATTTACACAGAGTTAGAAAATGGGGAAGTATTAAAAGAGAAAGTATGAAAAGATAACGTCAGGGTTTAAAGATGGTGGCAGCAGCAGTCTAAGAGTAATAAAGGATAAATTGGTTACTGAAGATGAAGGACCAGAAGATGCATTAAGGAATGGAGGTGGTGTGGTGGTGGTGCTGTGAAAGCGAGTCCAAGCTCTAGTCCTTGGTGTTGTTCTGGTTCAGGGCCCGAATGGCCTGAGGGAAGGAGCTCCTCCTCATCCTCTCAGTGTTGGTCTTCAGGGAGAGGAAGCGCTTCCCTGATGCACAGAGAAGAGCCCATTGTTTAGATTTCTGAGGTCCTTTAGTATCTTCCTGGTCTTGGTCCAGCACTGCTTGCTGTAGATAGACTGCAGGTCAGGGAGCTCAGCTTATCACATCACCCTCTGGAGAGCCACCTATCCTGCTGGGTGGTGTTCCCAAACCAGGCTCTGATGCTTCCCATCAGGATGTTCCTGATGGTGGAGGTGTAAAAGTTCCTTAGCACCTTAGAGGGCAGCTTTAAGTCTTCTTTCTTCATCAGGGCGTTGATGTGACAGGACCATGACAGTTCCTGCGTGATGTGAACACCAGGGTACCGGAAACCATCCACTGTCTCGTCTGGGGTCTTGTTGATCTTAGGGGTGTGGTAGCTCCTCTCCTGCTTCGTGCTGAAGTCCACTATCAACTCCTATGTCATGCTGACGTTCAGGAGAAAATTGTTCTCCTGGCACCAGTTCTCCAGGCTTTTAATCTCCTCCAGGTCATTATCAGAGATCAGGCCCTTGACAATGGTGGTAGAGCTGGAAGTGGCCACACAGTCCTAAGTGTATAATGAGTACAGCAGGGGGCTCAGGACACAAGCCTGGAGCTCCAGTGCTGAGAGTGAGGGAGCGGGAGACATGTCTGCCCACCTGTAACTGCATTGGTCTGACAGGGAAGGACTAAGTCCAAGGTCCTCCAGGTGAGTTTGGAGGGGATTATAGTCTTAAAAGTCGAACTGTAGTCAACAAACAGCATTTTAACATTTAACAAATTTCCCTTCCTGGTGTCCAGATGGCTCAGGGCTGTGTGTAGGAGGTGTGTGATGGCGTCCTCGGTAAAGCGATTGGGACGGTATGCGAACTGTAATGGGTCCAGGGTGTCAGGTAATGAAAAGGTGATGAAGTCTCCTCAAAGCACTTCATCACAGCTGAGGTCAGGGCTACAGGGCGACAGTCGTTGAGGCAGGAAGGCTGGGGTTTCTTTGGGACAGGAACGATAATGGCCTGCTTGAAGCGTGTGGGGATTTCCGACTGGGCCAGAGAGAGGCTGAATATCTCCGTGAACACCGGCGCTAGCTGGTCAGCGCTGGCTCTAAGGACTCGACCGAAGCTGGAGATGCCGTCTGGTCCTGCTGCCTGCCTGGTGTTCACTCTCCTGTGAGCCACCCTGTTGGAACTGCGACTCCAGTTTCTTCCTGTAGCGCTGCTTCACCTCCTTCACCGCTCTGCGCATGTTGCAGGACGCAGCCTTGTACTCGGCCGTGTTCCCGGTGGCGAGTCCCGCGTTATAGGCAGCGGTGCGCGATCTCAGGTATAGATGAAATACTTATGAGTTAGCGTAATCCCTTATTTACTCCATCCGCATTTTGGCCATATAAATCAGTGCTGCTTTACTCGCAATCAGTATCATAAATGTGACAGAAATGCATCATGGGTAATGTAGTTTAGTGCTGTTAGTTACTAGTCCGGCACTCAGCAGCGAACAAAGAGAGGCACTTCAAAACTTTTGCCTCGTTTCAGAAAATGCAGAACAGCCAGAACCCATCTCTCTCTACGGCCGTTTTCTTCTTTTATTTTCTCATTTAACGGCTCCCGCTAGGGCACTTCACTCGGCCCCGGAACGCTGACTAAACACAAAACTACACACTCCACAGCAGGCCGTGATACAAATTTCATCAAGCGCTCATGTCAGCACTGCAAATCTCAACACTAAAGTAGCGGAAGATAAAAACAGAGAGACGGCTCCTTTTTCGCCTTCCAAAAAGCCTGGGCAAAGGGGGCGGGGCTTTCTGATTACAGCGACGGACTAGTGACCAGCATACTTTCACAATGCAAGGTATGAAGTATGCAGTATGAGACACAGCCCTATGGGTAGTACACCTCCGACATACTATATGGTATGGGAGTATTCAGACCTAACCTCATTAGTATGCGGTGTTAGTGTAATACACTCTGTAGCATGTCATTTGAGTCGTAATCTTTTTAAGATACTTTTTAATATAGCAGGATGCAAATTTGGATATAGTGTAATAAGAATGCAGTACTATTCAGGCACACTACGTAGTAAAGTAGTATGGAGTATGGAACATAAAGGAATTAATATGTATTTAATATTACACAATACGCTGTTGACCTACTGTGTAGTAAGACAGTTAATAATTTGGGACGTAGCTGCTATAATATGTAGTAGTATTTACTACAGGACGGTAGTACGCGATTAGGCGGATAGTATTAATACATAATATTGTTTTGAGGTCTTCTTCTTCTTCTTCTTTCGGCTTTTCCCTTCAGGGGTCTCCACAGCGAATCATCACTCTCCACCCTGTCTTCTGCATCCTCAACACAGCATCCTCAACAGCATGGCCGCCCTCACCACTGTCTCTAAACCGTACAGCATGGCCGCCCTCACCACTGTCTCTAAACCGTACAGCATGGCCGC
>CM074975.1:32568702-32573985 GCA_037576825.1 Pangasius krempfi | reverse complement strand
CCACTGTCTCTAAACCATACAGCATGGCCGCTCTCACCACTGTCTCTAAACCGTACAGCATGGCCGCTCTCTCCACTGTCTCACCACTGATATTTTTCTATCACACCTTTCTCCACCCATTCCAACCTGCCTGCACTCGCTTCTTTACGTCTTATAATATTGTTCTGAGGTGATGGTTATTATAACAAACAAACTACGCAGTGTGCTAGTAGGGTCCAAAATGCAGTACTATTAATTAACACACCCCGTTTTTATGGCTGTATGCAGTATGGGACCTCGGTTAGGGATGATGGACTATCAGCAAGAACACATGGAGAGAGCTTGAGAGCTTGAGAGAGTGAGAGAGAGGGAAAGAGCGATGATGTGAGGTGAACGTGGAAACTCCTTTTCCCAGAATGCCGTACCTGTAGGACGATAGGGAGCTGCTCAGGTGGGTTTCTGTTCTCCACCCCCATAGTGAGCCACACCTGAAACGCCGTGAGCTGCTCCGCGAAAAACGGACTGTGCTGAGGAGGCAAACACACACACACACACACACACACACACAGAGAGAGAGAGAATACTAATTATTAAAAAATAGTACACAAGATTTCTAATTACACTGCTATATATACGGAGAATCCTTTACGTAGATAAGGATCCTTATTATATTACTTATATATTTAGTCTTGCTACTTTTAGAAGGGTTTATATGCAGTACAGCAAACAGTAATAAATGAAACAAAGTCAATATCTGATGTGAAAACCTTTTGCTTTAAATAAATAATCAGTGTCTCAGGTGCAGTGTGTGCAGTTTTATAAGGAAATGAGCCGGAAGTGTTACTGAGCATCTTGCAGAAGCAGCCGCAGACTCGCTTCTTATTTCTGCAGCGAAACCCAGCAGCCTTCATTCTGTTTTTATCTGAAAAGGGCCTCATTTTTCTGTAACATTTAATTTTGTGCTGGAAAATGAATGTTTGGAATCTAAAAGGTTTTTGTACTGACCCGATAATGTAGAAGTCATAAAATAAAAATGTATAAAAAAATTTATACAAAAATAAGGTGCCTAAGACTTTTGCACAGTACTGTGTGTGTGTGTATATATATATATACATATATATATATATATATATATATATATATATAGATAGATAGATAGATAGATAGAGAGTCTTGCTGTAGAAAAAATTGTTATAGAACACTAATTATTACATTACTAAATTATTACACGATTAAATTTTTTATTGCACTACGTTTAGAAGGGTTTATATATATATATATATATATATATATGTACACACACACACACATATAGAAGGCTAACATTAAAATGAATACTGATGCAGTAATTTATTACACTCTTATAAAAGAATAATCATTACATGATTCTATAGAAAGGTTGTTATTACATTGTTATAGAATGCTAATTATTACACTATAGTGGACGATTTCTAATTATGTAGCTGTATATACTATACTTAGTGTATGTGTATATGTATATGTGTGTATATGTATATAGTCCATGTGTATATACGTATATAGGATAAATTCACATATTTACAATATTTTTTTTTAAATCCATTTATTTCTGTAAAGCTGCTGTGACAATGTCCATTGTTAAAAGCGCCATATAAATCAAATTGAATTGAATTGAATATATATGTATATAGTGTATGTGTGTATGTGTACACCGATCAGCCATAACATTATGACCACTGACAGGCGAAGTGAATAATATTGATTATCTCGTTACAATAGCACATGTCAAGGGGTGAGATATATTAGGCAGCTGGTGTGCAGGGGTTAGTACCTACCAAAAGTGGTCCAAGGAAGGACAACCGGAGAACTAGCGAACTAGCGACACTGATGGCTCACTGATGTGTGTGGGGAATGAAGGCTAGTCCATCTGGTCCGATCCCACAAAGAGCTACTGTAGCGCAAACTGCTGAAAAGTTAAAGCTGGCTCTGATAGAAAGGCGTCAGAACACACATGGGCCACAGGCCTGTCAGAGCACCCATGCTGACCCTGTCCACTGCCAAAAGTGCCTACAACGGACATGTGAGCACCAGAACTGGACCACGGAGCAATGGAAGAAGGTGTCCTGGTCCGACAAATCACATTTTCTCTTACATCATGTGGAATGCTGGGTGTGTGTGCATCGCTTACCTGGGGAAGAGATGGCACCAACATGCACTATGGGAAGAACGCAAGCTGGCGGAGGCAGTGTGATGGTCTGGGTAATGTTCTGCTGGGAAACCTCGGGTCCCGGCATTCATGTGGATGCTATTTTGACCCGTACCACCTACCTAAACATTGTTGCAGTCCAGGTGGTACACCCCATCATGGCAACGGTGTTCCCTAATGGAAGTGACCTCTTTCGGCAGGATGATGCTCCCTGCCACGCTGTAAAAATCGCTGAGGAATGGTTCGAGGAACATGACAAAGAGTTCACGGTGTTGACTTGGCCTCCAAATTCCCCAGATCTCAATCCAATTGAACATCTGTGGGGTGTGCTGGCCATCAAGTCCGATCCATGGAGGCCCCACCTCGCAACTTACAGGACTTAAAGGATCTGTTGGTAATGTCTTTGTGCCAGATACCACACACACCTTCAGGGATCTAGAGGAGTCCATGCCTCGACGGGTCAGAGCTGTTTTGGTGGAACAAGAGGGACCTACACAATATTAGGCAGGTGGTTTTAATGTTAAGGCTGATCGGTGTATATAGTTTATGTGTATATATTGTGTGTACATAGTGCATGTGTATATAGTATATGTGTATATAGTGCATGTGAAGATATGTATATAGTGCATGTGTATATAGTATATGTGTATATAGTGCATGTGAATATATGTATATAGTGCATGTGTATATAGTATATGTGTGTATGGTGCATGTGTATATATGTGTATATAGTGTACGTGAATATTGTGTGTGTATATGTATATGGTGCATGTGTATATAATGCATGTATGTATGTATATAGTGTACGTATATAGTGTATGTGTAAAGATAAAAGTTACTGTTACCTTGTTATATACGCTAATCACTAACTCACACTGTACTATTATATACAAGTGATCTTATTACAATGTTATAGGACACTATTTATTACCCTATTATTACAACTATAGATACACAAACGCTATTACACTACAATACACAAGTTATTACATTATTATTATACATTTATAACTATGTAATTATTACACGATTATCAAGGCTATAGACTATCATACTTTTTTTTTGGCTAGCTAATTCCTGATATTCTATTTAATCTGTTCCACTGACCCGCCCATGATTGTGTCACGGCAGCCGTTATGCCCCACCCACATGTGGGGAAGTGGGTGTGGCAGGAAGCAGGAGGAACGCAGGTCGGTGTTGTTATAAGTGTTTTATGTTAATACGTTTTGGTGTCGGTGTGTCTCACCCTGAAGGCCGTGCCCTCCTCGATGATGGTGGGAAGCTGAGAGAGGCAAATATCCACCGCCAGGTCCCACGCCTGCCTGCAGCACAACACAACACAGTGACTCATAAGTCAAAAAAATTACATCGAGAATAAAGTTAACGCGTGTTAAATCTACTTAATAGCCATTAAAATGGACTGCAGTCGTCCAGGCTCTGTGGGGGCGGAGCCTGCTTACCACATGGCGTGCATGTAGGTGGGCGGTAACCTGGGGCTGCTAACCGGAGTGCAGTTGTATGACCTCATGATCCTCTCGGCCAATAGGAAGTTACGGAACAGACTGGCAACCAACAGATCCTGACGGAAGAGTTTCTGAAAAAGATCTACAGACAGATACGGATTAAACAGAAGATTCAGAAAACTCCACTTACGTGACGTGTTGCGCTCAATAGCTGGTCAATATGACAAAAACATCATATCACGATACTCGAAGACATTTCTACGATAAACGATATTTATCACTTAATGTCCACAAAAATAACTTTTTAATTGCTACATCATTTCCATATTTTTAACTTAGCTATTGTTTTTAACTGAACATTTCTGACATAATATTTTGGATTATCATTTTTTTTTTTTATGTTGAACTTATGAGAAGGCAAAATAATAACTAAAATATTAGCTTGAAATACGTTTTTTTTTTTTACATCAAAATAACGACATATGACTTACGGCGATGAGTTATGATGCCCAAACAAGATATTACATTAAAAAAAAAAATGCAAAAATAACAGCAAAATGATGTCAAAAATACTGACATAATGCATTAAGACAAGTTGAAATAATGAGATATTAAATCGAAATAATAATAAAATGTTTTCCGCTTCAGGGCTTCTGTAGTTATTAAGCACTGAAAAGAAGGAATAATAAAAAATGAGTTAAAATAATACAATTTTAAAGATTTTGTAAAAAAATTAAAAACACAAATGAATCAATTGAAAGACTGAATCTTGCGATCTTCATTCTGTTAGTGATTATTAAAAAATACCTCGAGTGTATTGTGATATAATGATATTATAACGATATTATAACGATATTATAACGATATTATTTGCGATATTATTTGTGATATCGTATCGCAGCATGATGATATAATCGTGAGCAGGATATACTTATTTACTGATACACCATCACACAGAGCTCCGTCGCTCTTTCACTTTTTTGCTACAATTCCTGACTATCTGAAACACACACACACACACACACACACACACACACACACACACACACACACACACACACACACACGGTTTCATCTTTCATCTTCATCTTTCACGTTCCAATAACTCGAGAATTGCCTTCTTTCAGCCGCTCATGAATAATGCTATTAACTTTCATTAACCTTAATGGCGTCAGTGAGATTTGAGATTTAATAAAATTGCATAAAATCTAATTATGTTATTGTAATATATATGCGTGTGTGTGCGTGTGTGTGTGTGTGTGTGTGTGTGTGTGTGTGTGTGTGTGTGATTAAAACCCAGGGTGTTTTTTCCATTATGCGCTTTTCCATCGCCGATGTTTAATTAACAGCAGGAAGTGAGACGAGACATTCCCGCTCTCTCAGCTTCCCTCGGTCAAGAACAACATCTCAGACTTCGCCAGAGAGTTCAGGATACTCTGAAAACGTGAAAAGTTGTGAAGTTTCGTGTCTTGATGTCTTCCTGAAATCCAAACCAGTGTTTCAGAGCTCTCTGTATCTGGCCCTGAGTGTTATACAAAAACTGGAGATTTTTAATTTCATAGTTTGTCACTTCTGGAAAAGGATTACAATTTCTGATGACCTCATCCTGTACTCGTCTCGTGGTTGTCCTCTCAAATGCTCTTTAGAAAGTATAAG
>CM074975.1:32553702-32561202 GCA_037576825.1 Pangasius krempfi | reverse complement strand
CCGTCACGCTCACTCCCTCCATCAGTGTGTGACCCCTGACCCCTGGAGTGTAAAGACTCAGTGGAGTTTGGGTTTAATCTAAAATCTGACCGACACAGCGGAGTCAGGGGAGAGAGAGAGAGAGCAAAGAAAGAAATAAAGTAAGAAAGAAAGAAAGAACAGAGTGAGAGACAGAGAGCAAAAGATACAGAGAGAGAGAGAGAGAGTTGGTCGAAGTGTAAAAAAGGGGCGGAGCCTACAGATTTCCAAGGTAGATAATCAAAAACATTGTGTGTGTGTGTATTTGTGTGAGTGTGCGCATGTGCGTTTGTGTGTGTAGAGTGTGTACATGTGTGCGTGCGTGTGTGTGTGTGTGTAGTGTGTGGAGTGTGTGCGTGTGTGTGTGTGCGTACAGCGAGAGAGAGAGAGTGTGTGTGTGTGTGTGTGTGTGTGTGTATAGTGTGTGTGTGTGTGTATAGTGTGTGTGTCTGACCTCCAGCTCCTGCTCCCTCTGCAGTGCGAACTGTTTGAAGGACTTGACGATGATGCCGGCGTTGGAGCAGTCGTACACGAAGATGGAGGGACTCCCCATCCACGTCTGCAGGTCATAGATGGACAGAGGGATGTACTGAGTGTAGTTCTGAAACAGAGGGAGGGGAGGGAGAGAGAGAGAGAGAGAGAGAGAGAGAGAGATTAGTGATGTACATACTGTTCATATTATCACACCACTACATCACTGCTGCTGTCAGTACAGGTGTGTGTGTTTTATTGGTCATAAAAGAGGGAATGAAAGAGATGAAGAGATGGACAAAATGACAGGATGAAAAAGAGAAAGAGGGGGACAGATGGTGAAGAAGGTGTGGGAGCAGAGAGAGAGAGAGAGAGACAGACACAAATAGACAGACAGAAAGGCAGGTACAAAGACAGACACAATTAGACAGATTAAGAAAGAACAGACAGACAGACAGACACATAGACAGATAGATAGATAGACAGACAGATAGATAGATAGATAGATAGAAGTGAAAGGCAGAGATACATACAGACAGACACATAAAGATAAATATACTATATACACAGACAAAGACAGGACTAAGACAGACAAACAGGTAAGCAAGCAGACAGACAGACAGATACAAGGTAGTGAAAGATAGACAGATAGACAGACAGAGAGAAAGACAGAGAGATAGATAGACAGAGAGAGAAAGAGAAGCAAACAGGGACCGAAAGAAAGATAGACAGGCAGACAGACATACACAAATTCAGACAGATACAAGGTAGTGGACAGGTAGTGAAAGGTAGACAGACAGATAGATAGACAGACAGAGAGACAGACAGATAGATGGCTAGAAAAAGAAAGAAAGAAAAAAATATAGACAGGGACAGAAAGACAGACAGACAGGCAGAGAGATAGACAGATACAAGGTAGTGGACAGGTAGTGAAAGGAAGCCAGATAGATAGATAGACAGAGAGACAGACACATAGATGGACAGATAGAAAGAAAGACAGACAGACAGGTAAGCAGACAGGTAGATGGACAGACAGACTGGCAATTAAAGACAGACGCAGACAAATTTAGAGAGAGAGATGGAGAGACAGACAGACAGACTGACAAAAAGATAGACAGACACAGAGAGAGACAGAGAGAGAGGTAGAGCAGACTGAAACTTAGAGAGAGATGGAGAGACAGACAGACAGACTGACAAAAAGATAGACAGACACAGAGAGAGAGGTAGAGCAGACTGAAACTGAGAGAGAGATGGGAAGAGAGTGAGACAGCTTTTCTCTTTTGATTGACGGAGAGAGATGTTTAATACAGTTACTGAACTCTGTGTGTGTGTGTGTGTGTGTGTGTGTGTGTGTGTGTGTGTTTACCTTGTTAAAGACCCAGATCTCTCCGTTGACGGTGGGACGGGGGACGCCGTGTCCGTTGTAGTGGAACAGGACGCGTTCCTCTTTAGCGTTCCTCCTCAGAGACGTGCACAGCTTCTTCACCTCGTCCACGGTGGGGTCTAAACTCTGCTTATAGCGCGCCTGGTGGACGGGAGGAGAGCACAACGCCTTACACAACCAGGCTAATCATGCTAATCACGCTAACGGCTGACTGCAAGCGAATGGCTACCAGTTAGCATTAAAACACTTTACATTCATCATCAGCTCGAGTTCAGATCTCCCATCAGACAGGAGAGAATCACGGCTCAGGAACCTGGACATCTGAGCTCATTAGAACCTGAACGCTGGAAAAATCCGGAAATTGAGGCTCTTCTTTATTGTGTTGATGTTAATTAACAGATACGTAAAGGTTCTTCATTTCCTAATAGAACGCTATCTGTAAGAAAACCTTCTGTTAGGGTTCTACATCAGGCCTTTAAGGGTTCTCTCAGAAGGACAAACACAGTCCCTGTTATTGTGATGGATAATTTAAATAATAAACATAAAAATCGCGAAAATCAACTGACAATAAGAATAAAAATAACTAGTTTCAAACTCTGCTATTTCTCAACATGAGATTATAATAATAATCAATAAAACCTACGATTTTAAAGCCTAATTGTTTTCTAGTTTGTTTTTATCGATTCCTCTAGAAATAAATGCTTGAAATAAAATGATCCAGCAACCGAACAGAAAAAAAGAAGATCCAGCATGACATTAGCTTTAATAAACTTATTCGTTTGATCGTAATCAAATAATGAGAAATAACCTAAGGATGTCTCTTTAAGAGGCGTCCTCACGTTGCCTAGCAACAGCGCTTTCATGACTTCAACCATCTGAACTTCAGGACATCTGAACCTCGGGATTAATGAGAACGAGAGACAAACTCCATTTGCCATGTTCCCCAGAGACAGAACGAGGGATAGAGACAGAATGTGAGACAGACAGAGAGATGGACAGAGAGAGAGAGAGAGAGAGAGAGAGAGAGAGAGAGGGAGAGGGAGAGGGAGGTGCAAAAGTTGTTGCGATTATAAATAAAGCGATGATGTAAATGTCTGTCATGACGTAGCGAGTGTCACTTTTTTTTTATTTGCGGAGATTTTAGAATAGAAACGTGTCGATATGTAAAGTCAGAGAGACAGACAGCTCCAGGAAGCTGCAGGATAATAAAGCACACAGACGAGTGTGAGTGTTCTTCCAGAAGCACTTAGAGAGGGTGTGTGTGTGTGTGTGTGTGTGTGTGTGTGTGTGTGTGTTCTCTCATTGTCTCATGGGCCCAGTGATGGTGGAATAATGGACACAGAGACAGCAGGAGAAGAAGAAGGTCAAGAACATCCGGACGCTAATTGTTGGAATGAGTTTACCAACTCTGTGATTCACTTCCTGTGTGTGTTTAATCACTCGTTCACTCGTTCATCTATTCATCCTAATTGCTGACTGATGTACTCAGAAACCTTGCTACAAGAAAAATAAATTTAAAAAAAAAATCAATAAAAAGAAGACGAGAAGAAGGAGTGACTCATGGAAGAAACTTTTTTCTGAAATTTGACTGACTCCTGTTTGCTAGCTCGCTAGAAATAACCTCGTGTGGTAACTTTAGCTATCTATCTATGTGAGCCATTCGAAAACAAAGAGGGCGGGGCTTTGATCTGGTCATTCTCTAAAAAAAAAAAAATAACTGCAAGGAAGTGGTAATTAATAACATAAAAAAGTGAGCTAGCTAGCTAAAGCTACCACTAGGTCACCTCTCCGAAATTTTGTAAAACTTCAGTGAGGAAAATAGCAGAGTATCAGTTACTACGACGTAACAATTATTAAATACAAACATCGTGTGACGAAGCCGTAATTTAAGGCGAAGTCGCTAGAGAAAGCGATATAGTGCCTAATATTTCTGAATGAGAAACAGAGAGAGAATCGCACACCCGATGTGATGTTGCCTAGCGACAGGGAATCCATGCATCAATGAGAGGTCGGAGCTTATGTTAATCTGATCTGATTAGCACGAGTTAACTTTCTGGTTAGCTAACTCTACCGCCACCAAGTAGTGGTGGTTTGAATGAAACAAAATATTTAACTTGCTAACGAACTTGGCTACTACCTAATAATTTACCTAACATTAGTTATGCTAGTTACGTTAACTAACCTTAGCACAATGCCACGAAATTAGAAACATTACACTGTGGAATATAGGTACTTTTATGCTAAGTATAATCTTATAGTGATCAAATCCATGATCAAACTGAGCAAATTTAACTCCACCCCTTGATCCCCAATCATATAGTAACACGATTAAATAAAACTAAACGATTATGTCTTCTGTTAGAACACGACTCATCCCCAGACAACGAAGATAACGGAGAAGCTATCGTCTTATGCTAGCGGGTTACACTATCGGCTGTGTTCCAATCTAAACGAAGGATGTCTCGTTCTGTGCTATCGGAGCGAGCGTGGAATGAGATTAGCCCGACCTTAAATGGAGATGTTATTAAATTAGCGAGCAGGATGAGACGAGCTCGAGTGTGGAACGCGTTATTCGAGAGGAGAGGATGGATGGGGAGATAACTTCCTCAGGTAGTGTGTGTGTGTGTGTGTGAGTGAGAGAAGAGGCTTTACATAGAGCTGCAGTCTCCCAAAAGACTTCACACCCTCTCAGATTCTCTCTCGCAGGTATCACCTCACAAAATCCCTCATTTCTCTCACTTTCCTTTTTGCATCTCTTCCTCCTGAGCTCTTCCTCGTCACGTTCCAGAAAGATGAAGAAGCCTTGGGCTCGTTTTCTTTTCTTTTCTTTTTTTTCCTGCACGAAGACGCAGGACGTTTACGCGAACTCCGGCTATATACCAGCGCCAGAAAGACATTATTACATGTAAATAATTTAAGAAAGCCGAAAGATTAAATATTCATGACCAAAGTCTGACATTTGCTTTTATGCAATACATCACGGTGATACCGCTAACATTTATGACTGTATAAAAGTGCAATCTAAATTTTATTACCAGCACTGCATTTTAATACGGGGTGTTTTTAACACGACCTCATCGACTCACCCGACACCCGAGTCACACACGTGGCCACTTCCATGACAACGCAAGGAGAACGTTTTACAACAAGAACGCACTCGCGCTCGGTAGTGAGCACAAACATGAACGTTACCTTCAATCAGTGAACAGGGCTGTATCGACGTTTCTGTGTATTCGTCTAACGTTAAAAAAATAAAATCGTGCTAACTAGCTAGCTAGCTAAGTAAACATAGTTAAAAGAACAATCTAGTTAAGCAGGTGGACTAGTTTGCTAGTTTCAAAGTAGCAAATCTAATGTGATATTTTTAAAATATTTATTTTATTGCTCTCCCATTTTATTTGGAGCCGGAAATTAAATTACGTCAATGAAAGTTACGCTTCTGATATCTACACATGTCGCTTAGTTCCCTCGACACGCCGAAACAAATAGTAATAAAATAATGGAATGGTCCTTAAGATGGCGTGATTTTAATCATTAATTACAATATTTAGGAACACTTATTTTTTGCTAACTTATAACTTAATATACACGTGAATTGAAATTGAATTAAAATTTAAGAAAACTTCGGTTAATGTGTGTGATTTCACACCCGCGGTACGAACAACACGCTCAGAATAACTAGAACGTAAATCGGAAATATATTCACATCGCGATTAATTCGAAACGAGACGCAGGTGACAGTTAAAAGACAAAACCCAGTGAACTAACACGAGAAGAAAAACGGAGAGATGAGAACAAAAGACGTGAAAGCAGAGCGTGGAAACGTCACGTGTGCCGAGACGGGGAATTCGTGACGACACGGTAACTTTGCTAACATGATGCATATTTCGTTAATACTGAATTTAACATCTGATCATGCTAATTAATGCTAGTTAAAGAATGCTAGTTAAAGAAATCTTAATGTAAATCTACTTTACAAGTTTAAGGAATCTCATCGGAATCATATTTTTCAAAAAAAACAAAAAACTAATACAACTAACGTAAAAAAAATAATAAATTATGTCACATAGTCCCACTGCTACGCTAACACCTGCAACTAACAGATGCTGCTTAGTTAAATTAACTAACTAACTCCTGAGGTCATTTTTTGCCGTATTAAAGTTAGCCAGCTAGTAATAACCTCGAGGTAATTTTTTAGCTGCATTTAAGTAAGCTAACTAGTAATGAACTATTTTTTAAAGGTAAAAAAAAAAATTTTTGCACAAAAAAACATTGTAAAATATTATAAAACAACTGCAGGTATGAAGGAAATAAAGTGCTAATTACTCCTTTATCAGTTTCACTATCACCTGATTAAATTTATGAATTATTAATTATTAATTACTTATTTATAGTAAGTTTTATTCAGTAACCATCAGGATTTTTTTTTTTTTTTTTTTACTTTAAAGAGTTTTTTTAGTATAAAAAAAAAGCATCTTCTTTACCTTTCCTACTGTGACATTACTGCAGAAAAAGCTGAGAATTCTCTCACAGGAGGAAAAAAAAAAGAAATCATACAATAGTCGATGAGTCAAATCACGACACATACACACCAGGTTTATTGTGAGGGAGTGAGAAAAAGTTGCTGGTTTCCGTGGTAACAAGGCATGATAGCTTTAACACTCTTTTCCCTGGAGCTGACAGTGAACAAGGAGCAAGAGCGAGAGAGAGAGAAAGTGAAGGATCGGGACAAGGCCGAGCCGAAATTTAGAACCGACCAGAGGGCTTTATTCTGTTCTAAAGCGATTCGATTCTGTTTCCCAAAATGCCGAGCAGTGACTGACCTCGGAGAGGGTACAGGGAAGACAGAATCAACAGCATATCAACACAGTATTCCCTAAAGTTCATCATTCCGTACACTTCATTGTTTTCTAGACTTCAGAGTATTCCTTACACTCCAGCATTCCCCACACTGTAGTATTCCTTACACTCCAGCATTCCCCACACTGTAGTATTCCTTACACTCCAGCATTCCCCACACTTCAGTATTCCTTACACTCCAGCATTCCCCACACTTCAGTATTCCTTACACTCCAGCATTCCCCACACTGTAGAAGTCCTTACACTCAAGCATTCCCCACACTTCAGTATTCCTTACACTCAAGCATTCCCCACACTTCAGTATTCCTTACACTCAAGCATTCCCCACACTGTAGTATTCCTTACACTCGAGCATTCCCCACACTGTAGTATTCCTTACACTCAAGCATTCCCCACACTGTAGTGATCCTTACACTCAGGCATTCCCCACACTGTAGTATTCCTTGCACTCAAGCATTCCCCATACTGTAATATTCCTTACACTCAAGCATTCCCCATACTGTAATATTCCTTACACTCAAGCATTCCCCACACTGTAGTATTCCTTACACTCCAGCATTCCCCACACTGTAGTGATCCTTACACTCAAGCATTCCCCACACTGTAGTGATCCTTACACTCAAGCATTCCCCACACTGTAGTATTCCTTACACTCAAGCATTCCCCACATTATAGTATTCCTTACACTCAAGCATTCCCCACACTGTAGTATTCCTTACCCTCCAGCATTCCCCACAGTGTAGTATTCCTTACACTCGAGCATTCCC
>CM074975.1:32481666-32504648 GCA_037576825.1 Pangasius krempfi | reverse complement strand
CACACACACACACACACACACACACACGCACAAGACCAGTCTCTCTCTCTCTCTCTCACACACACACACACACACACGCACAAGACCAGTCTCTCTCTCACACACGCAGAAGACCAGTCTCTCTCTCTCTCTCTCACACACACACACACACACACACACACACACACACGCACAAGACCAGTCTCTCTCTCTCTCTCTCTCACACACACACACACACACACACACACACACGCACAAGACCAGTCTCTCTCTCTCTCTCTCACACACACACACACACACACACACACACGCACAAGACCAGTCTTACACAGACCCACACAAACGACACTGCTAACCCTAAACACTGCTGATGTCTATAGACGCGATCAGCGTCCGGTGGCATTAC
Organism: Pangasius krempfi; assembly: GCA_037576825.1. Lineage (NCBI taxonomy): Eukaryota > Metazoa > Chordata > Actinopteri > Siluriformes > Pangasiidae > Pangasius > Pangasius krempfi. The sequence continues at coordinate 32,504,263 of CM074975.1, read as the reverse complement.
TTACACTTTCACAGCACTCCATTCCCATTTCCTTCTCAAATCTAATTTTACAGTCAGTCTGTGAGCTGAAGCTGAAACTGCAGGAGTTTTCATTGATCATAAAAAACTCTCTTTAAAACCTGTTCCATGTTCTGCTCACTCTAATCATCTTAATGTGGCTCAACACGCCTTCAAAACCGTTCGTTTGTTTGAGGAAGTCCTAATTCTTCCCTCTCCGATGGTTAAATCTGACGAGGAGAGGCACTGGCCCATCAGAGGCGAGGAACTCGGAACGCCGCTGTGTCCAGACCTGCGCCTTTGGGGAAGCTGATTATTTAATGTCTGTGTCTGAGTTTGGGTCTGAGCACTAGCTGTGTGTGGAGACAAACTGAGACAAGCAAAACAACTTCAACAAGAAGAATCATGGTGTTCAGTAAGATGGAGCCATGACTCACTCCACTGTAAACACTGTACGATAATAAAGAAAGAGTTCCCAGGATATGACACTGCAGTGTTCATGACAAGTTTAAAGCTGAAAGTTTAAAGCAAGCTAAAAGGCGTATTTGTGCTGTGACACGGAGAGGGGGTTTATGGGTAAGTGTGGCGTGCATGGCGTGGCGTACTGATGGACTAACTGCATGGCGTGTTTATCTGAAGTGCTCTGATTGGTTGAGGAGGAGAGTTAGGATGGTGAGACTGTGTGCAATACGCCCCTTGATTATCGCAGACTGACGATAGTATCACCTGTCGCTCTGAGTGTAGACTGCAGGAAGGGGGAAAAAAAGGGGGCGGGGCCAGACATACGTAATGACGTGTACAAAAAATACCAGAAGCTGATTACAAGTTGGTTGTAGCTACGAGTTGCTAAGATTTTTAAATTAATTGATCCAGTTAATTACCACGCAGCTTTCAGACATGCTCTTCACTTCTTTATAGTGTAGTTCATCTGAGGCAGTTTCACAGGATTGCCCTCACTCTCAAATGAATAGCTTAGCGGCTCCCGGTGGTTCACCTCCCGTCTGCCGCACAAATGTCACCCGCTAGAAGCCTCAAATAGAGGAGCGATGATAGTTTTGTTTAGTATGGTGCTATAAAATAAGTGAAATTGCGAAATAAAATGCTTTCCTACTCCTGATGTACATCCAGTGATGTACAGTTGCAACTTCTGTGGATTACTGTAAAAGATTAATAAATGACAGAGAGACTGACACACGGCTCACCACACACGTGGAACGGGTTAGAATGGGGCAGAATGGGACGGGTGATGTTTACAAGCGTGTGCGTGTGACACGATGAAAAGAGAAACTGAACGGGAATAAAACATCTGAGAATGAAAAGATCAAAGCCATCAGGATTTCAGTTTCGGAAAAACAGAAAGGGGGACGTTGAGAAACAGGACAAAGATAAAGGTGCGCTGTGTACGTCGTCTCATGTGAAGTTCAGCAGTAACTTTATTAATGTGTAATTTTGCAGTGCTAGTTATGCTAACGTCAGAATAATCAGCAACAGGTGTAAAACCAAATTACAAGAAAGTCTGGATTGTGCATTATAACAATTTTAAACTGCAGAATCGATACATGCCTCATTGCATTAATGTTATGTTCTTATATTGTAGCAAACTCTTTCTGTCCATGTCATTTGCTCTGCAGTGGAATTCGGCCATCATACCTCAGCATTATTGCTGCTATCATCCCTCATGTGCTATCATTTACGACTGAGTGGAAGCAAGCTGATTTTATTCAGCCACTTCTCTGTTTTTTATTCAACTGTTATTTGAGTTATGTTGAATTGATTATTGTAAATAGTTATTTACTCAATGATTGTATTTATTTTATTCTTGATTGTTGATTGATGGGGCAGCGGTAGCTCAGCTTAAGACGTCGGGCTACTGCTCGGAAGGTCATGAGTTCAATCCTCAGCACCGCCAAGCTGCCACTGCTGGGCCCTTGAGCGCGGCCCTTAACCCTCACCTGCTCAGCTGTGTAAATGAGAGAAATGTAAGTCGCTCTGGATAAGAGCTTCTGCCAAATGCCATAAATGTAAATGTAAAGTTTGATCAAGTTTCTTTTTTTTTTTTTTCCAATATTTCTGCAGAGCTCAGAACACACACACGGCATGTTTAACTCACTTCCTGCAGTGAGTGTGCAAACAGAGACCACTTCCTCAGACACCTCGCACCCGGGTGTGTTCTCACCTGAGTAAAGCGCCGCACAGAGGAGGAAAACACCAGGGTTCTGTTCAAACTCATTAAACACTGTGTTTGTGAAAGAACCCTGAATTGGGGGTGAAGTGAAGCATTATGAAGCCGTTAATGTTTACCACAGATCTGAGAGGTATCTGGGTTAGAGCTGAAGGTCATGGTCTTGTATGCTTGGTATAAATCATTACAGATATTTTGGGTAAGACGTATATGATCATATGGGGTTCATCACTTAAACATGTTGCCCTGGCAACAGCCAGTCTAATGTAACACAAAAATTAATACATTTACTTCTGCATTTACTTCATTCTCAACATGCACGGTGTTACATCACAGAAACCTTCACACAGGTCCTGAACATACGCGTGACTGATCCAGATTACTTCAGAGACCGGTCTCGAGTGACTGAGTCACCGTCTGATTGCGTTTTGGAAAGATTTTTAGTCCAAAACCCTGCACAGTGGAGACGAAGCGGTGTTTCAGCTTATGATCTTATAGCCAGGTCTCGGGCATAAACCATCTGAGGAGCTTAAAACATCCTCACCACATAGCAGCAGCAGCAGAATAAAACTATATTCAAATCCAGGCTTAGCAACATGACCAACTTATCCTATCCCTCTCTCTCTCTCCCTCTCTCTCTCTCTCTCTGTCCCTCTCCCTCTCTCTCTCCCTCTGTCCCTCTCTCCCTCTCTCTCTCTCCCTCTCTCTCTCCCTCTCCCTCTGTCCCTCTCCCTCTCTCTCTGTCCCTCTCCCTCTGTCCCTCTCTCCCTCTCTCTCTCTCCCTCTCCCTCTCCCTCTCTCTCCCTCTCTGTCCCTCTCTCCCTCTCTCTCCCTCTCTGTCCCTCTCTCTCTGTGCCTCTCTCTCTCCCTCTCTGTCCCTCTCCCTCTCCCTCTGTCCCGCTCTCCCTCTCTCTCCCCCTCTCTGTCCCTCTCTCTCTGTGCCTCTCTCTCTCCCTCTCTCTCTGTCCCTCTCTCTCTCTCTCTCTCTGTCCCTCTCTCTCTCTCCCTCTCTCTCTGTCCCTCTCTCTCTCTCCCTCTCTCTCTGTCCCTCTCTCTCTCCCTCTCTCTGTCCCTCTCTCTCCCTCCCTCTCTCTGTCCCTCTCTCTCCCTCTCTCTCTCTCGCTCTTTCTCTCCCTCTGTCCCTCTTTCTCTCCCTCTGTCCCTCTCTCTCCCTCTCTGTCCCTCTGTCCCTCTCTCTCCCTCTCTCTCTCTCCCTCTTTCTCTCCCTCTGTCCCTCTCTCTGTCCCTCTTTCTCTCCCTCTGTCCCTCTCTCTCCCTCTCTCTCTGTCCCCCTCTCTCTCTCCCTCTCTCTCTCCCTCTCTCTCTGTCCCTCTCTCTGTCCCTCTCTCCCTCTCTCTCTCCCTCTCTCTCTCTCCCTCTCTCTCTCTCCCTCTCTCTTTCTCTGTCTATTTTTCTTTCTCTTTCTTTGTATCTCTCTACTTTCTCTTATACACCCCGTCTTCATGTGATATAAATCGATTGCCTTTAAAAGTTTACACCCAGGTTCTGAGTAGAAAAAAATTAATAATTATTTACAGCTAATTTTACTGTTTATTAAAAAAAAAAAACAATTCCAAGATGTAAAAACTGAAATGTGGGAGCAGCAAAAAACGGCCGTTACAACATAATTGTTTTTCTTTTCATCTGCATGACGATTTTTTAAATAATGTTTTTAAAAAAATATTAACTACAATTAATTTTCAGCATTAATTACTATTATGTTTCCTTTTTTTAAGTATTTACTATTTTTTTTATTTTTGCATACAGTTAAAATTGATACAGTTTTATTATTTTATTTACTACTTTTTTGCTATAATTTTTTTTCTTTTATTGTTAATTTAAACTAATATTCATTAAGGAACATTTTTATTCACCTTTTCCCCATAATGTTGTGTGTTTTTTTTTTGTTTTTTTTTTACTATTAATTGCAATTATTTTTGCTATTAATTATTAGTTTACTAATAGCTATTTTTCTGTTAATTACTATAATTTAGTTTTGCAATTATTTTCACTATTTTGTTCTTTTTTACTTTTTAAAATATCTTTTATTTACTATTAATGAAGGATCATCTGTGAAACATAACACCCAAGAAAATGAATTATTGTAAATTACATCTGTCTTCGATTCTCTCTCTCTCTCTCTCTCTCTCTCTCTCTCTCTATGTCTCTCTCTCTCTCTCTCTCTCTCTCTTTCTCTATGTCTCTCTCTTTCTCTCTCTCTCTCTCTCTCTCTATGTCTCTCTCTTTCTCTCTCTCTCTATGTCTCTCTCTTTCTCTCTCTCTCGCTGTCTCTCTCTCTCTCTATGTCTCTCTCTCTCTATGTCTCTCTCTTTCTCTCTCTCTCTCTCTCTATGTCTCTCTCTCTCTATATCTCTCTCTATCTCTTTCTCTCTCTATGTCTCTCTCTCTCTATGTCTCTCTCTATCTCTTTCTCTCTCTATCTCTTTCTCTCTCTATGTCTCTCTCTCTCTATGTCTCTCTCTCTCTATGTCTCTCTCTTTCTCTCTCTCTCTATGTCTCTCTCTCTCTATGTCTCTCTCTCTCTCTGTCTCTCTCTCTCTATGTCTCTCTCTCTCTATGTCTCTCTCTTTCTTTATGTCTCTCTCTTTCTCTTTCGCTCTCTCTCTTTCTCTATGTCTCTCTCTTTCTCTCTCTCTCTCTCTCTCTCTATGTCTCTCGCCCTCGTCCCGCCCCCACGACTGAACCTTCCTTCATTTCCTCCGAGGACAGTTTCATGCTCTCGTGTCTCACCATCGTGAACTTTTTACCTCCTCTCCCTCCGTCCTCTTTCCACAGGTGTCACTGCACCGCTCTCTGATCTCTCCATCCTTCTTCTAACGTTCCAGAAACGTTCACTTCATCCCCAGGCCGCTCGGTGGGAACTCGCCACAGCTGGAGCTGAGATGACGTCAAAAAAAAACCTTAACGTGAATTTTACACCACTTTTTCAAAGAGAGATTTTTCTGTAATGACTAAATGCCTGAGGCAGGAACGTAAGAGCTCGGCAGGGGCGAACAAATCACACACACACATACACACACACACACACACACACACTGGTGTTATTGACTTTTTATTCATTGTTGCCCGGCGGTTAGAGATGTGTTTTTTTTTGTTCTGTTCACCAGCTAGAGAAAAAACCCTTTCACTGCTACACAAACGACTTTAGCTGCGATTTATTTTAGATGAGATTTTAGATATTTAAATGGAACACACTCTGTGGTGTGCTGCTGTAAGAAAATAATCAACAACCCGGCGGTGTGATGAAGTGGAGATACTCTTACCACTCAGACGTCGGTTATTTTCCCGTAACAACACGTCCTGATGTGTTTTATTCCTCTTACGCTACAGCAATTTGCCAATGATTACAGCCGTTTATTCATTTATTTACTTTTTATACGTTTATAGCTACATAGTCGTTCACTCACCAGTCTCTCTTTTTCTCTCTCCTGAATTAATAAGACAAAAAAAAGGTTTATTATATAAATTAATCAGTAGCTTGTCATGTTACCAAGAAACCGCACAAAGTGCAAACTCTTCTGTCCTGACGATGTCGGAAACCTACAGTTACAGCCCTGACTGTTACACAGCGCTGACACTGGAGACTCCTTCCATAAATACGTAAATGTCTCCATAAAGATCAGCAGCTAGATACATTTTTTTTCCACAATGTGAACAAATCCCTGCGTGAGCTGTTGCTACGGAGCGAGCGCGTTGATGCAAACCTGCGCTACTGTCAGAGCTGCACTTCTGGAAAATGAATCAACACCTTCTGACCAATCGCAGTCCAGAATTCAGCAGCACTGTGGTGCACATGCGCAAGTGTCTTCATTCCCTTTTCCCATTTTTCATTTTTTTGCTACATTTCTGTAGCAAAACTTGTTAAATACAGTCGAGGTCAAAAGTTTACATCCCCCTTTCAGAATCTGCAAAATGTTCATTATTTTTGCTAAAATAAGAGGATCATACAAAAGGCATGTTATTGTTTATTTAGTGCCGACCTGAATACGATATTTCACATAAAAGATGTTCACTTAGAGTCCACGAGAGAAAATAATAGCTGAATTTATAAAAAGTTCGAAAGTTTACATCCACTTGATTTAACACTGTGCTGTGACCTGAAGGATCCACAGCTGTGTTGTTTTGTTTAGTGATAGTTGTTCATGAGGCCCTCGTTTGTCCTGAACAGTTAAACCGCCTGCTGTTCTTCAGAAAAATCCTTCAAGTCCAACAAATTCTTTGGTTTTCCAGCATTTTTGTGTATTTGAACCCTTTCCAACAACGACTGTTCCATCTTTTCACACTGAGGACATCTGAGGGACTCGTATGCAGCTATTACAGAAGATTCAAACGCTCACTGATGCTCCAGAAGGAAGAACCGTGCGTTAAGAGCCGGGGGGGTAAAAACTTTTTGAATTTGAAGATCAGGGTAAATTTAACTTATTTTGTCTTCTGGGAAACATGTAACTATCTTCAGTAGCCTCTGAAGGGCAGGACTAAATGAAAAAAATATGATATACACATCTCCATTATGTTCAAAAGTTTTCACCCCCTCCCCCCCGGCTAACTAAATAAACAATAACATGCGTTTTCTTATTTTGGTAAAACAATTAACATTTTGCAGATTCTGAAAGGGGGATGTAAACTTTTGACCTCGACTGTATCATTAACCATGTTTTTATTATTCTTACGTTTTTATTTTTACTAACCTGACGTGACACAGAAAAAACACTGTCATATCGGAGTAACATCATAATCATATTAGCATATTAATAATCATGTTAATTGGTTGGAACTCTCTGGAGGAAAGGAGTCTCTAATTTTGGAGCTCTCATAGTCATTTATATTTTCTTGTCTGCTGCATTTTGCCGTTTTTTTTCTTCCTGAATTCAGTCTTCAGCTGCCTGTTTGAATCGGTTTGATGTGGAGTGCAGCGTCAGTCTGTGGTTTGACCCCCCGCTGTGTTGTCTATAACCCCGCCCTAATTAACAGCCCTTCTGCGCACATCCTGCTTCCACATGCTGCCGCTGCCGCTGCTGCCGCTGCTGCTGATGTTGTGGTTTGCGGCAGTAATGTGTTTTACAGTAATGTTGTTCCACGCACCTCCGGAAGCCTGATTCAGAAGCGGTGACCACTAAAATCCCATTTCCCTCCATCTCTATAACCTTTACACACACACTCGACACCACATCGTGCGCATTTGGAGCGTTCGAACATTTCATCTCTGGCGAGAACATTAGCGTGTATTCGCTTTATTAGCATTAAGTGAAACAGTGCCGAAGCATAAGCATAAGATTAGAAAAGAAAGAAAGAAAGAAAGAAAGAAAATCCACGACCGAACTGAACAATCTGTACTGTCTGCCTTTTCTCTGTAACACAACGCAAACCCCCCAGCCATGTTGAGTTCTGGACTCTGATTGGTCAGAAGGTGTTGATTCGTTTTCTAGAACAGCGGCTCTAACAGTAGTGCAGGTTTATATTAATGCGCTCGTTATAATACGTTATCATTTCGATAGTAAAAGAAACACGTGTAATCGTTGACATGATGAAGTTTTCTTAAAATAAGGAGACGTTTATTTAAACATATATGGAAGGAGTCTCCAGCGTCAGGGCTAAAGCTGTAACTTTAAGTTTTCTTCATCTTCAGGACAGATGAATTTACGCTTCGTGGTTTCTACAAGATGTGTTTTTTTCTTCAAGAGAGAGAAAAAAAAATAGAGGCTGGCGAGGGAACGACTGTTTATAGCTGCAGTAATGTGATGAAATTGTTGAACTCTAAAACTGGAATTCTAAGTGTTGGTAAATTTCTGCAGTATAAAAGGAATAAAACGCGATTTCGTAAATAGTTAATCTTTTGAAAAAGCGTTTTTCGACTCCTGCCTGTGATCCTCCAGGACGTACCGTAGATGACGACGTGGGGGATTTCAGCCAGAGGAACAGCATCCGTGATGTTTTTAGACAAATTTGCGGTCACGCCGATGTTGGACTTCCTGCGTCTGGTTTCGGTGGACGCTGGAAAAACAAGGAGCAAGATTTTTACGAAGACATTAAACAAACCAGTGCACATGCGAACAAGCTAATGAGACAAAATGAGAGTGATTACAGGGACACACCGAGCGGGAACGTGTTCAAGGTGTATTACTGATCACCGCCATCAATCCGTCACTGCGGTTTAACAGTAGCGGTAACGAGAGATAGTTACGAATATGTGTGTGTGTGTGTGTGTGTGTGTGTGTGTGTTTAGTGTTTAAATCAGTGTTATTTATCTTTCCTTTCCAGCGTATTGAGACTTTATCTTTCAAGCTGATCCAGAAAAACAAATGTAATAAAACAACGCCTGAAATGACACTGCATGATGTCATTAGTGTCACGTTTTTTCTGGGCATCGCTGCAGCATGAAAGATGTCAAAATGAATCAGTAAACGTTTTCAGATCGAATTTTTTTCCCCATTGTTAGATTTCAGTCGGAGATTTTTCTCTTCCGAAACGGAAACCTCGAGTAGCAGCCGATAGCCGTATTGCTTTTCCTTAAAAACTGCTAAGCTTTCGAACTGTTTTTGCAGCTGGAGAAGCACGTGACAGTTGGACTTCACACGTCACACAAAAATCACTTACATTGTAAACAAATATGATGAAGTATAAAGTGTAAATATAATAAAAATCATTCCTAAGAGAAAGAAAAAAGAGCCAAGACTTTTTCCAGTTCCACAAATACATTTTTTTCGGAATGTTTTTTGTCGTTTGTTACAGGAGCTGATATCCGATGTGTTTTCTCCGATATCCGTTCCACTGTTTTCGGTATCGGTCCGGTACGGATCCCGGTGTCGGATCGGTGCCGTCTGTAGCGTCTAGTAAAAATGAAATGTTGTTTGTTATCAGATGATTGAACTGTTCAAGTGTCTCACACATGACCTGGATACATTTGTAATTAAACCACATCCATGTTTTATTCATCATAACATAATTTAGCCTTTTTAAATTGCGTGTTCTGTGGAATGTAAAAAAAATCAATTAAAATGTTCATGTACTGCGGCTTTACGATGGAAACCGTCGTTTATGCACGATTTCTCCGAATATTTTTCATCTTCTAAACAGCTGTATTGCAGAAATGAACTTTTTCTTCTTCTATCTGATGATTCAGAAGTAACAAAAATCCTCCCTAGTTATTTATTTGTATATTTATTTGTTTAGTCATTCATCCATTCATCCATTTATCTATATAATATATTATTTTCTATAATTTATAATCTTTATTATTTAAATATTTTTTTTACCTGCCTTCCTGCCTCTTTGTTAGCAATATGTACTTTTTTTTTTTTGAATGCTAAACCCACTCCTAAGAGAAGGAGGGAAAAAGAGAAAAAAGAGAAAAAAAGGAGGAAAAAATTAAAAAGAAATAAAAGCAGAGATCTTTTTTTTTTTTAAATAAATAATAAAAAAGTAAGAAAGACAAGATGCTAAGATGTTACAGATGTTATTTGACAAAAAAAAAAAAAGAGTGGAAAAAATAATTGATATTTTCTGAACTTGAAAAATAATCATTCAAAAAGATTCTGAGGAATTTTAATAATAATAATAATAATAATAATAATGATGATGATGATGATGATGATGATGATGATGATGATAATAATAATAATAATAATAATAATAATAATAATAATAATTCACTTATAACAGTGATTTAAGGAGAGATTTATTTCACACACAAAAAAATACTTCTCTTTCTTTCTCATTTCTCTCTCTGGAGAGACGCAGGATACTGTTCGCCTCATACCAGAGCGCCAGGTCTGAGAAATCTGGGAAAAGCTGCTGTAAGGCCGCGCTGCAGCTACACACCGGGTCAGAAAGCTGTTTTTATTAAAAGCTGCTTTGCCAGGAGGCGGATATTACAGCGGGGACCTCTGTCTCTGTCACACTGCTGAAAAGAATAAATCAATAAAGGGATAAGTGAGAACAGCACGGTGTTTTGTACAGCACATGGCACCGGTGTGCTTTTGTGGAAATCTAAATGAGGGCCGACAAATGAAGACAAAGTGTACCGGTGTACGTGCGCCGGTCCGGAGAGGATTCAGTCCAGGCTTAATTGCAAAAAAAAAAAAAAAAAAAAACAGAAAAAAAAACAGTGCCTAATTTCTGTAGAAAAATACACATCCAGGTGGATCAGGAAGTGAATGAAACGCAGAACCCAGAGGTCATCAGCGGATAATAAAGCTGTACGCCGTCACCTCCACCCACTCGTGTGCAGGTGCTGATTCCAGAAGATATCCACGAGCCGCAATTAAGACCCGGTCCATTAACCAATTCTTATCCACGGCAAGTCGCTGATTCAAACACTTCTGATCGATAAGGAGGCAAATTAGGCGAGTCTTGAGGGTCAGTCTGGATAAATCCAGGCGAGGAACGGAGCGTGTGCTAACAGATTATTACACTGATGGTCTGGCTTTGCGCTGAACTTGCACAACTGTAGTTAGAGGAAGTTCAAATGAGTTCATTAATGATGATGATGATGATGATGATGATGATGATGATGATGATGATGAATACACAATGAAAGGGTCAATTTAGACTCCACTTTTAAAAAAAAAAAATAGAAGCAGTCTGCTTGCAGACTAAAATAACTGGCCTCAGAGCATCTGAGTGATGGGTTTGATCCTGAATCGACCCAAATACAGGAAGTGAACTAAACATGCTGTGCATTTTGGGCTGCTGATGACAATTTTCTCGAGATATGAGCTGCTAAAATGAGCCAAAGGACAGAGCCGTAGTGCCGCAGAAATGCCGTGTGCTCTGGAGATTTGGACTGACGGACAAAAAGAAACGAGTGGAATTGGATTGCGTGTGTCTCCGCCCCCTAAAAATCGAATTTAATACCCTTAAAATATTCTTCAAACAGGAAGGAAGCTATTAAAGAAAATCTAGTTCAGATACTTGACCTTGCTGCGACCTTGACCCTGTTTGGCTCAGTTCCAGAAATTGAATCAATCGGTTTCACAAGTCCAATTAAATCCTCCAAACATTCAACCACTCGTTCTCAGAATCTCGGACAGACGCGTAGACGGACAACCTGAAATCATGATGCGTCTGTACGCCACCTAGTGGTGGAGGCAAAAAAAATGGTTTGTTTAACTTTCTTCCATCGCCATGTTTCTGACCAGTGAATAAAAGAGTTTCGCACGTGTTTTTTTTTCAGCTCTACTCGCCACTCAGACACCATTATTTCTGTCTTTTTGGTTTATTTAATTATGTGCAGTGAGAAAACAAAACGAAACAAATAGCAAACGATCCAAACGTATTCATTTGGCTCTGATTCAGAGATTCAGACTCGGCAAACAGACTAATGAGTGCGAAAGCGTTTATTAAAGTTAACTTGGTAGTGTTTCTGATAGAGAAACCTTCTGTTCTAGGGTCCTACAAAGAACCTTTGGGCCACGAAAGAACTGAAGAACTAATGCACTAAATAATTCTGAAAGGGAGATGCACTAATCATGCTATTTTGTTGAGACTAAAAGTGTGTATCTTATTCACACGTGGCATTAACATGCGTCCTGGGTGATCGGATCATGTACCAATGTCCACTTAGGATCCGATCACCCAGAAAGCGAGCTGCCTCCTGCAGGATGTAATACAATATCTGTGATTCTGGTGCCAAAGGTCATGTGCCGAAGAACACGAGACAAACAAGCACCACATTTATTAACATCGTTAGCATGAACGTGATATGTAGTCACTCCCTGGTGCGGTCAGGGCTGCCGTGGTTTAAACCATTACTTATCTGTTTATATTTTGGTAAATAAAACGAGCTAAATTTGATAGAAATATTGCCGGCTGGTACAAATAAATCTCATAACCGTGTGGTTGGGGTTTAAAAACGTCTCTAGTTGAGACTGATTATGAACTCGAGCTGAGGCTGAGGTGGTGTCAGAGCCACAATTCACACACAAACTCAACATCTGGGAGACAAAAAAAACACCTTTCAGGTTTTAGTCCACGCCCACTTCAGGTTTAAATCAGAATACACATACAGGTAAGCAGTAATCAGCTACAGATATGCAGCATGACGTCATGAAGCCGATGCATTCATTTCTGCACATATCCTCATCCTCTACACTCACTCCATGTCCACGGCCATGTGCTCCTTCAGAACAGGACATCAGGACACTTGCACTAGCGCCCTACACTGTCCAACCGCAGAAATGTCACTTTTACAACAGGGGGCGTTGCGAGGGGGGCGTGGCTTTCGCACCGACAGGACTGACGCGCGCTCTCTGCGCTCCTATATAAGCGGTTACGCGCAGCGCAAAGTCCCACAATCTTCTTTCGCACGTCAGGACACGAGGAGGCTTAAAGGAGAGAACAAAACACACAACTACTCACACCTATATAGAAACCCAGAATGGAGCGAGTCTCTTGGACACTTTTGCTACTTTCCTCCGCGGTGTTTTTGTCCGGATCCGCGCAGGAGTTCGGCGCCACGCAGTTCGTGTGCACGTCGGTGCCGAAGGACGCGGACCTTTGCGCGGCCACGATGCAGAACAGCGCGCCGGCGGAGGACCTGAAGAGCACCGTGCTGCAGCTCCGGGAGACCGTCCTGCAGCAGAAGGAGACCATCATGAGCCAGAAGGAGACCATCCGTGAGCTGACGGGCAAGCTGAGCCGCTGCGAGGGCGCGCAGGAGGACGGAGGAGCGGCGCAGAAAGCCGGCGGACGCAGGAAGGAGCCGGGCAAGAACACCATGGGGGACGTGTCCCGAACTCCCGGGGACACACTGGCGCAGCTCGGGCTCACTTTAGCCACGCTCAAACAGAGGCTGGAGAACCTGGAGGTACTTTAATCCTGTTAATGGATGATTGAGATGATGGAGCGAGAACTCAGCACTGTCCATGCACACACACACACACACACACACACACACACAAGGTTTCACTTAGCCAGCTAAAGCGTCATTTGGTTCGTTCTTCTTGGAGAACTCATCGTAGAACCATAAGACAGAAGGTGGTTCCCATTATGGAACTCTTTTAGAACCCTTTTTTTAGGAAACTCTTAACCATCCAAGGAACATTTGAGGAACCGATTTTTTCCTGAGATTAATCAACCTAAAATCAGCAGTGTTTAATTCTGTTCATTTACCATTTTTATTTATATATATATATATATATGATTAGTGCTAATTTAACACACTAAGAGTTTATTAAACAGTGTAAGCAAAGACTCAACACTGTTAGGGTTAATTCACTTCGATGGGTGTTAATTCAATACTATAAGAGCTCATTTAAAAAGGCACTAAATGTGTTAATTCTACACTGTAAGGCTTTATTTCAATTCTGTAGATATTATATTATATTATATTACATTATAATGGTTCTTCAAACACTGAAAGAGTAGAATTAACACCGGAAGTGATAATTAAACAATTTATGATTTAAAACTGTAAAAATGTCCACTCGAGGTTGTAGCTGCAGGAGAGTTTATGTAGAATTATAAAATACAAATATTACTATTTAATGTTATAACCCGTAATAACCCGAAGCTGTAAGTGTTAATCAAATACAGCAGCAATCAACACTGTTAAAGTTCATTCCCGGGACTGGAGATGTCAGTTCACTAATTCAAGTAGATATTAATTTCTATAAAATGAATATAATATAAAATGAATATCCAACACTAAATGGGTTGAATTAACACTCCGTGTTCATTAGGGACTCACGAAGCAGTGTTAATTCAGCACACCGAAACAGGAACATCTGCAGGTCTCTATCTGTATTTCTGACTCGCTGTACGCCTCATGCCTCCTAATCTCCTCCAACGTGTGTGAATGTGTTGAGCAGGTGTTGAGTGTTTAGTAACGTAGAGGAGTGTTGAGTTCTGATGATTTGTTTTCCAAGTGTGCAGCGTCACAGCCTAAGCCTGAAATGAGATTATCCGGTTTCTAAGACGTCCTTCATGCAGCAGAGTGTCCAGCGTCTACTTAACACCGTTCACAGTGCAATACAGCGAACGTTAATTTTACGTTTCAACACTTTAACTTTTAGCTTTTAAAACATCAAATGCTTTTAATTCAACACTGTATGATGATGTTAATTGGACATTTAATTAAGACAGTTAGTTCGACATTTGCTTTGACGTTAATGTGTCAAATGATCACAGTGATAATTAGAGACTGAATAGCATTTCAATAACGTAGGTACTAATTCAACACTGTAAAAGTTTAAAAGTTAACACTATGGGTTTATTTAAGATGAACACTTTAGCACTAAATGTGTTAATTCTACACTTTAAGAGTTTAATTTGACTTTATTGGTGTTAATTGAATACCGTGAATGTTTATTTCACGCAACTGAGTAAGATAGACGCTTTGACTCTAATAGTGTTAATTCAACATTGTGTTAATTGTGTTAATTCAACCTAAAATTTGAGTGTTAACACTAAAACTAAACACAGCACTGCGACAAGCCTTCACCAACGAATTAACACCCATAGGCTTCTTAAAAAGGCACAGTGTTAAATTAACACCTGGTTATTGAATTAATGTCTCTTATGTTAAGAGTTAAATCAACATCACAGCCAGAGCACAGGTGTTAATTTAACACAGAGGTAATTAATTCAACACTGAGGGAGTTACTTCAACACTGTGGGTGTTGATTCATCACTGTTGCACTGTTTCGTCAGTGTTTATGGAACCTACTCAGTGTTGAGTGTGTGATGTGAGCGATGTGTTTGGTGTTAAGTCTATGCTGAGTGAAGTGAGGTGTTTACAGAACCTCCTCAGCGCTCTAAGTGTGTGAGGTGAGCAATGTGTTGGGTGTTAATTCTACACTGCGGGTGTTAATTCGATGCTGAGTGTTTGTTTCAGTGCCGTGTTTAGTTCGACAGTGTTTACTGAACGTCGTCAGTGCTCAGGGATGTGGTGTTTAACTCCTCAGCAGTACAGCCGGACGAACGGCTCGGTGCAGGCCAACAGCCTGAAGGATCTACTGCAGAATAAAATCGATGACATGGAGAAGCAGGTTCTGTCCCGAGTCAACACGCTGGAGGAGACTAAAGCAGGAGCGAGTAACGACACGGAGCAGCGCAACCGCGTGGAGTCAACACTGAGCACACTACACCACCGAGTCACTGACCTGGAGAAAGGTAACACACACACACACACACACACACTGAGCACACTACACCACCGAGTCACTGACCTGGAGAAAGGTAACACACACACACACACACACACACTGAGCACACTACACCACCGAGTCACTGACCTGGAGAAAGGTAACACACACACACACACACACACACACACACACACACTGAGCACACTACACCACTGAGTCACTGACCTGGAGAAAGGTAACATGCACACACACACACACATACACACACACTGCGCACACTACATGAAAATGTCTTTCCCCTGTTGCTCCGCAGGTCCTAAAGGCAGCAGGCCCGGTGATAGTTTCCAGCTGACGTTCCCGTTGCGCACTAACTACATGTACGCTAAGGTGAAGCGCAGTCTGCCGGAGATGTACGCCTTCACGCTGTGTCTGTGGATCAAGTCCAACGCCTCGCCCGGAGTGGGAACGCCGTTCTCCTACGCCGTGCCGGGACAGTCCAACGAGCTGGTGCTCATCGAGTGGGGCAACAATCCCATGGAAATCCTCATCAACGACAAGGTACTGCGAATTATACAGCGCTTTGAATTCTCGATTCTGATTGGTTGGAAGGTGTTGAGAAATTTCCGTGATCGTTATTGTTTCCATAGCAACAGCTCATGCACAGGGACTTTTATGGCGAATGCTCCACATAGTAACGGATATTTAAAAAAAAATCACTGATATGGTGAAGTTTTCTGTAAGGAGACTTTTATTTAACATTCACGGAAGGAGACTCCAGTGTCGGAGGTAAAGCTGTAACTAAATTTTCCGACATTTTCAGGACAGAAGAGTTGACGCTCTGTAGTTTCTCGACAGGTTGCCTTTTTTTTTTGTCTTATTGACTTCAAGAGACAGAAAAAAATAGAGGCTGGTGAGGGAACGACTGTTTATAGCTGCTATAACGTAAGTGAGAACAGGAGCTGACTGTAGCTGATGTAACTATAAACGGATAAAAAGTATCATGTCTCGTTGACAAATGGCTGTGGTATAAGAGGAATAATTTCTAACACAATAACACTCAGGGACATGCTGTTCATAAGGAAAGTCATGAACTCGGGGTAGTAACAGCAGCTCCTCTCGTTGATTATTTTTCTATAACGGCGCCACACACGCTGTTTTATTCCTTACCACTGCGACTAATAACATAACACCTGTCGCTCTGTTACAGGTCGCAAAACTGCCCTTCCTGATAAACGACGGGAAGTGGCATCACATCTGCATCACGTGGACGACACGTGACGGCGTTTGGGAAGCGTTTCAGGACGGCGTTCTGCGTGGAACCGGAGAGAACCTGGCTCCGTATCATCCCATCAAACCCAACGGAGTTCTGGTCTTGGGCCAGGAACAGGTGAGGAACTTTTACAGATTAGGGATGAATCCTAAATCACTTGATACAGTGCACTATGTAGGGTGTGAAAGTTATTATTTACCTAGCCTAGCTCCAACCAGTGGCTTTTATACGCTATATAGTGCACTCTATCTATCTATCTATCTATCTATCTATCTATCTATCTATCTATCTATCTATTTAAGGCCCTGTGTAATGCCTTTATAAAAAGAATATAACGGTGCATTAGGTAAGATTATTCAGTTTTTTTCATGATCAGGTTTCCAAAAGTTAAGCAGATCGTTTCGACATTTTAATGATTTATTTTTACTCCTTTATATTTCACAATGTTTTACAGCAACTTCCAGGTTATTTGTGTGAGTAAGAAATAAAAAAAAATGGACTATTAAACATTTTAAGGAGCAGAATTGCAAATGGCTCACTATTTGGCATATAGCACACTACATAGTGTGTAAAAGCTATAATTTTATGCCCTGTGTATAGAACAGGAGGCTGAAGCGTCTGTTATTGGGCGTTTAGTGCACTAAATAGGGCATGAAAGTCATTACTAGAAGCCATGTCTCCTGGGAAGTGCACTTATTAGGGAGTAGGGAGCCATTTAGGATTTGATAGTTAAACTCTTTAACAGACCTCATTAAACAGCGAGTTCTAAAAATGTTCTAAAAAAGAAACGTTAGGGAAATTTGAAGTTTGCTAAGGGATTTCTTTTTCACAGCGGGGAATTCACAGCGAGTCATTTTTACACATGAAAAAAATGAGGACATTCGTGTCACCTAGAAAAAGATTCAGTATTGGGAATTGGTTAGAGCGGAATCCCAAATGACTGGAGCTGGCGCTTCACCGGATGTATACGAAGGTTGTGTGTGTTTTTTTTTTAATCACTTCAGAAGAACATTTTCTCTTAGCTGACAGATGTGATGCAGTATGGCGGACAAGCGAGTTTCTTTTCTTCTGAGAAATGTAGCTTCAATTTCTTATTCACTCATTTATTAAATATTAATGAAACAAAGCCAGCTGACAAACAATTTGTTATTGTATTCATTTTTTATAACAAAAACGTAACTAAGTGACTGGAAACACGCGACAAAAATAGCTGAACTTGATAAGCTTCTAGATTTAAAAAAGGAGAACAATGCTAGAAAAATATCACAACTATTTCAAATGTATCTAAACTGATGCTACAGATCATCAGCAGTGAAACTCAGTAAAGTTGAGTTAGCGGTCGATGCTAAGTGTAACTTAAGTGTGATTTTTTAGCCCTGTAGGGTCTTTGTCTAGTAGTTTTCCACCACATCTGAGAGAAATGTTGATATTTCTGACAAGTCTGCCTCGTTTCCACTTTCATTATGTCTTCAGATTGCCCTTAATGACTACAAGCTAGCTCGTTTTATTGTTAGCCAGTTACCAAGCAACAGTGTTGTTACCTAGCAAAGGAGTGTAGGGTGTGGGTGCCATTATTTTATCCTCAGTGACATAAGACAAATAAGTTATGAAACTTTTGTGTGAAGTACAAAGAACTGGAAATGGTGCAATAAGTAAAGGCATATAAATCTAAATAAATATTAAATAAATATCTTTTTGTTTTAAATAAAAAGGCCCTTGGCTGCAGATATAATTTGGGAACTTTACACTCTGAGTCGGTTTCAACTGGAATTTAATTTCACTTTCAAACCTTAATTAGACTAGAAATAGCAATATCCACCCGGAGCGCCGTTTGCTCTCCGTGATATTTATAGCACTCGCAGACCTTTTGGTTTTTTTTTTCCTTTCCTGCTGCTAGGACACGTTGGGCGGCGGATTTGATGCTACGCAGGCGTTTGTGGGCGAGCTGGCGAATTTCAACGTGTGGGACAAGAAGCTGTCATCTGGCGAGATCTACAACCTGGCAACCTGCAACAGCAGAGCACAATCCGGCAACGTTCTGTCCTGGTCCGAGTCGAACATCGACGTGTTCGGCGGCGCCACCAAGTGGATTTTCGAGCCGTGCCGTCAGCTCAACTGAACTGCCATGGAGAACCGAGAAATAAAAAAAGAAATAATAAATAAAAAAACAGCGCCGATCCGAGATGCGATATTTCTAAAGCTTCTGTCCTTACTTGTCTTCATTTTGACGTTAAAAAAAAAAAAAAAACGAAAAAAAAGAACGGTACCCGATGAACTGAATAAGAGCACAGATTTCTATGAATTCTTACATAATTGTGTGCGACAACAGAAAAAAAAATTCTTCTCAGTCTTGTCAGTCTTGAAAACTTTTTCCTGTCGTATGTTTTGAAAACCGTAACACTGGCTTTGTTTTTTTTTTTTTTTTTTTTTTTTTTGAACTTTGAACTGGATCTTTTTTTGGTTTTGTATTCTTCTTCTCAAATCGCACTCAGCTTTTTTTTTTTTTTTTTTTTAATTAGCTTTTTCTCGCTTTGTCTCGGAAAGGAAGCTGGAAAGACGTGTCAAAGATTGACAGCACATGAAAAAAAAAATTTAAAAAAGGGAAAAAAAAACCGATCAGAGGATGGAAAGACGGGTTTATTGGACGGTATCTTACCTCAAGATTGAGTTCTGCTCTTTAATGGGGTCTCTGGATTTTGCACTGTGACTACAGAAGGTTGAGTTCAAACCCCAGAACTAGCACTGCCTGGGTTCTCGGCTCGGCTCGGATCGGATCGGATCGGCCTCAGCTGTACGCCGAGGCTTAGCAGTTGATCAGAAGGTTGCGAGTTCGAATCCCAGAACTGTCAGAAAGCCACTTGTATGTTATTTAGACCTGGACGTTGAAACTGTCTGGATTAATGTAAAACGAATCAGATCATTTAATGTTTGATGGTTATGTAGATGTTCTAGGATAAATCTTTTATTTATTATATCCAGTCTCTTCGGATGTTTCTCTTGAGGATGTCGTTCGATTTTGCCAACACGAACACGCTTACGAGCCTGAGTGCCTTTGGGCTGGAGCACCGATTCAGCAGCACACACACTTTTTATTTATTCTTTTCTTTTTTTTAAAAAAAAAAAAAATTCGCTTTAATTGTCGTGTTACCTTTACAGATTGCAGGTTTAAACGTGTTACACAGATTATGGTGTGTGTGTGTGTGCGTGCGTGTGTGTGTGTGTTTTTTTTTTTTGGCAGGTGTTTGTACACTGTAATAGGAATGTTAATGCATAGCCACAGCATGAGCGAACAAACGCTGCGTCACAGTTTGCTTATTATTTTTTCCCTCTCTCCTATGGTTTGGGTCGGGTTTTTCTACTGTATTGTTATACGCTAAAAGCATGGCACCACTGAGAGATCTAATTTTTGTAATAAAATTGTGATAGAAAAATGTTCTTGGTTCTTATGCAGTTATTAAATTGGTTGAATTTCTGCATGAAGTGCGTCAAGACGATGCCAAATGGCTTCCTAATGCACATGTAGTGCACTAAATACAACAGAGTGTATACTATATAATATACAGCGCACCCTAATACATAGTGTATGGGTGCCAATACTTTAATATATTGAAGTGGAGCTGAAGCCTGAATGTCTTTCTGGACTAAACGTGCATTAGAAACAACTAGAAACGATTTTATCTCATATAGTTTCCTTGTGTAGTAGAGTAGGGAGATAAATCCCAAGTTTCCTAAAAAATATAGTGCACTATGTAGGGCATAGGTGCCATTATTTCCTGCTTATAATAGTGAAAAATTTAAAATTAGAGAAAAGTGCACAGTATATAGGGTATAGAAGCCATTACATATGATGTAAGAGCTGAATAATGGAAGTGTAGTGCGCTATATAGAGTGTAGGTGTATTTCCTACTGTCTTACTTCCACTACATAGTGAGCAGAAGCCCTTGTTTCACACCCTATGTAGTGCACTCATACCAAAGGCCAAAGACTTACACATACTTGGGTATAATCAGTCTCAGTTTTTCACAACTCCACACATTTCATGTTAGCATACATTACGTTTGTCGGGTCAATCAGGGCGTCTACTTTGTTCACATTAGCGGTCATTTTAAAACAATGGATTCGAGAGAGATTTATTTCAGCTTTAATTCACCGTGTCAGAATTCCATTGGGTCGAAAGTTTACATGCACCAGGTTGACCGTCTCTTTAAAAAGTCTGGAAAATTTCAGAAATTGATCTAACGACTTTTAGAAGCTTCTGATTGGCCAATTGTCATAATTGGGAGTTAATTGGGAGCGCACTTGTAGCTGTAAAAGGTTCAGTTATAGTCTGGTTCCTCCTTGGAGCAATTTCCAAACAACTGAAGGTATGAAGAGCATCTGAACAAACAACAGTATGCAAATATAAAAATCTTGCGTGCAACCAAAATTAATTCAAATTAACTCTCAGGAACGAACAAACTTCAGTCTGAAAGGTTGAACTGAACCCCAAGACAACAACAAAGGAACTGGTGAAGGAGTTGGAGGCATCAGGTAGTAAATTATGTACAGCCATTACATCATTAACAGAGTCCCGCATCTCCGTGGCATTGAAGGCTGTCCTGCATGGAAGAAGCACCTTCTCTAAGACTTCCATAAAACAGTCAGACCGAAGTGTGCAGGAGATCGGCAGTCTTTAGGAGGAGTGTTCTCTGATCACATGAAACAAATATTGACCTGTGAGATAATGATCAGCTCTATGTGCGGAGGAAAAAGGGTGAGACTTTTAATCTGAAGAACACCATCCCAACTGTGAAGCATGGGGGTGGCAGCATCATGCTGTGGGGGGGGTATTGCTGGAAAAGCGGGGGGTATTGCTGGAAAAGCGGGGCAGGTGCACTTCAGAAAGACGGCATCGGGAAGAAGGAGGATTAGCTAGAAATACTGAAGCAAGCCCTCAAGACATCAGCCTGAGTGTTAAACCTGGTCACAACTGGATCCTAAATGAACCTCCCAAGTTATAACAAAATGGCTTAAAGGCATCAAAGTGCAAGTACTGGAGTGATCATCACAAAGCTCTGACCTGAACCCTAGAGAAAATTCGATGACTGAACAAACCTGAAGGCTCACAAACCTGACTGAGTTCCAGCAGAGCATCGTGAGGAGCTTGTGGAAGGCTCGCACACGCCACAACTTAACACAGGAAGTGTACGGTGACGGGAAATTGCCGGAGTCGTGAAAAGTTCAATTCAATTCAACTTTATTTGTATAGCGCTTTTAACAGTGGACGTTGTCACAAAGCAGCTTTGCAGAAATAAATACATTCAAATTAAGTTAAACCAAAATAAAATGGAAATATGTGAATTTATCCCTAATGAGTGAAAAACTCCCTGAGACGACATGAGGAAGAACCCGTGAGAGGAACCAGGCTCAGAAGGGAACCCGTCCTCATCTGGGTGACACCCGATAATGCGATTATAAATAAATCCCTGCTATAACTGTGTGCTACATGGACAAATAGTGCAGGTGTAGATCCATAAATTCAGCACAGTTTTCACATGAAGTCCAGTTTGTTAAACCTGGCCACCGTCCACTGCTGGAGACCTGAGCACTGATTTTAGCCTCGGTGTATGTAAACTTTCAGCCCCAAATGTACACAGAACAGGGTTATGAATCCCAGATCGCTCCATACTGGATATATACAGGAAAAGATGGGAAATATGGAGCAGGTGGAGAGATTAGTGGGAAGTGGATGAGTATTACATGCGCACTAGAATAGAGCCCTTATTCCCTACTGAGGGAATTTAATCACAGTCAAGGTCAGAGTGCTGATGGAGAAAGACAGGCTGAGAAATATTCAGTACAGTAACAATGTACTGAGAGCCATTTTCAGTCCCAGGATTACTGCAGCTGAGCGATATGATCCTGAAATATTATTATTATTATTATTAGAACTATCATAATACATGTATGAGAGGAGCAGGACAGCGGTGAGGTGTGCTGTAGGTCAGACAGAGGAGTTCAAAGTGGAGGTGGGACTGCATCAGGGATCGGCTCTGAGCCCCT
>CM074975.1:32470892-32481566 GCA_037576825.1 Pangasius krempfi | reverse complement strand
GAGGATATGAAGCTAGTGGGTGCAAGTGTTGAGGATGCAGAAGACAGGGAGAGGTGGAGAGTGATGATTCGCTGTGGAGACCCCTGAAGGGAAAAACCGAAAGAAGAAGAAGATTAGAACTATCATAATAATCTACGACACAATATCAAATGTCAGATATGTCAAATATCAGATGTCTTACATTTCCCTCTTTTCCATGTTAAATAAGTTATTCTGATAGATTCTGACTACACAAATGAGCAAAGGTGTGGTGTAACTGAAAATAACATGCTAACAAAATAAAGGAATTAAAACAAAAATGAGAAAAAAATGGCTCTAAAACAAAAATAAAATATAGACATGACAATGACAATTTTCTCTGAATTTAAATCTCTGTTAGTAAAAGAAAATTGATTAAACTGAAGATGAGACACGAAAAACTCTCTAAAAATAACACAAACACACAAATCCCAACTATTAGACAAGAAATTAGGCAAGAAATCTGTGCTTAGTTTAAATCATAGTAATAATAATAGTAATAATAATAATAATAATAATAATAATAATAAGCTTTAAAATGCGATATGCAGCACAAATGCTTCACACGCTTGCGTCGAGAGAAAGAGGGAATATATTTTTTTATCGTGATCAGTGTCGAGTGGTTTATTCCCTCTCCGTCGGGAGCACATGAAGTATTCATTGTGACATTTAGCGAGTGAAACGGTGTGTTGGCGAGGAGCGTTTACTCACTGCGTCTCATCACGGCGGCCCTTCAGCGTCATAATCACCCGAGTGACTATTAACCAGCCGAAGTGTGTTTGTTTAACGCCGATTTCAGCATCCCCTCGGCTCCATCCAGCCATGGCTGTGTTCCAAACCACTAAAGAGCCATGTTACAGCTCTATACCGCTGTTTTCTTCCTCACTTCCTCTCTTACTACTTCCTCTTTACTGCCCCGACACACTCATTTTATCCTCCTGCCGCCAAACAAACTCAGCTCTTACCAACTGAAACAGTTATATTTGTTTAATATCTAAGGAATAAAACACTCGGTGTTGGGCTGTTACAGAAACACAACGAGTGCACGACGGCTGTAATATTTATTTATTACAGAAGGACACATCACCCTGGAGGACGAGTGGTTAGAGCGCTGTGGCCTGTGTGCTTTCAGTGCTTTCAGTGGATAAAATCGGGGAGGGTTGCGTCAGGAAGAGCAGCGAGCGTAAAAACTGTGCAGAATCAAATGCCTGGTCCAGGGAGCCACTGTGGCAAGCGCTAACGGCAGCAGCGAAAGAACCACAACAGAAGGATGCATCATACTTTTTATCCATTATAGTTACCTTTAATGAAACATTCACGAATAAAGACAAGAAACAGAGAGCAAATTAGTGAAAGTGAAAGAAAGCTAAAGGTAAGGAAGCAAGGGAAAGGATGAGAGAGAGAGAGAGAGAGAGAGACTCATAAATGACAAAAGTGGGACCCAGAAAGGGAAGAGAAATGGCAACTGAGATAAAAAGAGAAGGAAATTCTAATTGAAAAAGAGAGGATAGGTGCGTGGAAAGAAAGAAAGAAAGAAATAAAGAAAGAAAGAAAGAAGGGGAACAAGAGGAAAGACAGATGGAGAAAGAGTAACAGAAAGAGGAGGTGAGATGGTGGAAGAGAGAGAAAGAGAAAGGGTGGAAAGAAAGAGGCAGAATAAGATTGTAATGGAAAGAAAAAGAAAGAAAGAAAGAAAGAAAGAAAGAAAGAAGGGGAACAGGAGGAAAGACAGATGAGGAAAGAGTAACAGAAAGAGGAGGTGAGATGGTGGAAGAGAGAGAAAGAGAAAGGGTGGAAAGAAAGAGGAAGAAGGAGAATGTAATGTAAAGAAAGAAAGAAAGGAAGAAGGAAAGAAAGAGAGAGATGGTGGGAGAGAGAAAAAGAGAGAGACAGAAGGAAAAAGAAAAGAGCTGATCTCCGGGTTCTATGTGCGTATGGAGTAGTTCGAATCTAGACCATAACGTATCAGAGCGAGCGCATTAATATAGACCTGCGCTACGACCAATCAGAGGCCACCATTCATTCACACGTCTCTACCGGCCAATCAGTGAAGAAGTGGGCGGGGCATACGGATGCTTCAGTTTCAGATCACGAGGAAATTGTACTTTTTCAGCCTAGTTGTCTTGGTTAGCCTTGGCGAAAACTAACTAAAAAAGGATTTTTTTGTGAAGTTAGCTATGTCATAGCTTTCCGGCGTGACTTTACACTTTCCTGAAGGAACGTTTTGCGTATCCGTGTCCTCTCTGAGCCAAAGTTACGATTATAAATTCTTCCCTTTGGAAAACTCGCTCCATCTTGGAAAGGAAAAAAATGGATACAGAATTTGCGGTTAATTAATACATGATTTACGGTAATGAAAAAGAACTGTTTCACGTAGTCAAGTCCGGCGTTTTCTGTTCTTATCTCTGTAGAAACGAGTCGAAGGTCTTATCTGTGGTAACCTCACACACACACACACACACACACACACACACACACTACAGATACAGTATATAGTATCCCTTTAAGCTCCTCCCTCTTTATTATAAACTCAGATCAGGCTCCAGTTGTACAAGCGATGATCATCTTCTCTCTCAGACTCCCTGCTGTTTACACGATCTGGTTTAGTAAAAGCCGAATTTCGGGAGGACGCAGGCGGCGAAGACGGTCAGCCATCCATCACCACGCTGCTCAAGGTGACTGCAGTGGCCTCCTTCTGCTCTCGCCGACTTTCTGTCCCGCGTGATCGGGGTTCTGAGGGGCCGGAAGCGCCGAGCGCGATGAGACGATGAGCTCGAGTGATGCGTTGGTTTTAAAAGGCAGTGACTGAAATCGATCAGTGCAACAATCATTCATAGATTATTATCAAGAAAAGGACAAATAATGGACTAATATTCAGAACCTAGTTGGTCACATGTCAGTCGGAGGCTACAGAAGCGTATCAGACTCAGCGTTCTCGTCAAATATCGACTCAAGAATCGCAAACGTCTACGTAACGTGTCACGTGGAAGGCTGAGGGTTTCACTCCTACTGGACAAATGAGCAGTATGAGGAGCAGGATTATCTCACTATTCCTTCAAACACAAGAAAAATGTTCAAGATAGACAGCAAGATGTCAAAACACACACACACACACACACACACACACACACACACACACACACACACACACACACACAAATAAAAAAAAAAAACACTTCACAGCAGCTAACAAGGTGAAATCTGCAGTTTTGTGGAGTCCAGATGTGAAAGTGGAGCAGAGAGCGAGCTCAGAGCTTTTCATCTCTCTCTCTCTCTCTCTCTCTCTCTCTCTCTCTCTGACTCTCTCTCTCTTTCTCTCTCTCTCTCTCTCTGACTCTTCAGCTGTTGATTAAACTCTCTGAGTGGTGCTGGTTCAGCCTCGGGGACGCCACTCTGTGAGAGAGAGAGAGAGCAGAAGATGGAGGGATGATAATGAAAGAACTCGCTGGTGAGAACATGGAGCACGTGCCTGGCTTCGGTTTCTAAACGCGGTTATGTAACGCGCCACGGGATTTCCAAAAAAAAAAAAAAGAAAAAAAAGAAAAGAGGACAGAATGTCACTCGATGGTCCAGGAGGAGCTGTAAGAGCCAGCACTCGCTCCCACAGGAGGAAGCAAGGATTCTGTGGGAAACAAAGCTGATGCTGATAAAAAACACGGATGTCCAATCTGCTTATTTCTGTTCCACTTCCTGCTTTACGTAAGCAATAAACCAGCACGTGTTGTGCAGCTGTAGGAAACTAATCAACCACAGCAGAGTTACTCTTACCATCCTGAAGCTGAGCGTCTTTCTTTAACAGCTCATCCTGAAGCGTTGCACCATTTTCCAGCGATTAACGTTTCATTAAATAAAGAATGACACTTGACACTTTTTATCTGTTTATTGCTACATTTAACATCTCTCAGCCTCTTTGTTTCTCTAAGACAAAGATGTTGGAAAAAAGGAAAAAGTTACAGCTTCACCTCTGATCATTACAAAACGCTGACACTGGAGACTCCTTCCGTCAATGTTACAGTAACCATAGCAACACATAGACACGTTTTTAATCTGTTTATCTGCCCGCGAATGTGCTGTTACTATAGAAACGATAACGTAACAGACGGCGCGCGTTAATATAAAGCTGCACTACTGTCAGAGCTGCTGTTATAGAAAATTCATCAACGCCTTCTGACCAATCAGAATGCAGCGTGATGAAGGCGGGGCTGCGGGACTGTACCCGCGCGAACCGAGACACGTGTCTCGTTAACGGTAAGAGCCGATCCTGAGTCAGCGGTTTCCCCCGGCTTCTCCGTGCGCTGAATCATTGATGAGGACGAGCGCTCCTCCCTGCTGATGACCCGATGAAAGATGCATGAACAAGGGAGAGGCTCAGCCAGGAACGGAAGAGTGGAGGAGGACAGGATGGAAGGAATGAGAGGGGGGAAAACATAGGACGGGATGTACAGAGAAGGAGAACAGTCAGTGCAGGAACGAGGGATGTGCTGAAGTGGGGGAGGGGATCATGGGGAGTTGGCCATGGAAGGATAGAGGAGATAGCAAAGAGGAAAGGATGATGGGATGGAGGGATACAGAGAATGAAAGATATATATATATATATATATAAAATGGGAGATAAAAGAATGGCCATTGGGAGCGAATAAAATGAGGAGAGACGGAAAAAGGAATGGAATAAAAAAAAAAGACATAAAAAGAGGATAGGAGGATGATGTGGAGGAGTAAAGGATGAAGGGATGCAGAGATAAGGAGAAAGGGAAGATGCAGAATGGATAGAATAATAGAGAGGTAGCAAAGGGAGAGCAGGATTTGATGGACAGAGGAATAGGGAGATAACTAGAAAGGTGGGAGAAGGATAGGATGGAAGGATAGAGCGGCAGAAGATAGAGAGAAGGATGGATGGATAAAGATCAAGTAAAGGGAGGAGGAGGATTTGATGGATGGATTACACCTTCTTTTATTCCACTCTTTTCCCCTCCATCCAACACTCCTCCCATCTCTTTATCTCTCTATCCAATCTTCCAATTTATATTTCTCTATCCCTCCATCATGTCCTCTCTCTAGCCTATCTCTCGTTTTTATCTCCATCCCTCCATCTAATCCTCCAGTTTGAATTTTTCACTCCTTTATCCCTTTACTTCTCTCCTCCTTTCTATCCCTTCATCCTGTCATTCTCTACCATTTTCCATCTCTCCCTAATGTTCTTCCTTCCACCTTTCATCTCTTTATTCCCTTATTGCGTCCTCCTTTCCCTACTCTATCTCGCTATCCCTCCATCCCATCTTCCTCTCTCCTTTTATCTCTCATTCCCTCAATCCTGTCTTCCTCTTGTGTCTCATCTCTTTACCCCCTTTATCCCATCTCCTCTCCTCTTTCATATCCCTCCATCCTGTCCTTCTCTTATTTTCCCTTATTTTTTCTTATTATTATTATCTCTTATTACTTTCTCTCTTATTTCCTATCTCTCTCCACTCCATCATGTTCTTCTTTCCCTACTCTATCTCTCTACTCATTCGTCCTATTCTCCTCTACCCTATCTATCTACTTTCCCTCCATCCTCCCCTCCCTATTCTTTCTCAATCCTGTCCTCCTCTCATTGTTTTAATCTCTTTATCTCTCCATCCATTGCTCCACTTCCAATCTCTCTCTTCCTATCCCTCCATCCTCTCCTCTGCTCATGTTTCAATCTCTTTAACCCCATCCTCTCTCCTCTTTCTTAACCATCCATCCTGTCTTTCCCCTCTTTCCTCTAGCTCTCCATGCCTCCACAATGTTCATCTTTCCACCTTCCATCTCTCTGTTCCTCCTTCTTGTCCTACTTTCCTTATGCTATCTCTTTATCCCTTCATCCTCTCCGCCTCTTCCATTTCTACATCCCTCCATCCAATCCTCCATTTCTTATATCTCTATCCCTCCACCTTGTCCTCCTCTCATGTTTGAATCCCTTTAGCCCCTTTATCCTAATCCTCTCTTCTCTCTTCTATCCCTCCATCCTGTCCTTTTCCTTCATCTTGTTGCCCCCCCATCATGGCCTCCTTTCTCTACACCAACTCTTCATCCTATTCTCCTCTCCCCTTTCTATCTCTATCCCACCATCCTCTCTTCCTCTCCATAATTGATCTCTCTGTCCCTCCATCCTGTCTTTATCACTCCATCCTTTCTATCCCTCTATCACTCCATCCGTCCATTATGTTCTTACCACCTTCCACCCTGCCCTCTTCTCCATATTCTACCTCTTTATATCTCCTTCTGTCCTGTAGTAATATTTCAAACTCTTTAACCACTTTAACCAATCCTCCCTCCTCTTTCTATCCCTCTATCTACTCTATGTTTCTTTCCACATTCTCTTTCTCTATTCCCCCTCTTCTCCATCCCTCGCTCGTGCCTCTGCCCCTCTGCAGTGTTTGGCTGGTGCTCAGTGATAATGCGCTTCCCGCTGTGTGTTATTGCATTAAAACAACATCCAGCAGTTTTTTATTGCTCTGTGGCGCAGAAGCCGAATCTCCCACAGTTACATCAGGATGAGCGACAAGAGACGTGTGTGTGTGTGTGTGCGTGTGTGTGTGTGTGCGTGTGTGTGTGTGTGTGTGCGTGTGTGTGTGTGCGTGAAATAATAACGCTAATGCTATTTGAAAGGTACCTGCACTTTAGCCAAAAATAAAATGTACATTTCTGCGAAAATGTAGTGGAACAGCCGAGACGTGTTTGGTGTGTAAAGTTTCTTTGGTTCTGCCCTGGAGCTACGACGCTAATGTAGCTACCAAATCAGGTAAACTTATAGCCACCAGTTTAGCAAAATCATCACACACACACACACACACACACACACACACACACACACACACACCCTTGTTTCGGTAACAACATTTGTACATGAAGAGTTTTTTATGAAAATATCAGAATTTGTCACTAAGTAAAAAAGTTTTTCACATCCGAATCATTTTCTTTGTAAAACTCCGCCTTCTGACTTTAGGCCACGCCCCTACCATCTTCGTACATAACAGTGTGTCGTACGGCGTCGGAAATCACATCACTGAGTCTTTCTGAGAAGCTAAACAGCTCCACAAAGCCGACTGAGGAGACGCAATAAAATGGCTATAAGCTTCCATTACCTGTTAGCAACATTAGCACTGAAGCTCCAGTGCAAAGAATTTCAGATACCAACCCGTCTCAGCTGATCATTTACATCTGGGAGGGAAAAGTGAAGTGAGAGAGATGGAGAGGAACAGGATATGGGCGAATAAAGGGGAGAGAGAGGGAGAGAGAGAGAGAGAGAGGAGATGAGTATAATTCCACCAGGACACAAGATCTACAATTTCCACCAGCTATATAGGACAGAAGATCTACAGCCAATGAAGATGAGAGAGAGAGAGAGAGAGAGAGAGAGAGAGAGAGAGAGAGGGGAGTGAGACAGAGTGGGAGGGTGAGAGAGAAAGAGAGAGAGAGTGAGAAAAGTAAAATGGAGGACGAGCCAAGAGCCAAGGTGGGGAGAGAGGGAGGGAGAGAGAGAGATAGAGAGAGAAAGATGGAGGGAGAGGGCAGGAGGGAGGGAGAGAGAGGGGGGGGAGTGAGAGAGAGAGAGAGAGAGAAAGGGAGAGAGAGAAAGGGAGGGAGAGAGGGAAGGAGAGAGAGAGAGAGAGGGGGGGAGGGAGTGAGAGAGAGAGAGAGAGAAAGGGAGGGAGGGAGGAAGGGAGAGAGAGAAAGGGAGGGAGAGAGGGAAGGAGAGAGAGAGAGAGGTGTGCGAGGCAGATAAAGCATGAATGACAGACAGACAGAGTGGGAGAGAAAGAGAGAGAAAGCGAGGGAAGGCGTTTTCGCAGCTCACAATATAAAGCGAGAAAGACAATGACAGACAGAGAGAGTGAGGAAAAAATAAGAATGACTGAGAATTGAAATAAAAGAAACAGAAGAGAAGAAGGACAGAGAAAGTGAATGAGAGATATAGATTAAAACAGCAAGAAAGAGACAGATGAAAGGAGAGACAGAAAGAACGGGAGAAAGAGAGAGAAAGTAAGAATGAGAATGACAGTGAGAGAGGAACAGAGTGAAAATGGCAGCAAAGACAGAGCGAGAGAGAGAGAGAGGGAGAGAGAGAGAGATAGAGAGAGAGAGAGAAAGAGAGAGAGAGACATGTATCTGAATCTAAGCCTGAATCAGAATATAGTGAGAGGTAGAAAACGTAAGAAAAGGAAGAGACTGAAAGTGAGAGGGAGGATGAAAGAGAGAGACTATGAAACCAGAGAGAAAGAGTGAGAGGGAGGATAACTGCTAATTGAAAAAGAGAAAGAGAGACAAAGAGCAAGAAAGAAAGTAGATAGATAGATAGATAGATAGATAGATAGATAGATAGATAGATAGATAGATAGACAGATAGAGATTGGGGGAGGGAGGGGATGCAGATGAATGAAAAAGAGTGAGGAAGAGAGAGAGGGAGGATAAATGCTAATTGAAAAAGAGAAAGAGACAAAGAGCAAGAAAGAAAGTAGATAGATAGATATATAGATAGATAGATAGATAGATAGATAGAGGTTGGGGGAGGGAGGGGAAGCAGATGAATGAAAAAAGAGTGAGGAAGAGAGAGAGAGAATGGTTGCCACTAGGTGCATACCGACTCAGCTTTCATCCTCACAGTGTGTGTGTGTGTGTGTGTGTGTCTGTGTGTGCGCGTGCATGGGTGTGTGTGTGTGTGTGTGTGTGTGCATGGGTGTGTGTGTGTGTGTGTGTGTGTGTGTGTGTGTGTGTGTGTGTGTGTTGTGGCAGCAGCATGAATAATTGAATATAATTGAGAATTGTTCCTTTTCTCCTTCTCAATGCAGGGACTTCCCTGACAGAGCAAACAGACAGACAGACAGACAAACAAACAAACAAACAAACAAACAAACAGACAAACAGACAAACAGACAAACCTCAGACAGTCAGGAAGGTGATGAGCTAAGTGCAGGTCAGCGGTATCCCAGAATGCCCTGCTGTAATCTGACCTGTGATCTGATTAGAGAACCGCACAAGCTGTGAGGGTGGAAAACACCCTGCAGTGTGTGTGTGTGTGTGTGTGTGTGTGCGTGTGTGTGTGTGTGTGTGTGTTTATTAAGGGATAAAAAAGGCAGTGTATAAACATCCAGAGAAATCGGATTAGCCAGGCGTCTGCTACTACGTTGTGCTTTTGCAGACGTTATTACATCATTAGAGAGAAGGTCTAACGCTCAGGTTTGTTATTTTCTCTCGGTTTTGTTAAACTGATTAAAGACCCAGTTTCTGTTCTTCCGTCCCAAATTTATACGCAAATTTCCATCTTAAATTCAATTACCGGCAAAGACATCACACGCAAACTGCAGTGTTTACCTGTCATCTCTAAAGAGAGAGAGAGAGAGAGGGAGAGAGAGGGAGAGGGAGAGGGAGAGAGGGAGAGGGAGAGAGAGAGGGAGAGGGAGAGGGAGAGAGAGAGAGACGGCTCGACATTCCAAAAATAAGCCGAGTGTCTCATAGATTAATAAATAAGTGGCGTTTTCCTCTAACAGCACGTCCCCGTGTGTTTTATTCCTCTTACACCACAACTTACCAACAATTACAATTTTTTACTTATTAAAGAACGACACGTCACACATTCATCTGTTTAAACAGTCGTTCCCTCACCAGCCTCTTTTTATTCTCTCTCTTCAAGTTAATAAGAGAAATAAACAAAACGCAGCTTGTTACATGTTACTGAGAAACCGCAAAGAAGCGTCAACTCCTAAAGTTACAGCTTCACCTCCGACTGTTACAAAGCGCTGACACTGGAGACTCCTTCCATACACGTTACATAAACACGTTCTCACCAAATCTACACGATTACACATGTTTAATGTGTCTGTGTGAACGAGCTGTTGCTATGGAAACGATAGCGTATCAGAACCAGCGCATTGATATAAACCTGCTCTACTGTCAGAGCTGCTGTTATAGAGAATTAATCAACACCTTCTGACCAATCAGAGCGCAGAACTCAGCAGATGATGTGTAGATGATGTTCAGAAGGTCAGCAGTGTGGGTTTTGTGTCTCAGTGTGAGTTTGGGGAAGTGAACTCCTGCTGCTTCTGTCTGTTTAATTAGTCTTAATTATTAACGAGCCGAGAGAAATTACAGTGCAGCTGTTCAAAAACAATCATTAACATGGAGTTTAGTCTTAACTCTGTGTGTGTGTGTGTGTGTGTGTGTGTGTGTGTGTGTGTGTGTGTGTGTGTGAGACCATGGGAGGCACAAAGGCAAGTCACGTCATGTGGAAATGTGATTTTCATTCCTCAGAGGGATTAACTTTACAGCCCCGTAGAGGCTCTTAATAAAGTAACACACTTTGCTTTCTTTCTTTCACTCTGCTTTTTTGCTATCTATCTCTCTATCTCTCTATCTATCTATCTCTCTATCTATCTATCTATCTTGAATAAAAATAAGAAACACACAACATTAAATCTTAATTTCTACACATGAAACTCAAACAGAATAGGAAATTCTTCATTCACAGCAACTTATATGGTGAATTTAAAACATGAAAAACGTGCGTAATTGTAGACATGGTGAAGTTTTCTGTAGGAGAAATGTGTTTATGTAGCGTGTATGGAAGGAGTCTCCAGTGTCAGCGCTCTGTAACAGTCAGAGGTGAAGCTGTAGCTGTAAGTTTTGCGACGTCTTCAG
>CM074975.1:32424575-32437407 GCA_037576825.1 Pangasius krempfi | reverse complement strand
GTGTGTGTGTGTGTGTGTGTGTGTGTGTGTGAGTGAGTGAGTGTGTGTGTGTGTGTGTGTGTGTGTGTGTGTGTGAGACCTGTGGCATTAGCTCGGGCTGCTCTCTCTGCAGTGTGTGGAGAAGCTGCAGCAGTGGTGGAGACTCTCTGAAGGCCAAAAACCCCGAAACATATGGAGCACTGAGACACACCATCTCACTGACATCATACACCACCTATAGAGAGAGAGAGAGAGAGAGAGAGAGAGAGAGAGAACGAGAGAGAGCAAGAGACAGAGAGAGAAAGAGAGAGAGCGAGAGAGAGCAAGAGAGAGAGGGAGAAAGAGAGAGAGAGAGACAGAGAGAGAAAGAGAGAGAGAGAGAAAGAGAGAGAGAGAGACAGAGAGAGAAAGAGAGAGAGAGAGAAAGAAAGAAAAAAGAAGAAAGGACAGGAGATAGGAGAGTCAATTAAAAGCAAGGAAGGAAAGGAGAGCAGAAGTAAGAATGCAAGGACGAAAGGAAAAAGTAAGGAAGAAAAAGGAAGGAAGGAAAGACAAATGGAAAGATTTAATTAATTGATAAATGGAAGCAAGGAACAAGAAAGGAAATACGGAAGGAAGGATTAGAGTAAAGAATGAAAGAAAGAAAGAAAGAAAGAAAGAAAGAGAAAGAAAGAAAGATACATGGTGATAATATGTAAAATATTTTCAAAGAAATAAAACTTTAAATAATATGTAAACTGTAAATATCTGTCTAGCTACATTGTTGTTATTGTTATGATGATGATTATTATGATTATTATTATTATTATTATTATTATTATTATTATTATTATGATTATTACCTGGAGGTCGGGGTAGCTGAGTATGACGAGTTGAGCGCAGGCGTTGCGTTCGTCTCCTTTAATAAACGACAGGTCGACTCCCGCGACTCTCTCCAGCCCGCTGAAGTCCGGCTCCTTCTGCCACGCCTCAGTGTCCTCCAACACCAACCGCTGCTTCATACACTCCTGCTCGCTACACACACACACACACACACACACACACACACACACACACACACACACTTCATGAACGCTGTATTAAGAAATAATACATGAATAAACAGAAATAAATAAAAAGGAAAAATGTGATTCATGTGACAGAAAAGACTCAAAGATCAGATTCCTTCACTAACAGACCAATAAACTCACTGGAACCCAACAATGAAACCGGTTAAATAAATCATGAATAAAAACGTCTCAAACACAGACACAGACAGACACACAGACACAAACACAAACACTGACACAAAAACAAACACAGACACAAAAACAAACACAGACAGAAACACAGACACAGACACAGACACAGACACAGACACAAACACAAACAGACACAGACACAAACACAGACACAAACACAGACACAAACACAAACACAGACACAAACACACACAGACACAAACACAGACACAAACACAAACACAGACACAAACACAAACACAAACACAAACACAGACACAAACAGACACAAACACAGACACAAACACGCCGTTACAGCATTTAACTTTATTAAATAACCTTTAAACAGACTCGTCATTTTACTCAACATGGATCTGACTGAAGCTTGTGATTGACTGTGACGCTATGCTGGGATTCCATCACCATGGCAACCGAAGCTGATTGACTCTGACGCTGTGTGCCGGGATTCCGTCACCATGGCAACCGCAGCTGTTATGGTTTAATGTGGAAGGGAATACCGGTCACACAGCGCAGCTCAGCAGCTCGGCAGTGTAGTGTGTGTGTGTGTGTGTGTGTGTGTGTCTGCTGCTGGATTTCCCGCTTCTGACCCTCAGCATGGCAGTGTGCGCTGCTTTAACATTTCCTCAACACATGAAACATTTGACCTAATGGATGGATGTAGGAGAGAAGTGTTAGATTTCCTTCACACAGCTTCGGTTTCGGTTTCAGACAACGAGTCTAAACAAGAGAAATGAAACGACTCCAAACCCTGAAGCAGCTGTAAACACTGTTTTCTAATAAGTGAAGAAGTGCATATGTGTGTGTGTGTGTGTGTGTGTGTGTGTGTGTGTGTGTGTGTGTGTCAGTGCCAGACCTTTCCCATCTCAGCACCACCTCCTCCTCTGGAGCCCACATTCTGCTCAGTCCTGCTTTTACTCCACACTTCCGGGTTCTGACGTCACCCCAAAGGGGGCGTGGTCAAAGAGACGACACTCTCCCGTAGTAAACAAACTGTGTGTATAAAAATGTACTTTATTTACAGAATACAGACATCTGACGTTTTCTGGACCACATTATACTTTGACAGTGAGGTCTAAGCATGGTGTAAACGCTCCTCGGGATATGTTTGGGAACTCTGGCTTCCTGTCATTCCCCGGAAATCACTACATGCAATATTCCTGTATCATCTCATTCTTTTTATTTACAGTTAAGATGGTGTTCCTTGGCAGAACTTAGTGACTGATCATCCTTTCAATCCTCTCAATATTTCTTCCTTCTGCCTTTTCACACAAATCTCTCTCTCTCTCTCTCTCTCTTTTCTTAATTCATGCATCGTCTATAATGAAATCCTGAAAGCGTGACCTGGAGGCTTATGGTTTTCATCCTGAGTGGAAGAATGTGTGGATTAATCTCTCACAAACATCAAAAAAACACCTCAACACACAGTCGATTCATTATAAGATCATTCTTCAGACTTATGTTACACCATACAGACGTTATAAACGCCTTTAACATCAGCATCAGCATCAACATCAACATCAACGTCCTCCTGTTTTTCTTCTTCTTCTTCTGTTTTTATTCGTCTAACTCTCCTGGGACTTTTCTTTTTTCTTACCTGTGTCTCAGGAGAAAGGAGACGAGACTGTGATCCTAGTCCATGTCTGTGTCTTCTTAATGATGTTTCAGCCTTCAGGTTGATTCCTGCTGGATTTACAGCTGCTCAAAAAACTATTCTCTAATTATAGCTTTCTCTCTTTCTCTCTTTCTCTCTCTTTCTCTGTGCAGTTATTAGAAACCTACATTTTTTAAAGATGACTAAATTAGAGTTATTGCCTGCTGATCTCAGATCTTTAAAGGCAGCTCAGACTTGACTTCTTGTTATATGTATCTGTGTGTTTTATTGTTGTCATGAAAAGACAATGACAAAAAGATGAATAAAATCATTCTGAAGAAAAGCCTGATGATCTGATACCGTTTTAAAATATGGATCCAGCGTTAATTTCGTTCATTTAAAGAACAACAAACTGTTTTTTTTTTTTTAAAAAAAAGGAAAATTCCACTGAGCATTTTATAATCCAACATCTCCTCATAATCTCATTTTTTGTTTAAAAATATTCACTTGCTGTTATTATTTTTAGCTGCAAAACACCTGCCTGCAATCTGAGTTACCCGCAATCTCCACAAGGGGGCGACATTAACGCTTAAAATATTCATTCACATACGAGTTTTTTTTTGGAAATTTTTACAATTCTCAGTATTTTGATGCTTTTTTGTGATATTTTGTAGTTGCTTACGAGGTGTATGAAACTAATAAAATGTCTGTAATGCTTAAAGCGAGATAATAGACATTAGAAATGTAGACATTTTGGTCAATCATTTTTTAAATTTTTAGATAAATGACATCTATAACGCGTTTTCTCTTGAAGTGTAATAATAGAAATGACTAAATGTTTTTTTTTTTGTTTGTTTTTGTACACTTTGTTGTCACCACAGCATTATCTGAAAGTACATTTAGTCACAGTTTTAAGCTCCGCCCACTTCACAGTCACGTCATGACACATGCTAACTTCCTGAAAAGCTCGTTTCATGATATATAGTAGTAATTTTTGTTTTTATGTAAGAGATACACGACAGTTTCTTCTACAAAATCTGCAACACTGGTGTTGAAATATGAAACATGAGATTACACTCATTTGTAAACTCGTTTCCTTCAAAACCATTTTTTTCCCCCTTCGTTCAGAAGCAAAAATCTGAACTTTCGTGATGATCTGCATTCTTCAAATCGTTCACGTTCATTCCTCTCGTTATTTACGTCTCGTTCCTTCTTACAGAGGAAGTTCATGTTAAAAAGGGATTTATGTTAAATTACACACACAAAAAAACCATAAAAACACTCTTCCCCCCCCTAACAGCACGTCTGATGAAACGAAAAATAACGAGTGTCGTGTGAACGTTCTCCTCTCGAGAAAAGAAAAATTTCAATTCTAACATTACACAAAGATTTTTTTGGATTTTTAAAGTAAGCAGATTGACCCATTTAATTAGATCAAATTGAAATAAACGCAGATTTACTTGCCAGAATATCAGCAATCCAAAATAAATATTATTAATATAATCTTCTATTTAATACAATAATAAATTATTAAATATATAATACTTACATTAAATAAATAAAATAATAGAAACATGATTTAAGTGGTGTAATTAGGACTATAATTTTTTATTTTTTTGCTTTCTTCTAAATCACATTTCACTCCACCTACACCACAAAATCAAGAATTGTTTGCCTTGTTTTTTTCTTGAAACACGTAAACAGACAAATAGCGCTATAAACATCTATAATGCTGCAAGTCTGTTCTGTCGGTGGTGAAGTTTAACGGCAGCATTAATTAAAAAAAATTGTAAAATAAAAGGACAAAAAAGGAGAAAGAAAAAAAAAAGAGTCAGGACACACAATCTCTTAATTCAAGTTTAATAATTTCCAAAGAAAAACAAACGTAAAGGCGCTCGTATCTCGCATATTAATCTCAAAAATGTTTTTTTTTTTTTTTTCATCTTTACACAGACAGTTATCATTTCATCAGAGAAAGATATGCAGTGTTCGTGAACGAGGAGTTCGGCATGTGCGGATGAGAAATGGACATTCATGAAAAAAAAAACAAAAAAAAAACAAAAAAGACATAAAAGACGTTCAGTTACACGTACAGTTCTGTATTTATCGGTTATTTACACAGCCCTCGTGCGGCAGACGGTGCGGCGGGACACACGTCCTCACGCCGCGCTCAGAGCGAGCGAGCGAGCGAGCTTCACCTTCTGATCTTTCAGGAGACGACAAAAAAAAAAAAAAAAAAAAAAACAACAAACAGCGTCGACGTAGGATTGAGTTTCGATCCAGAATTCACGAAGTTTTCCACGAATTCTGCGTCAACTTTATTACCTGCTCCGGTGTGCTAGTGAAGAAATCACTACGGTTTCATTATTTCTATCCTTATTTATTTATTTCGAATGCGATATTGAGATATTTCAGATCTTACGATCTCTTTAGCTCTAGTTTGTAACACACCGCAGGCTGCTTTCACGCCTTCAACCCAAAAAAGACACGTTTCGAAGCAGGTTTTTTTTTTTGTTGTTGGTGGGTTTTTTTGTAAAGTTTGGGCTCAAACACGGAGGACGTGACGTGCTGCTGAACAAAATCTCTGGAAACTGAACGGAAAATATTTCAGCGTCGACTAAACAGAACAGCGCGTGTATGTTTTGGGATGTTTGACTTTACGTGACGTGACGTGACGTGACGTGACGTTACGCATTAACTCGTCTAATTCGTCTGCCTCCGAAGCTACAGAGAAGACAAGCACCAATCTGCATTTCTAATATAAAATAAACAATAAAGCAATTCCTCACAGCTAGCCAGGCTAGACCGTTAGCCAATACCGGACTAGCTAGCCAGGACCGGTAAGAGTGTTGCTATGGTTACCGAGTACACGTCACGTGAGCCAGCGTGTGAAAGCAGCCTTAAACAGATAATAAACGCTGTAGGACGCGGATCGCGTTCCGAGCCGTGCTACACGATGACAAGCTGGATCGAGACGCTCTGATTGGCTGTGATCAGTTTTATAATCCAGTTATAACTTCGGAAAACTGAGGATCGTTGTAAAAGTTCACACTGACGATTAGCGCGTAACTAAAGCACACATCCTTTAAACTTTAATGATATAAATTAATATTATTAAAATACATTTTAAATAACGATAACGACGCGTGTAAATCCAGGCAGTACGTTCTGGCTATCACCATTCTGAGTTTGAATAGCAGGCCACGCCCACAAGTGCGACAAGTTGCTTTGCTAGCAGAGGCGCCGACGTTCACGTTTTTATCCGTAGCGATCAAGATTTTTTCGATCGGTTACTATGGCGATATGGGAGGCACCTAAAACCTACAGAAAATCCAATTCACTGAGGACGTGTTTCTGGTTGCATTGAAAATTCACGAAGGTCGATTTTGTCAAACGATTTTTAAAAAGTGGGCGGGGCTTTGAAGTCTCGTCTGTAAAAAGCACATTTCTGACCAACTGTTAGCCGAAATACGCTACGATGCTCGTGGTGAAATTCTGTTCGTTAGCGATGCTGGCGCCTCTGCGCTAGCGTGAACTTTGTTACAATTTACAAACGTTACAATCATCGCTCACGTCCGTCTTTTCGGTTGTAAGAGCTATAATAAAAAGGGCGGAGCCAATCTGAGACCTGCTTTGCTAATTACACGAGAACAAACGTGAATACACGTGACGCGATGCGATGCGATTGTCCAGTTCGTTGCGTCGCTGTAAACTGTTGAGAAAAGAACAGACATCATGTGCATATCTCAACATCCAGACAGTGGATAGCGTTTAGCGTTAGCATGCTGCATCGGGAGTAACAGATGAGGAGAAAACAAGATACAGGAGTCATTACGACACTCAAAATAACGATTCACGTGACGCGATCTTAGCGCTCGTGTTTTAAAATACGTAGAAAACGCGGAGTGTTACATTTACGTTAAACTGGAGAGTCATGTTCTCGGTAAACGTTCTGAATCGTGATTTGATTTCCACCGAGGATAAAAAAAACTCGGAAAAAAAAAAAAACCAAGACAACAGTATGAGCACTACATTTTCATCATCGCGCTCAAAATGGCGGAAACGTGACGACTCCGTCTTCTCAAATCGTCTGAATCTGTGCTGTGACGGTTTTTTGCGTACGACACGTAAAATGTAAAAATATATATCACTATCTTAAACATTTTAAAAAAACACTCCTCACAATCCTCACTATCGAGTACACACTAGAACTCACGTGTTTTATCGGCACACCACGACCCGAGTTTTCCAGTTTTTGATTTGGAACGCAGCCTGAAATGCGGAGTTTGAAAAAAAAAAAAAATATATATATATATATAAATAGCGATAAACAGCAACTCTGAAATCCACAACATGCATCACATTTTTTTTTTCCTTTCAAGTCCAAACCCATGGCAATGTGAGTGTTCCAGCTCCGATTTGGAACACAGCCGGCCGTGATGTTCACACGCGATAAGGATTGAACCTCACTATCACTAACCTTATCGTAATCACTCTGTTCAAAAGCACCACAGCAGGGAAGCAACCGATAAACGGTCGAGCGAGCATTATACTGCTCTCTCTCTCTCTCTCTTTCTCTCTCTCTGGCAGTTAAAACACTTGAGCGCAGATCTTTTCTTAAAAAAAAAAAAAAAAGAAATTCACCTGAATTTCTTTTCCAGTTTCGATTTGGAACAAAGTCATGATCATTTCGCAAAAACTTTCACGAGACGTACGAATTTGCCTTCAGCTTTTTATGATAAACAACAGTTTACAGACGCTTTTGCCAGTTTTGATTTGAAACGCAGCCATGATTTTTGTTATTTTTGCACAAAGACACGATGTCCGAGGTTTAAAGCCACGACCTGAACGATGAAAACCCGAGCGATGCGGCTAGCTGTACGCTTTACGCGTAATAAACTAGCCTCCCTATCAAGTGTGCACTCCAGTTATCACTAAATGGTCGAGCGAGCATCACAATGAACCCCTTTTCTCTCTCTCTCTCTATCGTAAATATTGGAACACATTCAAGTTTGAGACGGATTTGGAACACAGCCGAAACCTTTCCAGAAGTCAATTTGGCCTCAGCTCAGCTCGTGACCTCATCCCTCACCTGCACAGGTGTAGCGTGGGTGAGTAAAGTAAACGTTAACTGACCGACATGCCCTCGTTAATGTAATGGAGATGAGTTAAATAATAATAATAATAGTAATAATAACAATATTATACACTAATACACCACACCTCGACCTGATCACACGCAGTAAACAGGTTTACAATTTTGACATTCTCAAATTCTCGCACACTTCGGAAAAATATAGAAAATAAACTGACCTGAAAAGCCGTCGCTTGTAACGTCATGACCTATTTGTGAAAACAAAACTACGGACGTCCAGAAAGACCACGTATTATCGTGTATTAAAATTATTTTTAATGCCCCGTACAAGTGTGAAGCTAATCAGCTAGCTATAGAGTGTTACAGTTTGCTAGCTAGCAAGGGTTATTTCAAGAATAGATGGGCAAAAAAAAACCCCAAAAAACAAAAAAACAAAACAAAAACAAAGCTAATACACTGAAAGATAGCTAGCTAGCATAGTTACGAGGTTGTTTATTCCACAGGTGGAGCGAAATGACTAAAATTAGCAGCTGTTCTCAGGAAATTATTGAAAACTTGTAACTCTTTCATTCATCGTTCTTTGCTAGCTTGAGATCGAGAGAGTCATCGCTCTTTCATCGTTAGTAAAGATAAAATAATAATAATAATAATAATAATAATAATAATAATAATAATAAGTCATGGCCTCGTTGGACGTCCGGTACATTTTTGAAATCTTTCGCACTACTCAGGCTGTCATAATCGACACTTTTCATGCTATAAATCTAAGAAATTGTGTTTTTAATTACTTTTTTAAAATACAAGATTGCTAACTTTAGCCTAGCTAATTCTAACGCTAACATGCAATTAGGCTTGATTTCCGATAAAACGCGTCCAATACAAACCCCACGCCGCCTCTTTATTGATTTCATTTTTGACCTATAAAACATAAAAAGTAGCCCTCGCTTTTTTCCCCTTACTTTTCAATGCATAGGAACGGATCGGTTCGCAAGTTCGTAAATTGGACGAAGGCATCTCGAAGAAATTTTTTCGAAGGATTAATTTCGCCGCAAAACAAAACAAAAAAAAAATAATAAAGCAAGCTAATAGGTAACTGAGCACAGAGCACCCTTCTACACCGCCAAACCACGTTACGCGCGCGTGATAAATACGATTAGAAATGTTTATTGCTTTACGTGGACGCTTCGCCACGTTTACAAACCTGACCTTTGACCTATTAACGCTGAAACCTTCAGCGATATGGCAAAACAGAAACAAAAACATATGTATACAGTATTCCTGTGCACTTTGTGTGTGTGTGTGTGTGTGTGTGTGTGTGTGTGTAACAGCTCGTCCCGTTTTTCCAGATCGGACAGTACTCGTATTGCTCGGCCTGTCAGACATGATGAAAAAGAAAGAGAGGAAACAGGAAACAGGAAGTGCCCAGTGAACTGACCGGCAGCTCAGCCGAGCGCCATGGCAACGCAGATCAAAGCCCTTTAACACCACGGCGCTGTTCTCAAATATGTGTAATTATTTTTCTTTGTCCTCCATCTTGTGGCCCCTCCCTCCCCGTCCTCCATCTTGTGGCCCCTCCCTCCCCGTCCTCCATCTTGTGGCCTCCTCTCTCTCCTCGTCCTCCATCTTGTGTCCCCTCCCTCCCCGTCCTCCATCTTGTGGCCCCCTCTCTCTCCTCGTCCTCCATCTTGTGTCCCCTCCCTCCCCGTCCTCCATCTTGTGGCCCCCTCCCTCCAGGTCCTTTATCTTGTGGCCCCCTCCCTCCAGGTCCTTTAGCTTGTGTCCCCTCCCTCCAGGTCCTCCATCTTGTGTCCCCCTCCCTCCAGGTCCTCCATCTTGTGCCCCCCTCCCTCCAGGTCCTCCATCTTGTGCCCCCCTCCCTCCCCGTCCTCCATCTTGTGTCTCCCGGCTCTACCTGGAGATCATGGAGCTGGACTGTGATTGGCTGGAGGACGTGGTGGCGGCACTGAGCTGAGAGAAGCCGCTGTGACTCGACTCCAGACTCGTCATCGAACCCCTGGGAGGAGAAAAGACGAGGCGAAAGAGAGGAACAAAAGAGAGAGAGAAGAGAGATAAAAACAAAACAAACAAAACAAAAAAAAAACAACCACCAGAGAGAGAGAGAGAGAGAGAGAGAGAGAGAGAGAGAATAAATGGCAGGAGTAAAAAAAACCAGGAAAGAATAAAGAAGGAAAAAGGGAATAACAGAAAGAGAATAATGGAAGGAAGGAAGGAAGGAAGGAAAGAAAGATTGACAAAGATTACACAAAAGAAAGAAAAAGAAAAAGTAAAGAGAAAGAAAGAAAGAAAGGAAGATGGAATAAAAGAGACAAAGACAGACAAAGAGGGAGGGAGGGAGGGAGGGATGGAGAGAGAGAGAGAGAGAGAGAGAGAGAGAGAGAGAGAGAGGAGTGATGAGACTGTCCAACACTAGATCCCCAGTTATAATAAAGTTGTGTTAATAATAAACACACACACACACACACACACACACACACAGTCTCACAGTGAGCTGAACCCCAAATGCTACAGCCGGACATGCAGCCAGG
Organism: Pangasius krempfi; assembly: GCA_037576825.1. Taxonomy (NCBI): domain Eukaryota; kingdom Metazoa; phylum Chordata; class Actinopteri; order Siluriformes; family Pangasiidae; genus Pangasius; species Pangasius krempfi. The sequence continues at coordinate 32,426,955 of CM074975.1, read as the reverse complement.
ACACACACACACATACACACACATACACACACACACACACACACACACACACACACACACACACACAAACACACCCTCCCTCCCAGGCCTTCATGTGCACTGCATACGATCAGAAACACTTCCACCCAAAAAAAATGCTAACATGCTAAACAGCGCATGAGGGACAATACGGATCCTTTAGCATTGTTAGCTTTCACCTGCTATTAGCATTAGCAACATTAGCATGTATGGGTTGAGTGTTCCTTCCAGCTCACTGTAGAATTCTGACTGGAAAAAAAATTGGAAACAAAAATCGGAAAACTTTTTTTTCCTGTCACCGCTAAATACACACCTCAAACCAGGCAAACACACGAACCTTAAAGAAAACCAGAAAAAGCAGTGTGTGTGTGTGTGTGTGTGTGTGTGTGTGTGTGAGAGAGAGAGATGTGTGTCACTGTATTTAAAAAAAAAAAAAAAAAAGAAAGAATAAATTATGCACACGTGAATGCTAACACGGCTAATAAAAAAAAAAAAAAGTTCAAACTTATTAATATTAATGATTCCTCAAATATCCGTGAAATTAATTTCACTCGGAGTTAAAATGTAAATAATTTACCTCAGAAATTAGCATTAGCATTAGCCTTGTTAGCATAAAAAAATAAAAATAAAAATTAGTGATTAAGAGGAAGCCAGAGATGAGGTTAGTCCCGTAGACATCGCAATGCCGTTTTACTGACTTTATTTTATTAATAAACGCACCCTTATCGACTTCCGCTTCGTTAGAAGAGAACGTGCAAGAATGTTTTTTTTCTTTTCAAAATATTAGCATGCTAATAAGCTAGCTTGCTAGCTAGACGGTATGCTAGGTAACATTTCTTATAACTTATTAAAACTTATGACAAACTTCAAGCGCAAGAGGAAGTCGACAAGGGAGCGTCGGAAAAACAGTAAATGGAACACAGCCTTGATTTTATTCGCAAATTGTTTAGGGATTCAAGTTTAGGGTTAAAAAATAAATAAATAAAATAAAATAAAAAAAAAATTCACATCACGCCCTCATAACTTATTTATTTTTAAATATATACATTTTTTAAAATCTATTAATTAGCATACATAAACTACAAGTTTTTTTTTTTTTACATAAAAAACAATACTAAAAATATTAAATAATTTAAATAAATTTTTAACGATATTAAAAAATAGAAATACGATATAAAAATAAAAAATGATATTATTTAAAAAATTTATATAATTATTTAAAAAGGTAACACACTAAACAGACTCTAAAGAGTATAAGAATCTTTGCGCTACGAGGGCGTTTTGCAAATTTCACTCTCATAACAAGGAGAAAAATCAAACGTACACACACTTTATTCTCTTTAATCTTTTCCCACTGCGTCTGGAGCCTCACGTGATCAGCCTTAAGAAAAAAGTTCCTCACGTTTCACTGAACTGGGAATAAAAACCAAATATAACGTGTAGAAGTCTTGGGGCAGAGGCTGAATTTCGATTACACATCGTGAACTCAACGTCCGAGAGACACAAACTACAAACTCCTCCCTTTAATAAAAGTAGTTCCGGCTTCATTTTATACTTTGATGGCGTATGGATATGACAACTTTCAGCAGAGACGCACAACCTACAAACTCCTCCCTTTAATAAAGTAGTTCCGGCTTCATTTTATACTTTGATGGCGTATGGATATGACAACTTTCAGCAGAGACGCACAACCTACAAATTCCTCCCTTTAATAAAGTAGTTCCGGCTTTAATTGATACTTTCCTGAAGGTTGTGTCGTATCCTTACGCCATCAGAGACGCACAAACTACGAATTCCTCCCTTTAATAAAGTAGTCCCGGCTTTATTTTACACTTTGATGGCGTATGGATACGACAACCTTCAGCAGAGACGCACAAACTTTGTTTTACACTTTCCTAGCGATTCTGTTGTATCCTTACGCCACCAGAGACACACAAACTACGAATTCTTCTCCACAATAAAAGTAGTCCCGGCTTTATTTCACACTTTCCTGAAAGAAAAGAAAAAAAAAAAAAAAAAAAAAAAAGGTTGTGTCGTATCCTTACGCCATCAGAGACGTACAAATGACAAACTCCTTTCTTTAATAAAGTAGTCCCGGCTTTATTTTACACTCTTCTGAAGGTTGTGTCGTATCCCTACGCCATCAGAGACGCACAAACTACGAATTCCTCCCTTTAATAAAGTAGTCCCTTCTCAGAGAGAAGCTAATGTACGGATTTACAGTTATCCTTAATAATAAAAAATAAAAAATAAAAAAAAACATTTCCAGTTGTTGAACATCTGCCCCTAGACTTCCATTATCAGTGACTTTCAGAGCAGAGCAGAACAGTGTGTGTGTGTGTGTGTGTGTGTGTGTACGTTC
>CM074975.1:32417075-32419575 GCA_037576825.1 Pangasius krempfi | reverse complement strand
CGTGTTAAAATGCTGCAGTGCGAGACTGCATAATAACAGCAAAAAATAAGAATTACTGCTATTTTTTATTATTAATGAGATCAGAAAAAGCTCATTTACCATTCTAAATCATCACACAGACAGATAGATAGATAGATAGATAGATAGATAGATAGATAGACAGACAGACAGATATATAGATAAATACATAGATATGGAGAAGGCTGCAATCTGCACACATGGTCCATATAGTGTGTCTACAGTGTACATTTGCATATATTTGCATATTCATTAACATGCAGCCCTTGGTCCAAACCCTTAGCAATTTTTTTTTTTGTCCCACTTCCTGTCAAGTGTGTAAACAGGAAGTGTGGAGTCTCACCAGAGTCCAGAGAACAGGAAAGACCCGGGGAGCACGCAGGATGAGCAGACGCCCGAGGGTTTCTGGGTAATTTGCCTCCACCACCTCGATGATGCGCAGCAGAGCTTTAACGCCCGGACGCCACAAATGTCTCATGTTCAAACCCTCCAGATCCACCAGACACGTCCAACAGCTGCGCGCACACACACACACACACACACACACACACACACACACACACACACACACACCATCATCATGCTGTGTGTGTTTTTTAGGCTGAGGTCGTACAAGACAAGTTCCCTTTGCTGTGACAGAAAAAAAAAAAAGTCTAAATGTGTTAGAAGGAGAAAAGGAGAGAGAGAGAGAGAGAGAGAGAGGTGTTAAAAAATAGTGAGTGATAAAAAGAGAACAGATAGAGGTGTTGCTGGATGAAGTGAAAAATTCAGTAACGATGTTTTTAGAACAGAGACGCTAACGTGAGGTCAGGTTACGAGCTCAAATGAAGCATTCACTTCCTCATTCGATCACACGAAAGGCTTGCGGATTTATTTCTGCACCACTAGAACATAAAAATACATACGCAGGAAGGAGGAGAAGAATGAGGAGGAGGAGGAGGAGGAGGAGGAGAAGAGACAGGAGGAACAGAACAACAAGGAGGAGTAAGAGAAGGAGTGGAAGGATTAGGAGGAAAGAGGAGAAGAAAGAAGAAGAAGAAGAAGAAGGAGCAGAAACACAGAGATGTAAGAGGATAAGGAGAAGTCAAAGTGGATGAGGAAGAACAGTAGGAGAAGGAGGACTAGGGAGAACGGGAGCATGAGAAACCGAAGGATGAGGAGAAGCAGAAGGAAGAAAAGAAAGAAGAGGTGAAAGAAGAGGAGAAGCGTAACATAAGGATTAGGATTTGTAATACAGCGCACCTGATCGGGCGTCCAAAGACCTTGGTGTTCTCTTCACACCTCCTCAGTCCCTCCTCGTTTATGGACAAAACCTAGCGCACACACACACACACACACACACACACACACAGTTATTGATGAGAGTGTATAAATATATAAGAAGTGATCTTGTGTATTGAAGCAAAGCATTCTGGGAAACTCGGAGCTTACATGTCTGAGCAGTGACTCCTCCCCCAGAGCTCGAACCAGACCTTTAGTGTCCATCTGTCCCAGACGCAGGATATAGAGAGGACGGCCATCTGCACACACACACACACACACACACACACACACAGTGGTGTTATACAGTGTGTCTGACAATGCGTGTGTGTGTGTGTGTGTGTGTGTGTGTGTGTGTGTGTGTGTGTGTTGCATTATCAACTCAAAAACAGTGCAGTTCAAAGAACAGAAACTACACAAACAGCTACCGTCTAGTATAAACAATAAGGAGAAGAAAAGGAAGAGAACCGAAGAAATGAAGGGAAGGGAAAGAAGGAGGAAAAGTAAATTGAAGAAAAAGAAAAAGGAGAAAGAATAAGGAGGGGAAAAAAAAACGAAATATGGAGAAACGAAAAAAAATGAAGAAATAAGAAAAATAAAAACGGAAAAAGCAAAAGGAGAAAAAAATAGAAAAGAAAATGAAGAAATGGAAAAAGGAGAAAAGAAAGAAAAACAAAAAAAAAAAAAATAATAATAATAATAATTCTTAGAATTAAGAATTTAGGAGAAAATTTACCAAAAATAAAATGAGGGGAAAAGAAAAACAAGGAGAAAATGAAGAAAAGGACGAAACTGATCAAAAAAAGAAGGAAAAGTAAAATAAAAAAAAAAAGGAGAAAATGACCAAGAATAAAACAAACGGAAAAAAGAAAAAAAAGAATAAAAATGAACTCAAAGTGTGTGTGTGCGCGTCATCGAGGCAAAAATGTGACACAGCGCCATATGCGCGTTTGCCATCTGTGTCTGTGTGTGTGTGTGTGTATTCTCGTTCCTCAGACACACACACACACACACACACACACACACACACACACACACACTCGCGGCGTGACGTCCAATCACCACTGACACTTATCCACAGTGTGTACACTTGATTAATCATCTGTAATTTAACTACGCTACCCTTCATAGCGAGGGTACGAAGAACACACACACACACACACACACACACACACACACACACACACACACACACACACACACACACACACACAGACAACAA
>CM074975.1:32394620-32405727 GCA_037576825.1 Pangasius krempfi | reverse complement strand
CACACACACACACACACACACACACACACACACACACACACACACACACACACACACACACACACACACAGTGTGAGAGAGGGCACAGCAGAGGTGTTTCGGAGAATCTCGCATTACAGGCGGCAATTGTTTCAATTTTGTTTCACAATTTGAGACAGAATCGTCTTTGTGCGCGCGTATGTGTGTGTGTGTGTGTGTGTGTGTCTGTGTGTGTGTGTGTATGTATATATGTGTGTGCGTGTTCCTATTCGACAGCAAAAAAAAACAAAAAAAAAAAAACACAAGTGCTTGATTCAAGCTCAACCCATTCATTGTGTTCAGATGGACAGAAGGACTTGTGTAGGCTTCACACACGCACACACACACACACACACACACACACACACACACACACACACACAGTATTCTGAATTGTTTGGACAAAAGAAAAAAACAATCATTTGGACAATATGGCAAAAATTAGTAAATATATTTTAAAAAGATAAAGATAAAAAAATAAATAATAATAATAAAGAAAAGTAAAACAAAAAAGAAATAAAAATAGTACAATAATTAATTCATTTCCCCCCCAATACAATAGTTATTTCTTTATTTGACACCAATGTTTAAATAAATAAATGAATAAATTAAAAATAACAAAAGAAATTTTCGGATAATGACAGTTTGGTTGCGGTTCCGTCGGTACGTGACGTCACGTGACGCTGCACTTTAACCGTCAAGTCGCACAAGCGGCTCAAACCCTCCTGATTTTCTGCCTCGAAATCCACAGCGAAGGAAAACGACCTCCTGTATTACTGAGAATAATACATTTAATCTACAGCTCTAGCTACGCTAGTCAGTTAGCCGACGTTGGACTAGCTAGGGCTGGGAGGAGCGTCGCTATGGTTACGACTAGTGCGCAATCAGCCTTGAACGAAATAACCAGACGGGAATGAAAGAGAAACATAATAACTACTAATGATAGAAAGCAGCCTGAGTAACGAGTCTGATTCATTTACTCATTACATCGTGTTCATTCATACAGCAGCATTAGTCACTGTACACACACACACACACACACACACACACACACACACACACACACACGAAGGTCAGAACCAGACTACAGTACATGGTTACATACTCTTATGAGAGAAAGAGCTTGGTGTTTGATGCTATTATAAGCTCTCGGTGCTGTAATCCGATCAGAAAGTAGGTCGAGGACAGAACGCGCTCGGAGCACGAAGGTTAGGAAGATCGGAAATCCGAGCCGCTGGCGTTCGCCGGCTGCCGTGTGTAAATTTATCCGGTACGCAATCCTCTGACATCGCATCACTGGGATTTGATCATAGCGCTAGTGAAAATAACGCTCATGTTACGTTAAACGTTAAAATAACGACTATTACCGTTTTGATTTTTAGAGGCGTGGCCTGTCCAGCATTTTTTATTTTTTTAAATGTAATTCACTTCTAAAGCGAACTTTCGTATTAGCTACGTTCTCAGATCAAAACAAACTAACTGCACTAGCTACGTAACACTCACCACACGCATCAACTGTCTCTACTTCCTTCCGAGCTTCATTTTTCTTCGTAAAGTCTCTATACATATATTTTATGACATGTCGTACGTGACAGGATAAGATGAAACCACGGTTATCAGTTTTCTTCCAAACGGTAAATGGGAACTAATTGCAGTTAGAGCACGTGAACCGAAGAAAAGTCGGAAAGAAAACGGCGTAAGATTGGTCCGAGGAATCCTTCGAGACAACCGTTTGGATGTATCGTATGTAATTACGTTAGTTAGTTGAAACTGTAGCTCCGTATGTAGCTTTAACTAGCTAGCATTAACTTAGGAGTAGTGGTAAATTAATCACGTCTCCGTATTGCGTATGTACGTAGAAAGTAACGGTCGCCATTAATCGCTTTGTCGTTGGTTGGCGTGAACTTGGGATTCGTCATAAATACATCAAATCTCCGTACTGCGTACGCACGTAGAAAACTGACAGTCGCCATTAATTGCTTTGTCACTCGCTAGCACGAACATGGGGCTAGCCGTAAATTTCTTAGGGTTGTAGCTACACTTTGTACGTACTTACAGGAAAAAAAACGTTATCGACGTCACGTTATCTAGCCGGCCTAAAGGCTTCTTAAGTCCGACGAAATAAAATCACCGCCGCTTTAAGTCATCGTGACGTCCTGTGTTTAGACGTAATCCAACTTCGCAACTGCGTTACACTTTTTTTTTTTTTGTTCGAAATGATTCAATTGACAATTGTTGCGTTTTAAAACATCAACAGCAAAGAAGAATCTGAATTTCACAAATCTATCGATTGTGTATTTATAATTAATTTAATAAAAATAAAAAAAAAAAGAGACTTTATACACTTCTGCATTTAGGTTGTTCAGGTAGAAATTTATAAATAACGCCCCACCCGCTGAACGCTGTACCATCAGCTCTGTAAAACATCCAACCTTACTGTACACAGGAAGTGATGTCACGTAGATCATTTCAGAACACATGTGGTTAACAATGGTGTTAGACCTTTTTTTTTTTTTTTTTTTTTATTAAACACTTTTGAGTTTGTTAGAACAACCGCTACACGTGTCGCGCTTATCTTGTGGCAAAGAGTGCGCACGGAACTTTCACTTTCGGTCCCCGACTTCGACAGCGTGTGGTTTGTTCGGAGATTGATTACAGGTTCGAGCCGCGAAACGTCCGAGACGGGCGCTGAGCGGTCGCGTAATTTCAGCTATCGGGTTTTAATGTGTGGTTTTTGTGCGTCGAGGCGGCTAGCAAACGTCTAATTAACACGTCCGCATTGTAAAACGTTAGACCTGATCCCTAATCAGTGCTGTGTAAACTTGTTACTTAGGGGACGTCTCTCTCCATCACACACACACACACACACACACACACACACACACACACACACACACACAACCCCTGACATCTGTGTGTGTGTTTCGTTTATATTTAGCACACAGTGTTTAGCTGGAATGATAGCCAGTGTGACTGCTTGTCCTGATGGAGGGAAGGAAAAAAAGATAAAGTGTTTTTGATAAAAGTGTTTGAGTCATTTCCCGAGCTGGTTGTGACGCAGCAGAAATAAATAAACGGTTGCTTTAGAGACGGCGGGCGGTGACTACAGTGCGATTACACATCTCTCTTCTTGGAACAGTAATAATAATAAGAAGAAGAAGAAGAAGAAAGAAAAAAAAAAAACAGAGAGAAAGAGGACATGAGAGGTGTGATGTCGAGAAGAGATGCGTTGAAGGGTCAGCTTTTACTCGTCTTTTACGCTCGTGTCTTCACTGGTAATGAAGCTGTTCTTTCATCATGGATGTGATGCGTGTAACGGGGATGATTACTGATTCGGTTGATTGCTGGTTCATGACGTCGGTGACGTTATTTTAGCTATTTAGCTATTTAGCTATTCTTGTTCCCGACGATAATCATTACGCGAAAATCATTCCAATTGTCTGCAAGGAATCATGTAAAGAATAACACACTCAGGATCGCGCAGTTATACGAGAACAGTACTATAACAGCGGACCGAAGTGTGTGCGTTAACATTTCGCAAAGTATTAACATCTGAGAAACAGGTTAGTTCCTGATTTCACTTACGTTAGAGCAGCTACCAACAACAACAACAACAACAACAAACACAGCTTGTCACATTACTGTAAACGTTAAAAAAAAAAAAAAAAAAAAAAAAACATAAAACACCTCTGTCTCATCAATACAGCTTTATCTCTCAAACTGGAGGCTCAATCTTGCTTACTGCACCTTTAAATCGGGCCGGTTCTAATATAGAATCAGGGCCAGAACCAGAACCAGAACCTCCAGAATGTACAGCAACATAATCATGGATCCAATTATCAAGAAAAAATATAAGCCAAAAAAGTGTCACTGTGTTTTTTTTTTTTTTTTAAAAAGGTGTGTACGTAAGATTTATTGCTTTAAAACGGTAACAGTGTGTGTGTGTGTGTGTGTGTGTGTGTGTGTGTGTGTGTGGAGATGGGCATCGCACGTGCACAGAACATGTTGTACTTGACGCCACGTGATCCGCACGTGCGGTGATCAAGGTTGAATTGAAGATCACGGAAGACTGCTGTGCAAAGACACTCGAGGTCACACTATCTGTTTCAAGTGTGTGTGTGTGTGTGTGTGTGTGTGTGTGTGTGTGTGTGTGTGTGTGTGTGTTGCAGTATACTCTCGTTTTCACTCTGTCAGAGCACGGAGGGGAAAAAAAAAAGAAAAAAAGAAAAAAAAGAAAAAAGAAAATGCGATATCTGCTGTACATTACTGCACTGCGTATACATCGCCCCCACCCCAGCTGCAGAGAGAGAGAGAGTGAGAGAGGAGAAGAAGAAGAAGAAGAAGAAGAAGAAGAAGAAAAGAAGAAGCTTCCAGAACGTTCTGTCGCACATTTCTGAGTCCAAAACCCCGCAGCAGCCTGATATCTTACGGAAAAAAAAAAAAAAAACACACCGTATAGCGTAGATTTCATGCCTGCGATATTAGTAATTAGGGGGCCAAGCACTGAAGGTGCACTTCCACAATGGGAGTCTATAGCAACCCGCAGAACCCTTCGTACGCTTTTCTCCTTTACAGTTTGATAGAGGACCGTCTCAGCTACCTAGACAACAGCTTCGGTGTATTTCACGCAACGTGCTCGAGTGCCACCAACAGGGCTAATCTGACCATATGTTTAATTCTTTGCGTCACTGTTGAGTTCATGGCATACCATGGCATGATGTTAATTTCCGCCATACCGGATATTTCCAAAACTGTTTCTTCACTTCTTCTCCTACAATCATCACACAGGATCCTGAGACCAACCCGAACAAACGTGTCGGATTTTTCCATGTACGGTATGCTCCATCAAGAATTTGGTGAAGGCGAAGTCACCGAACAGGAAGTGTGGGCGTATCTCAGAAAACGTACTCGGGCCAGACTTCAAATTCACCTCCAGGTGGCGCTATGATCCACACGTTTACAAATCTACTCGTTCCCTGGGCCGTGCCAACTGATGGCGATGTAACACATTTGTGATCTGTCAAACAGGAAGTCGGCCATTTTGAATTGTAACAAAAACAACTTCTCCTGGAGATTTTGTCCGATCATCACGAAAGTTGGATCACGGCATCATGAGAGCAACGCAACACAAAACTTTCGAGACGCGAGACGTTACGTATATAATTCAATGGCGAAATCGCCAAACAGGAAGTGATGTTTAGCATCATGACCTAACGTTAACCAGCAAGCTCAGAGTTCGTTTGAAACTTGAGAAAAGGAGAAGAATTTAAAGAATGGGACGTTTCACGTGACCGTTACGGCGAGATTGTTGGGATCAGGTCAAATATCAGCTGATACTCGGATCTCGGTTTCGGTACTGTGTTTAAAAAACGTGGAGCTCGGTGCAGCTTTAGCTTTTTTTTTTTGGTTGTTTGTTTTTTGGTTTTTTTTTAAAATCACGCTGTTAGGCAATTACGGAGAAATGCAGTATCACTGCACATGTCTAGTCAAGCAATTCCTCTTCAGGACATCGACAACATGAACGGATTCTTCCTCCGACGTTCACACGCACCGAGAGCTGGTTTTTTATCTCCAGGCGGATTTCACACACACCGTCTCTCGCGTCCAACGGTCGGTTTCGCTGACTTGCGTTAGCCTTCGTTCTTCTTTTCTACCTTCTCGAAACTCCTGGAACTCCGTTTCCTGTGCATGAACCGGCGCTGATGTTCTGATCCGTTCTCATCTTTTAAGCTTTAATCCCTCATCCCTCTGCCTTTGGCTGATCCCGTGGCACGGATTTTAACGGCACGTGGCGTCGAGGATGATCAGGACCGCCAGTACACGCAGCAATGCGTTGGGTAACAATTAGAGACGGCACCAAACTAAGCTCGGTATTAGTGTCGGGCTGATAGCAGTGTTAATAAATAAATAAATAAATAAATAAATAAATAAATCTCTAATAACAATCAAGCAGACGAGGAGGGAATCCTTTATCGTCATTTCTCTATTCTTCATTAAAGACGATCAGAGTAAAGATCAGAATGAACCCAAGGTTTTCTCGCTGTTCCTTTCTCCTTGACCGTGTAACTACAACGTGATAAATACTGACAGCGTTTTTGAAGAGGTTATATATATGAAAAGAAAAAAAAAAAAAACAACAGAAGCTTTTGGGAAACCTTTTTAGACGATGACCATTATCAGCAACAACAGCAGCCACCACTACGACCGCGACTATCACTTCCTCCGTGATGAAAGCGATCATCTGCTTTCACATCGACTTCCTTCCTCTGCTGCAAAGCTTGTGCAAAGCAGTCTGTGGTGCGACTCCTAGAGCCTTTTTTTTTTTTGCGTATCCAAATCGTTACAGTGATTCTCGCTTTTAATACAGCTGATTTAAATACAGCTGTTTTTCCAGATGTTTGGCGCTTCAGGGGCCCAGTCAGGAACATCCTGTGCCCGAGGGGAATTAACTCCACATCAGCCTCGTCTGAATGACAAGAGCAGATTTAGCGTGCTAATGCTGAGGACGTCGTCTTGCGTATAGTTTCTATAGCAACAGCTCGTTCGCAGGGACTTGGACGCCAGATGATCTGCAGATTTAGCATTTACGGAAGGAGTCTCCAGTGTCGGAGGTAAAGCTGTAACTTGCACTACGATCGTCAGGACAGAGGAGTTAAACGTAACTGTAAACGGACAAAAATACAACAAGTCGTTCCTTTAATAAATGAAACGCCGTAGTCTTCGGGAAGCCGCTGTGGTATAAGAGGAATAAAACACTCCCGGGACGTGCTGTTACAGGGAAATAATCAGCGTCGACGTGGTAACAGTCACTCCGCTTCCTCACACCAGCATATCGTTGATTACTTTCCTGTTACAGCACCACACAGACAGGGTTTATTGCCTCGCCCTGAACATATGACCATATAAGGCAGGCAGCAGACCTCACATATGATCTGCTCATTACTGTAGCTAAACAGCCACACACACACACACACACACACACACACACACACACAGATCCTGGCTATAACAAAAACAGCAGGGAGCAGAAATCTCCCGTCGCTGCCCCAGGGAGCAGAACCCATTCACTCTCAGTCGCTGTTTTTCCCGTTAGTTAGTTGCTTCGTTGCTTTCTTGTTTCCTCAAGAGATAAAAAATAAAAACATCTGCTCACGCAGGTCACGACCTCAACGGGGACGAAAAAAACTGCTTATCTTGTATACTTTTATAAACATAAAACTCCACAAACTAAAAAAAAAAAAAAAATCTAAAAATGACTGTGGAAAAGAATTCCTGTTTGCACACTAAACTCACACGGGCAGGTATTATCGGAAACAGCGGAATGTTCCATCTGGACGTTTACACAACACGGCAGGAATGTTCTGGCAACGTTAATATCGGAAATAACAATAGGGGAAAAGTTTCAACTCAGACGCCTCGTCCCATTTTAAATCCGACTTCCGGTGACGTTATCAAAACCGCTTGAACATAAAGCTAAAAAGTCTCGGAACATCAATCGCTATTAAATCATGTCTGGATCGAGGATGCGTTTACATCTAGTTCTTCGAATGCATAAACGTAAAATATTATTGTAGCTAGCTGTTAGCTCTTTGTGTAAAGTAAAAAAAAAAAAAAAAAAAAAAAAAACACCAAACACCTTAGATTCATACTGGTGCCATTTTCAGTCCTGAGATAAAAGCTTCCTCATTCCTCAGGCTAACGACGTGATAACGTCGCGATTAAATCGTAATTAATTCGTAAGAGATTTTTCATCTGTTTAACTTAAGATTAATGATGATGAACGTCTACGTGACTTAGTTGAGTTTCGCTAAGAGACAGAGAGAACGATCCGAGTGTCTTGCGCATTTATTTAAAATAAAAATCAAGTATTTGTTGCTGTTTTGATTTTATCGTAACAGAGTAATTGTTCGATCAGCTCTAGAGAACGTCAGGCGAGGATCAAGATGATGAATGTTCAGTTTCTCCTTCCTGTTTTGTTTTACGGTTAATTATTATTATTTTTTAAATGGACATCAGGGTAAAATTGAACTTGGTAGAAGTTGAAAAATACAATCATGTTTCTACGATGTTGCGTTGTGAAGTTATTATTGTACACCTAGAGCTGAATTTGTCCTTTTGGTGGCGCTATTGCACTTTCATAAAAAGTGTACAACGTGTTTTATGAGCTGCCTTACACTCCCATGTGGTATTAATGTAACAATAATAATAACAACAACAACAACAACAACAACAAGACGTAAATGTACAACTCCAATAGAGCGCCTATGCATGTTTGGTGCTTGGACCCCTAATAAAAACAGATTATTTGTTACAGCTGTTCCACGCTACATTTAAGTCGAACAATTGATTGTCAATTAATTCACTTTTATACTTACGACTATTAAAATATTCATTTTTTGCGGCCCTAGACTATGACAGTTACCTCAGAACTCTCATTTTCATCCTCCTCCATACGTTCAGGCTACAAAGTGGCGAGAAAACCACGGCTTCTGTTAGCAACAAGCTAGCCAGCTAGCTGCGGTGAGTGATGTATACTTGATTTAAAGCTAATGCGTGTATTTACACATTTACACAACTCGAGTGTAACTCGTTTAAAGGCAAGACGCGCTGCTGCATTCACTGGTCATGCTGTGGGCGGCCATTTTGATTTGACGTCACTTGCTGAACTCTGGGGTTGAGAAGACCGTCCCGGGTTTCTGAGCTGAGGGAGTTTTTTCTTTTGTCCTCATAGTCTGAGATTGGAGCGAAAGCAGCTAAAGATACGTCTGAGAAGCTGATGAACGCAGCTAGGCTGAAGGTTAGGCACTTCCCTGTTCCTGAGAACAGAAGCGGCGAGTTTAACAGCCGAGCGTACGGGAAGGGAAGTGTGTGTGTGTGTGTGTGTGTGTGTGTGCATGCATGCGTGTGTTCAAGAATGCTGCTGTGAAGGAGGGAAGGAAAGAAAAAAGAAAAACACTTCTCTGAAAGTCCTCTGACACGCAGCCAGCTGGCGCGGCTCGCAGCGAGAGAATTAAACTCTTACGTGCCTCAGAGGCGAAAGGAACATTTATATTTCAGAGAAACAGTTTCTCCAGAAACCCGACGGATACCAAGAAGTCGTTCTCCTGCTTCTGAAAAAAAATAAATAAATAAAAAATACGACTAAAGCAAATTGTTGCGACAATAACGTCGAGTAAACAAACTACAAAACAAAAACAAACACACTTTACACGCGCAGTAACAATCGGACCGAGATCCGGTTCGGATCACTATCGGATTCAGGAAAATTATTAATATCTTATTACAACTTTTAATACTAAATTTTAACTCTTATTATATTATTTATCGCGTATACACACACACACACACACACACACACACACACACACACACACACACACACACACACACCATAATCCAAAAAATATGTTTGTAGCTGTTTATAGCTGCTATAACGTAAGTGAGAACGGGAACTAACGTAAATGTAATTATAAACGGATAAAAAGTATGATGTGTTGTGCTTTAATAAAAAAAAATAAAAAAAACATCTCAATCATTAAAAAAAAAAACAAAAAAACAAACAAACAAAAAAAAAACAGTTAATTGCTGTGGTGTAAGAGGAATAAAACATTTCAGGAGGTGTGTGTGTGTGTGTGTGTTGGGGGGGGGGGGCATGTCAATGATATGATGTTGAAGTTCCACAAAAAGTGCATTATTTAACACGTAAAATAACAGTGAATAAATAAATAAAAATAAAAAAAAGTATAAAAAAAAAAGGAAAAAAATCCGAAAAACTAATAGATTATTAAAATTAATATTTTAAAAATTTATTTTATTTAATAGTGAAAATGAGGAAGTAGAATAAAAAAAATGCTGTATAAAACTTTAACGTTTAAAAATTGTGGAGCTTCAGTACAAAAAAAAAAGGAAAGAAAAGAAAAGAAAAAAAGGGGAGTTTGTGATTATTATAAAAACAGTGAGGATTCGTCAGTGACGATCTCGCTACAAATCGATCATGTTTCATCCTAACGCTCAGCGTAACGTAGACTTTATCTCGACCCGGCCTTGAGTCGGGTCTAAATTATCTGTTGAGGAAGAAACGGATCAGCGAGATGAGGGGAAAAAAACGTGGCGTTAGCGATGACAGGAGCTCGGCTAGCGCTACAGGACGAGCCGGAACACGCCGCATGCTCCGGTGCGTCCCGTATACGAGCTGCGCCGCTGCTGCTGCTGCTGCTGGTGCTGGTGCTTCACAGCTGGAGTTTCAGGGGCTTTAGTTCCTCCACAGGATTGTGTTTAGCGTGAGGAAGGCGGCTAAAAAAAATATGCACAGCAAACCAAAAAAAAAAAAAGGAAAAAGGGAAATGGTTTTGTGGTCGAAAAGCAGACATGAGCGTTCAGACAGAAAGAAAGAGACGATCAGCGGATTCGAAAACGCCGCGAGGCTGAAAATATATCACTTTATCGCAGAAAACAGGAAACAGGCGTCGTGTGTCTAATGCGCCGCAGCACTCCATTAACCTCGGCTCACACTGATGATGCTGCAGTCTGAAAACACACACACACACACACACACACACACACACACACACTCTCTCTCACACACACACACACACGCACGCACACTCGACCTCAAAACATCAAGAAGAAAATCTCCAAACAAACACACAAACGTAACCGCGAGGAAAGTGAAGCGGTCGAGCACTCGCAAATGAAAAGCGCTAATCGTCGGTTTGCAGCAAAGTCACACAAATAAATAAATAAATAAATAAATAAAAAACCACAAAAAGAGATCAGATATATTTTGTACGTTCACTGACGTCCTGTAGGCAGGAAATTCTTCCAGAAATCTCATGGATCCAGGAATAAAAACGCGGCAGGTTTCTCTCAGGTCGCAGAGATACAGCGCGAGTCCGCGGCGGTTTTCACAAACTTACTCGAATTGTTCACGGATAGATTCGTACGTAGCAAAAGCGACAAATGAGGACCTGCTGACTTGCGCAGAGAGTTTCATTAAAAGCAGAAAAACAAATCCCTACTTTAAAAAGTTTTAACATCCAAATCACTTGGACAACCCCGCCTTCTAACTTCAAGCCCCGCCCCTTATCCG
>CM074975.1:32298778-32300173 GCA_037576825.1 Pangasius krempfi | reverse complement strand
GTGCACTTGGATGGGTTAAATGCAGAGCACAAATTCCGAGTATGGGTCAGCATACTTGGCCACAAGTCACTTCACTTCACTTCACTTTAATCAAACCCTGACCAATACGTTTCCAGAACACTGTCCCGGCTTTGTTTCGATAGCTCCTTGGTTTTCATGTTAGGTTTACATTGAGATCACATGACACTTTCATGACACACAGTTCAACTCCATTCAAATAATATGGCTTCTGACGGTAAATGATCTCACCAGAACTAATATAGATGGGGGGTGTGTGTGTGTGTGTGTGTGTTATACTTAGAAAATCACAAATTTTATATTTATATTGCATATATATTTCTCTCCCACTTTAATATTATGAGTGATTTTTTTTTACACTCAGGATAACCCCTGTCCATTTCAGTTCCCTGGTTGTAACACAACAAAATTTCAAAGTGAATTCTTACACGAGGAATTGTATTCCAGTATCAAACTGTGATATTGATATGTGATTTCATTTATTCCCAGAAATACCTTTATTGTTGCAATGGGTTCTTCTTCTATGTGTGATATTAATTACTAATATATTGATATTAAACAATATATGTACCAATATATGTATACTAAACAATAAACAAACGTTAAGAACACATATTTTACAGTAACACACACACACACACACACACACACAGAGCTGTTAGTCATTACTGAATGACTCCATTACTGAATGTCCTGGAGACCTCACTCTAAACCAGTCCCTTCTTTTCTAATTCTACAAGAGAATAAACAAAACTATAGAGATTATAAACCTTTCCTTTTTTTTTTTATTTACAGGGGATCAATGGAATCATGGGCAGTCCACCAGCATACAGCAACGAAGAAAGCCAACTATCCAACTAACGCTAATTATTTGCTGCTTGAATGGAAATAAATGTAGAAGATTGACATTATATTAAATGATATTAATTACATTAAATTTATGGGTTCTTAAGTTATGTGCAACATCCGACAGCATATACATTACAGCGACGAACAGCACAATGAGACAACAGAAGCAACAAAATATATCAATGTGTCACATATAAGCTAATAAATTATCATCCTTTCAAGTGGGTGTTGGAAATAGATGAAAGTGTTATAAATGTAAATGAACAGTACCTACATCGGACCTTCATAAGCTCTGAATATTTCTTTCGTTGGGCTTTCAGCAGACACCCTTATCCGGAGTGACTTACATTTATCTCGTGTGTACAGCTGAGGGCGCTCAAGGGCGGAGCAGTAGCAGCTTGATATTGCTGGAATTTGAACTTAGGACTTTCCGATCAGTAGGTCAACGTCTTAACCAGCGAGCCACCACTGCCCCCGAGCTTCTTAGCTCTACAGTTACGGTTGCCACCTCAAAGTTGCAAGTGATTG
>CM074975.1:32286278-32293778 GCA_037576825.1 Pangasius krempfi | reverse complement strand
CTCCATGTATCAGACACGGTCCAAAGCGATCAGTGGAGGTTTGCTGTTTTTCGCTGTTCTTCAGTTCATCATCTCCATCGCCATCTCAGCGCTCGCGTGTAAAGCCACCTGCTGCTCTGAACCGACGGTGAGAATCACAGCACCATCAAAATAGAAATGTTATCGTTACAGGATTTGTCCGAGCCAAAAACTAACCCCATAAGCACTGACTGATGATCAGAGAGATGCGTTATTGACCCGAGTGCTAGTTTATTCGCTACATCAATCCAGTTAACTGCCATCTCAAGGTATGTTCCTCTTGAAGAATTCTGTATTCATAAAGCAAGATATGTACATTAATGCTAATCTAATGCTGTGTTCATGACCAAGTGGGAATTTGGAAAGTTTCCAACCTGTAAGTGAGAAATAAAGCCATTTGAAGGGCCCTCCAGTTTGGAAACTTGGAATTGTTTAAGGCCTCAGGTTTAGTTTGTGTTCTTCAGCTTAGAAAATTTGTTTTTTTTAAACAGTCTACACACTATTTTATTTTAATTATGCTGTTTAATATCAGCCTAGCCCATTGAACTAATTGTATTTAATTACACACTAATACACTCAGTTCCTCAGATAAAACCATATACAGATAACACTGTGTGTAACAGTAGTGTAGTGTGTAACAGTGTGTAAACACAACATCTCTCTCTCTCTCTCTCTCTCTCTCTCTCTCTCTCTTCTTACAAGGTGCCGGCTGTGTTTTATGCCAACCAGGCTGCCATCAGCAACCCTCAGGTAGGTCTGTGTGAGCTGTACGTCTGTGTGAAAAAATCAAAACAGAACAAGACAAGGCTTTGTGGTGTTTTGGCACCACATGAACTCCATATATTCATGCGATTGTATTTTTGTACTCTGTGACATTACATACACCAGAACAATGTGGCAGAGCAATTTTTACCACCAATAAGTTGATCATTTTCCTACAAAAGCACCTCCCGAAGTGTTTTGCCAACAATTACAATTATTTGATTTATTTAAAAATAAGTAATCACAATTTTATCCATCTATATTTACATTTAATGTTGTGGAAAGTCCATAAAACAACTTAAACAGTCTTTAACAACTTTAAGGTCTCACTGAAGCAGTCACTCCTTCACAACTTTTCACGTGACTGAAAAACCTTAAAGCGTAAACTCCTCTGTCCCGAAGATGTTGGAAAAAAGTTACAGCTTTACCTCTGACTGTTACAAAGTGCTGACACTGGAGACTCCTTCCATAAATGTTACACAAATATCTCCTAATAGAAAACCTCAAAGTAGGATAACAGAACAATGACAGAATGGGCCAGAGACAAGAACCATAACAAACATTCAGAAAGTGCGAATTTGGAAAGTTTCCAACCTCTAAATGGGAAATAAAGCCATTTGAAGAGCCCTCCAGTTTGTAAACCACATTTAGAAACTTGGAATTGTTTAAGGGCTCATGTTTAGTTTGTGTTCTTCAGCTTTGAAAATTAGTTTTTTTTAACAGTCCACACACTATTTTATTTTAATTCTGTAATTTAATATCAGCCTAGCCCATTGAACTAACTGTAACACTCTCAATAAAAGACATGCTGTATTTAATTACACACTAATACACACAGTTCCTCAGATACAACCACATACAGATAACACTGTTACATAGTGTGTAATGGTGTGTAAACTCCATCTCGCTCTCTCTCTCTCTCTCTCTCTCTCTCTCTCTCTTCTTACAAGGTGCCGGTTGTAGCTTATACCAACCAGGCTGCCATCAGCAACCCTCAGGTAAGTGAAATCTGTACATCTGTGTGAAAAAATTATAACAGAACAAGACAAGGCTTTGTGGTGTTTTGGCACCACATGAACTCCATATATTCATGGGATTGTATTTTTGTACTCTGTGACATTACATACACCAGAACAATGTGGCAGAGTAAACACCAAAAAGTTGATTATTTTCCTACAAAAGCACCTCCCAAAGTGTTTTCCCCCTCTTATACCACAGCATTTTGCCAACAATTACAATTATTTGATTTATTTAAAAATAAATAGTCACTTTTTATCCATCTATATTTATATTTAATGCTGCAGAAGGTCCATGAAACAACTTAAACAGTCTTTAACAACTTTAAGGTCTCACTGAAGCAGTTAATTCTGTAATTTAATATCAGCCTAGCCCATTGAACTAACTGTAACACTCTCAATAAAAGACATGCTGTATTTAATTACACACTAATACACACAGTTCCTCAGATACAACCACATACAGATAACACTGTTACATAGTGTGTAATGGTGTGTAAACTCCATCTCGCTCTCTCTCTCTCTCTCTCTCTCTCTCTCTCTCTCTTCTCACAAGGTGCCGACTGTATTTTATGCCAGCCAGGCTGCCATCAGCAACCCTCAGGTAAGTCTGTGTGATCTGTACATCTGTGTGAAAAAAATCAAACCACAACAAGACAAGAACATTTTTACCACCAAAAAGTTGATTATTTTCCTACAAAAGCACCTCCCAAAGTGTTTTTTCCCCTCTTTTACCACAGCATTTTGCCAACAATTACAATTATTTGATTTATTTTTTTAAAAAATCACACTTTTATCCATATATATTTATATTTAATGCTGCAGAAGGTCCATGAAACAAGTTAGTTCCTGTTCTCACTTAAACAGTTGTTCCTGAATCATTAAATGAACTAATTTAAGCTTTGAATTTCTCTCTTTTTGCAGAATGTGGTGAACCTCCCAAAAGCCCAGGTGCACACGAGCAGCCCGGCACCACAAAACGTGTATGAATGGTCACACGGCAGATAACTGACCCACAAGATATAAAACAAACTAAAGCAATTTCTATCTGAGCATTTAATGTTTTGAGTCATGTACCATGATGTATTATATTTATATTATGTGTCATGATATGTTATATTATAGATTTTTATATTTGATGCTAACGTGACCATGTGTTAGTTTATATACACAATATATAATCTCATAATTAGTTTGATGGTTACGTTTGAAATAAATAAAAACATCTACAAATAAACCTGTGATAAAAATGTCATGTGTGTATATACAGTCAGGTTGATAAATATTTGGACAAGTTGAATATGTAATAAATGTGACCTCAAAAGTAATTGGACATTTGGCTGCTCAGCTGTTCCATGGCCTGGTGTGTGTTATTCCCTCATTACTCCATTTACAGTTAAGCAGATAAAAGATCTAGAGTTGATTTCAAGTGTGGAATTCGCACTTGGGATCTGTTGCCGTTAACTCTCAGTATGATGTTTAAAGAGCTGTAACTTCCAGCGAAGCAAGCCATTGTTAGGCTGAAAAATCAACATCTCAGAGATAAATAAACAGTAGATGTGGCCAAGTCCACTATTTGGTACGTTCTTTAAAAAGAAAGAACATACCGGTGAGCTCAGAAACACCAAAGACCTGGTAGACCACATAAAACAATTGTGGTGGATGACAGAAGAATTCTTTCCCTGGTGAAGAAAAACCTTTTCACAACAGTTATCCAGATCAAGAACTCCCTCCAGGAGATAGGTGTATCTGTCATAATCAACACTAAACAGGAGCCTTCACCAGAGTACAGAGGGTTTACCATAAGATGTAAACTATTAATAAGCCTCAAAAATAGGAAGACCAGATCATAGCCTTCTTAACTATGGACAGATGAGACAAAGATAAATGTTTAGCATAATGATAGAAAAAGAAGAATATGGAAAAGGGAAGGAACTGCTCTTGATCTGAAGCTTACCACCTGTTTTTATGGCATGGGTGTGTACGACTACCAATGGAACTTTTCCCCTTGTATTTACTGATGATGTGACTAGGTGTGATGTGTATGGGGCAATATTATCTGCTCACATTCAGCCAAATGCTTCAAAACTCATTGAACAGTGTTTCACAGAACAGATGAACAGTGACCTGAAGTGTATTTTGAAAGCAGCCCAAGACTTTTTTAAGGCCAAGAAGTGGAATGTTCTACCTGACCTGAATCCAAATAAGCATGACTTTTACTCACTGTAGGCAAAACTGAAGGCCAATTTTGCCAACAATTACAATTATTTGATTTATTTAAAAATAAATAATCACTTTTTATCCATCTATATTTATATATAATGCTGCAGAAGGTCCATGAAACAACTTAAACAGTCTTTAACAACTTTAAGGTCTCACTGAAGCAGTCACTCCTTCACAACTTTTCATGTAACTGAAAAACCTTAAAGCGTAAACTCCTCTGTCCCGAAGATGTTGGAAAAAAGTTACAGCTTTACCTCTGACTGTTACAAAGTGCTGACACTGGAGACTCCTTCCATAAATGTTACACAAATATCTCCTAATAGAAAACCTCAAAGTAGGATAACAGAACAATGACAGAATGGGCCAGAGACAAGAACCATAACAAACATTCAGAAAGTGGGAATTTGGAAAGTTTCCAACCTCTAAATGGGAAATAAAGCCATTTGAAGAGCCCTCCAGCCCTCCAAGGGAAGGAACTGCTCTTGATCTGAAGCTTACCACCTGTTTTTATGGCATGGGTGTGTACGACTACCAATGGAACTTTTCCCCTTGTATTTACTGATGATGTGACTAGGTGTGATGTGTATGGGGCAATATTATCTGCTCACATTCAGCCAAATGCTTCAAAACTCATTGAACTGTGTTTCACAGAACAGATGAACAATAACCTGAAGTGTACTTTGAAAGCAACCCAAGACTTTTTTAAGGCCAAGAAGTGGAATGTTCTACCTGACCTGAATCCAAATAAGCGTGACTTTTACTCACTGTAGGCAAAACTGAAGGCCAAATGGCCTGAGGACAATCAGAAAGTGAGGACAGCTGCAGTAAAGTCCTAGCAGGGCTTCACCAGGGATGGCGTGGGAACACCTCCCTGTTTATGACATCACATTACTTGCTGTCTTTTGCTATAAAATCTGAACATAAAACTCTCTGTATATTAACCTTGACTCAGATCACAAACTGACACAATTCTGTCTGAGAAGAGAGGAAGCTGAGTTACATTTCAGGTAAAATAAAACTTAGGCAAAGTGGAAGTATATCACAAAATAAAATAAGCAGGCTTTTTAATTAACTTAGCAGTTAAGGTGAAAAACTAATCTGACAGTCTTAAAACCTAAGACTAATATTTATTGGATAAATTACCTTTTTTTTTTTTGTAATTTATCAAATTCAAATTGACTTATAAGTCAAATTTTTTTGACTTATAAGAGTTTTCTATTTACACATTTTTTTCAGTTGTATTAATTGTAATTATATCATGTCTTTGTTATGATCCATGCTGTATTGTATTCTAGATGAAATTTTTGTAAAATGTTATATAAATGATGTTATATAAATATTATAAATGAGTAAATGTTAGGTAAGATTTATTCTACAGAATAAGTGTCCTTATTGAATCATTCTGCTTATTTTTGTGTCTGTTATTAGTTAAAATCTGGTTTCAATACACAAATGGCAGCTACTGGACAAACTCTCCCAATCGGACGTAACTTGGTTAATGCGTCCCCACAACCAATTCTTCGGTTTCTGAAAGGCCAGCCAAAAGCACTTGGGGTAAAACATGTTTTGATGATTTCCAAAACATGCATTTTTTAAAAGGCATTCTAGTCATTTAGACAGATAAAAAAAAATTGTAATAAAGAAAGCTATTATGCAGGATGCACCTAGTGTTTAATGTGATCTGTCCATCAGCTTCATTTCTGACATAAAATGACCACGAAACGCCGGTATTTGGGGAAATAGTTGTCTTTTTTGTGATAAGCTATCAACAAGATTTTTTTATAATCAGTCCACAGAAGACACAGAGAGACAGAGAAAGTCACTCACTTTTTTTTTTGCAATGCATTCAGAAAAGACAGTTCAGTTCAGTTTGCAAATGATATGTCTACCATCAATATTATTATAATTATTACAATTTATTTATTTATTTATTTATTGTTAACTATAATTGACAGCCTACACTTATATAAACATAATTGATTTATTGTATTTTATAGTTAACTATTTTCCTATTTTTTTTTTTTTTATGTACCTATAATGTTTTTCTATGTTTCTATCTTTTTTTTATTTATTTATTTTTTTATGTTTCGTTTCCCCCCTCACAGACGGTCCAAATAATGATCGGAGTGATAACTATTCTGTTTGGGATTGTGTTGGTGTCTGAACCTGAACCGTTTGTCACGATCTCTGTTCTGAGTGGAAATGTTTACTGGGCCTCGATAGTCGTAAGTGTACAATTAATAACAGTTACAAAAAAAGTTGAAAAGGTTATTATTACTAAGCATGTAAGTTTGAATCCCGACGATGCCACAGTCACCTGTGGTCGGGAGCCAAGAGAGCAAAATTAGCCGTGCCCTCTGGGTGGGAGAGGCATACTCCCTTTCCCCTGTCAATCACAGTAACACTAGCCAATCGCAGGCATCTGTGAGCTCGTGTATGTGGAAGAGGGCAGATAGTGATAGTGAGTATGTTACGCTGGCCTGTGATGCAGCATGAGCAGCAGTTCGTAAAGATGTGGTTGGCTGAGTTCACATGTCTTAGAGGAAACGTGTGATAGCCTTCACCCTCCCTGGCTGGTAGCTGTCATGTGATGGGGAGAGCTGACTGTTGGGTGGGAATTGGAAGGTGAACAAATTGGGGAGAAAAAGAAAAAAAAAGTTAACAGATGACTAAAGAATTCATACATTGTTATATATAATAATAATAATAATAATAATAATAATAATAATAATAATAATAATTCTTTACCTCATCTCAGTACATCATCGCTGGCTCTCTGTCTGTCGCAGCAGAAAACAAAGTTCATCCCTGTTTGGTATGTAAACCTCATCAGTTCAGTTACTAACAAATACATTAAAATCATTAAATCTTTCTAATTTGTCACACACAATTAGCATTATTATAGTGGCATAATTGCAAATGGCTTGTCCCTTGTGGTTTTTGATGCCATGGCGTCCCGGACGCACTTGTTTATGACACTTTTGGCCCCCGTTTTCTCCATATGGTCAACACTTCCTCTCTGTCCGTTCTTTCCTGCTACTTTACCTAAAGTTATTTGACACTCAGTGTTTGCAAAGTGTTAACTGTGTGTGTGTTAAAAGTGTTGTGTTAACTCTAAAGCTGCGCTCATGTCCAAGTGGGAATTTGGAAAGTTTCCAAACCTCTTCTCATTTGGAAAGTCAGAGTTTCTCCAGAGCTCAGAATTACTACAACATTACTGTTGTGAAATGATGATAATAATAATAATAATAATAATAATAATAATAATAATAATAATAATAATAATAATAATAATATAAAAGTAGTCTGTTCTTCTTGTAGCTTCGCCTGGTTTCCTGGATTGTTATTCCAGATCCAGCATTGCTTGATGTCTCTGCATGTTCACTGACTCCGGCAACATTCTGACAATCTTCTTCTTCTTCTTTCGGCTTTTCCCTTCAGGGGTCGCCACAGCGAATCATCACTCTCCACCTCTCCCTAT
>CM074975.1:32217804-32237260 GCA_037576825.1 Pangasius krempfi | reverse complement strand
GAGGATTTATGCTGATATTGCCCAAAAACCCTATTTTGTTCAGGCGTTTCCAAACTTTTGGAGGGCAGTGTGTGTGTATATATATATATATATAAAATATGAAGGGAGAATGTTGCACATAAAGTTTCATGTTGAAAAAAAAAAACATTCAATACGGTTAACATTTTGACTTAGACAGAACATACAGGATAGTATGACAGTAATGCCATGCTCATGGCCACGCTGTCCAAATTTTCACAAAGATTAAAATTCAATATTGTACATTATTAACCATTACTATACATTATTAGAGAACACTTCTTAAGGTTGTTATGTCTGTTCATAGCACGAGAACCAACTCCTCATCATCATGACCCCTGTAACAGCTCCAGCTGATAGCCGACTCTCCCGATGCACAGCTTATCTGAAAGGCGAGCCCAAAGCATTGGGGGTAAGATACCTTTATCCACAAATGTCTTCATAGTAGTGCTTAATTAACATTAAATATTTTACCCTTGTAAATTAATTAATATTAAATGTAATGAATCTTTTTGTAATGAAAATTGCCTATTATACTAAAGCATGGTGGTGGTAGCATCATGTGTCATGGCTGCTACTCTGATTAATGACCGCTTTACCTAACCACTGTTGGACCGTCTGTGCAATATTCATTTCATTTTCTTTTTAAATAATAGATTTGATGTTGCTCTTCACATAGAAGAGATAGAAATCTAATTAACACACACACACAAAGGTGTACAGGTGTAATTACAATTATGTCACATGGCACCTTGGTTACACAAAATCATCTAATGTGTCTTCTGATGGTAGCAAACAAAAGGCCAATGTGATACTACCACCACCATGCTTCAATAGTAGATACATGACATATAATCTCAGTGAAGTCCAATTCAGGTTGAAATTGTACATTACACATTGTGTAAAAGTAGAAAGGGAATGAGTACTTATGTATGTAACCACACAACCCTATTTTTTACTGTTTTTATATATGCCATACTTGATAAACAGTCATGAATCACTTTTTTTTAACAGTTTATAGTTTCTGGAGCTCTGTCGGTTGCTGCAACGAACCACCGCAATACTTCTGTGGTATGTAAACATGGCTTATTGCTAATTTCCTTCGATTTATCAGTTTTTAGTTCATGAAGAGAACATTCTGGATTTGATGTTACTTTTTCCTCTCTCATTAGTTGAAAGTTTCATTAATAATGAATGTGTTGAGTGCTGTGGCTGCAGCGATCACCCTCATTATGTTCTTAGTGGCCATGGTGACTAGGTCTGGGTACTGATGTTACTATGACAAATATTATGATTGTCTGGTTTGTATCTTATTAATGTTCTTTCTTTAGCCATTGCTAATTCCCACTATTAATTATTTATTGGTTGATTTGCTTTTTTATTTACTTGATAGCCTACTAATGTAATTACTTATTTACCAACTTACTAACTTAATTACTGTTGTACTTATTTACTTATTACCCTGCTTACTAACTTACTCTGCTTACCTATTTACTTCCGTTCTATCTATCTACCTAATATACTCATGTACTAACCTACTTACTTACTTATTAACTATCTTATTAACCTAACTTACTTATTTGCTCACTTATTTTCTGTCAATATAGTGGGGTCCAAAAGTCTGAGACCACTTTGAAAATCTGGGATTTATTTTTCATTTAAAATTGGAAATTAACCAAAGCTTTCAGAATTTTTAAGTATTTAAACCAAAGAAACTAAATGTTCAGCATCTTGAATATTTAATATTCAGGAATCTACACTGTTTCTAAGTCCCTATTTTTAGACGTTAGCAAATGTGGGATATTGACCCTGTTAACTGCTTTGTACAGAAGGTCAGATTTTCCTCATGTCTAATCTCTTCTACTGAGGCGTGTGTTCAGACAACACTCTGACGGAGACAATCTAAAGTGGATCCTGAGGTTTTGCACAAACTTGTGGAGTCCATGCCAGCCCGAGTGCACACTGTCATTAAAGCAAAAAGGGGACGTACCAAATACTAAGAAATTCTGAAATTCATGTAAATATTTCAAAGATTTGACTTTTCACCCAAGTTGTTGTCAATAATATCATTTGTAATGAAAAATGTTGTATTAAATTAGAAAAGAATGCATTTTCACTAGTGCTCTCAGACTTTTGGACCCCATTGTAACTAATTGACTTATTTACTTACTTCACTAACTTCCTTATTTATTTGCTTGTTTATTTGTTCATGTACTTATTTATTGACTTACTTTGTTGGTTTGTTTGTTTGGCCAGGGGAGTGGAATCTATGGAGTGCTGATGGTTTTCTCTCTGCTTGAGCTCATCATTTCTATCAGCACTTCCGCATTCGCCTGTAAAGCCACCTACTGCACTGAAACTACAGTGAGTGGCACTTATAAACTATTTAAATCTAGTTTTCTTTTTAATCAGTCAATATCACAGAGTCTGAGAATGCAAACACAGAGGCTCCTGCTGTCTGTGAAATTAGCTGGCTTGTTGCAGGTAAGTATAATTGAATAGAATTGAAGGCAAGAAGGTGAAGAAACAAGTTTTTTTTTTCTCTTGGAGTTGGAGCAGGGCAGATCTAAGACACCCTCAGAAAAGTAAAACTGAAAATCACCACATGTTTCTTGAAAAGTTTTATGCCTACTTTTAGTAAAATAGCAACCTAGAGTGTTGAAAAAGTTTTACTTGTTTACTTTAATCACACGTGGCCATTATCAGGGTTGATTTAAGTATACACGTATGATTTAATCTTGAAATGGTGCGCATCGACATTCAGACTTACAGACTGTAGCTACAGACGTAATTGCTATTCAGAAGTTTCAGAACATGAGAGTGACGCACGTGGGGGTGGAGTTTACCTAAAACAGAGGCGTGTCTCAGTTATGCATGAATCTGATTTTAGACTTAAGTGCAATATTCTTGCATGACATTAGCTCGAGTGAGGAGCAGGATTAAGTCCAGCACCACTGTCTGACAGTTGGATGGGATTACAATGTGTCACACTGAAATTTATGTTTTGGGTTTAAATACACTCAAAAAAAAAAGTTTTCTTTCCCCATACAGAGGGCATCGGAAGAGATTGACCTCAATCAGAGATATTTTTATCAAGGATTTTATCAAGGTTTATATCAAGGACTGAGGTTTTATGAATAAATTATAAATAAATTATGAATGAGCTTTAAGTGCAGGAGAAAAGTGCTCGGTCAGCTTATCCTTCAAACCACTGGAATGTTTTCTACACAGGAGCGCGCATCGAATTACAAAAACATTGGCATTAATGTATGAACCCAAAAGAGCACATTCTGAATACTAGGAACTTTACCTGGCTAAATATTGATGTAATGTTTGGGCTAAAGTCACATACTCTGAATATGACCCATTATTGCTTATTAAAGTGTACTGGACCAAATTGTAAATTATATTTGTATCCTGATACATATATTTGTTTTCTTCATTTTATTAAATATTTCTGTTACAGCCCATGAATTCACAGCCGATGTACAATCCTGCATTCTATAACCCACAGGTGCCAAATCGAACTGTAGTTACCGACAATGTTTCAGTTCATTTCTTAAACATGGTGTACTTTTACAGTCAAATCCTGCTTCTTGATGCCTCTGTACTATTTAAGCTTCACATTGTGTATCATGTTTATAATAGTTACCTGTGAATAAATTAGTGTTAAAAATTGCCGAGGTACAAATATAATCCTGACTTTTTCTCTTTTATCATTATTTTATTCCGTTTCTTATGCATGAATCTATGTGTGTGCGTGATTTTATAGTCATACCACAGCACTTTCCTTCTCTTTTTTACTGGCAGCTTAATACAAAAGAAAAAAGAAATAAATGTACACCACAATACTGTTGAATTGTGCATTGTGATTGGTCAGAAGGTGTTGATTCATTTTTTAACAGCAGCTCTGACAGAAGAGCAGCTTTATATTAATGCGCTCGTTCTGATGCGTTATCGTGTCTGTAGTAACAGCTCACTCACAGGTACTTGTACAGTGCATAAAGGACAAGCTTAAGCACTGAAGTACTCTTTCACTCTCTATTTGTACTAGCATTGATTGAGAATAGGGGAGTGTTAGAAACAAGAGTCAGGAGTGATGTGATGCTGGTGACATGTAGAAAGGGTAATGAAACAGGCGGCAAAGTCCGAACAAATTGGGGACTGTTGATCTCAAAGTGCAGTGGCCCACTGTAGAGATGGGATGGAGAGCAGAATCATCACACTGGCCACTCAAGAGCGGTCAGTTGGGAACTGGGCTACCTGAAGTTCCATCACCAAGCAGCACTGGTTCAGCACAGATCTGAAGAGCAGTCGACTCACTGGGGAAAAGGTCGAGCTATGCTCAGTATTGGGGCTGTATGTTTCTGGCTGGTTCGGTTGGTGGTGTGGCCACGACTGCAGTGCATTGTGTTCGTAGACCTTGAAGCACCTCCATCAACTGAGCTACTGAAGCTTCCAGGCATCGCAGTTGCTCTTATTGCACCCTGAGGAGGACACACTGCTGTGAGAGAGCTTTCTGCATGCAGTCTTTATCTTCTCCTACTGTGCTCACTTTATTGCCTGAAACCTGCTGTCATACACCCCAGTGAATTCATGAGCGCATGGGTGAAACAAAAAGATGTTTTATTAAGCACAAAATATGAAAAGAAAAGAAAAGAAAGCCATGGGGGGGGGGGGTGTAAACAGAAGAAATCTAAGGTATGCACTCAGTAAGTAGAAAGACAGTCACTAGAATAAACTCAAATACTCAACTCAAATACACACTCAGCAAGTAGAAACAAAAGTAGTCCAAAAAAAAAAAAAACAGTCCTCCAAAACAAACCACAAAACTTGAGAAAAACCTCAGGAGAAAACGCAAGTGTAGAAGGGACATGTTTAAGCACTGCTCTCTTTTTTTCTGTTTATACTTGCACTGACTGAGAATATGTGAGTGCTAGAAATAAGACAGGTGTGATGCTTGTGTTGTCTAGAGAGGGTCGGCTGTGCGCTACGGCTCCCCCTGCTGGCTAAGAATGTGACAGCAGTTTCTCAGTAACACGACCTGCATTTTTTTTATTTTTTGGTCTTCTAAACTTCAGGAGAGAGAAAGAAAGTGAGGCTGGTGAGGGAACAGCTGTTTATAGCGGCTATAACATAAGTGAGAACAGCAACTAACTTGTTTCACTGACATTCAGCGACATTAAGTGTAACAATAAATGGACAAAAAGTATGATGTCCTTTAAATAAAAAATTGTGACTGTTGACAAATCACTCTGAGGAATAAATTAGCTTGGGGTATGCTGTTATAGGAAATATGGTAACAGTAAGGGCTGTGGATGATACAAAGATTATTTTCCTTTCTGCTATGCTTCTTTCTTTTAAAATCTAATTGTAGTGTACTCATCCTGACATAAGAAAAGCGCTTCTGGGAGCTGGAGGTCAAGCTCAGGAGATAGCAGAGTGCTATCTGAGAACTACAACAAGAAAACTCTGCAAAGAAACAAAACTTATACTAAAGAGTATAAACGTCTGGAAGTATTTTCCAGACAAATTTCAAAAGCAGTTGCAAATTTCCAATGAGAATAAAGGGAAACATCCAGTCACTGAAGACTATCTGAATGACATTAAAGCAGAAAGTCTGAATTTTCTCAGTCATACCAAAAGGATGCTCTTTATACACACCAAAACCATTTGGCTGATAAACCACATCGTTCCACAGAACCTGCTCATGCTGTAGCATCAGGAAACCGCAAACCCCAAACCACTACCTTGCCTAAAATAAAGCTGGAAATATGCAAATTTTAATTATTAGGGTCTTCATTTTCTCTTAGTCCCAAAAATGATATTTTTCAGGTATATTAGATATATTACAGGTTTATTCTGACTGGGTTTTATATGTCTAACAAACGCAAAAGTCCTAGCCACAGTGTACTTTTTTTCGACTAAAGAGTCCACAGTCCTACCCTTTTGTTGTTTACTGGTTCTCAGAAGGGATGTTTGTGAAATCACAGGCCAAAACTTTCCTGGACAAAGTTAAAGTGACCACAACCAGAACCAAATGACCGTCTTTTACGTCTCGAGTCTTTTCAGTGATATAGATTTTTTTTTGTTGTTGTTGTCTTTTTCGTGACTTAGACTTTTTGTCTCCTGTTTCCTGTATTGTGACACAAGTCGTCAATGCTACAGTTAACCTGAAAAGGTTGGCTTGGATAAGTTAGTTGAAAAGCTAGAGAGTTATGAAATTAGCTAAAGTCGTGTAATTAAATAAACATTGCCCATCATCTGATCATCTCTGCAGGAAAACAACAAGATGTTGTCAGTGTGCCAAGACAGAAAAGGTCAGACTACCACATAAACAATTTATCTACAAATCAAATATCATTATCACATAAAATATCATGTCCTTTGAGGAGATTGTTAACGAAACTATTGTTAACCTGTAACGTGATAATAAGATTGTTCTATTAAAGATGATGGGTTTGTTCAAGTCTAACCACAATCAGGTCAGTCAACCACATGCACATGTTTGAGCAGATAAAAAGAACGTTCTGAAACCCTCCACTGGCTCACAAGTCAAACGCAGCCAAGCATCAAAAACACAAGCAACGTCTTTCATCAGGTAAATATTTGTGTGTGTGTGTGTGTTTTTTTTTTATTAATTTCATACATTCGTGTTATAATATCTAACAAAACTAGTTACATTGTATTAAAAGATTTTGATTATAGGTGTTAATGGTAAAATGGTAAAATGGTGACAAGACAACTTTTTTTGATCTCAAAAGAAATTTTTGCCAACTTGCTCAAACCAAAACAAACGATAACGATCAGATTTGTTTAAAATATATAGATATTGTCATGGATTCTGAGGCAGGAGGACATGAGTGTAAGTGAAATCTTTAGCAACGAATTCAGATCATCAGGCACAATCACAAGGCTCAAATAATAAAAAAAAAAACTAATGGAAAATGGAAGAAATAGTGTACATACGTAAGCAGTTCAGGTTTGAATGAAAATAGGAAAGCGGTGTGTTAGTTTTCATGCGAGTGAGATAGATGTAAAGTCCATGCCGGATCTGGAGCGGATTGAGGATGTGACAGTGTAAATGTAATATATGTTAAATAGAATGATATGCCAGAAGATTAATGTTACGTAGTTTAAGGCTTAACCTTTTGTGTTCTGTTTGCAACCTGTACAATTTACTATTGACCTTAAGGAGCTGAGACAAGAAAATATTTATTTGAATAATAATATTTCAATACATTTTTGGGGAACAGTAAAGACACATTTTTGTGAAAAGCACTTTTGTGAGGTTTCGTAGTCTGTTTTATTCTCAGGGGGAAAAAAAAAGGAAAATACCTGAATGTAATTTTTCATGGTCAAGAGAGAAAATTAGCCATGATGACAATTTCTTTTAGTATGGTTCCATTTTAGGTTCAAATAAACACACAGCCATTTTGACCCAAATGGAGCAGAAGGTTTAATATGAAAATAAAGCCGTGCTCATTCTCAGCCATATTTCCACCTTTGGTCTACTCCACACTGCAAAAAAAAAAAATCATCTTAGCATGTAAAAATTTTGAATATAGTCAAATGTACTTCCTATTATAAGATTTGAATAAATCAACTACATGATTATCAAATGAGTCTTTACTAATTTCAAGCTTGAAATCTTATTGTGTTGTTCTATTGGCGTACAAGAAAGAAGCGAATTTTAGAAAATCTGTAAAGAAAATGTAAAGCTTAGGATATGTAAAGCAGGCTAAGTTTTCATTTTTACAGTACATAATAAGATTAACAGAAATAAACATGATTATTACCCTGTGATTACCCTTCATAATAAATATTACTGCTTAGAGAACACTTCTTAAGGTTGTTATGTCTGTTCATAGCACGAGAACCAACTCCTCATCATCATGACCCCTGTAACAGCTCCAGCTGATAGCCGACTCTCCCGATGCACAGCTTATCTGAAAGGCGAGCCCAAAGCACTGGGGGTAAGATACCTTTATCCACAAATGTCTTCATAGTAGTGCTTAATTAACATTCAATATTTGACCCTTTAACTGGTTTGTCTCTTTTTCTCCACAGACTGTGCAGATCATGATCGGAACCACGACTTTCTTGTTCGGTATCATTTTAACCTCGTTTGCTCTTACACCAGGGATCATCAGTGGTATCGCTCTGTGGGGATCGCTTATCGTACGTTCTGTTTGGGCTGCATTTACAGCACCTTACTTTCTACATTACAACTCAGAAGTGACTTAACTTGGTATTATATATAATGACGCCATGTTAAGTGGTACCCTTGGCCTCTTGGCTGCATCTCTCATTTAATGCCTTCTTTACCCAGTCACTTTTGGACTTTTTTTAAATTTGGAAATGATATGCTGTTTTTTTTTTTTTTTTTTAATGTTGCTCCAAACAATGTTCAAAGTTTAGGATATTTTTTATACCAAAAGCCTGATAGATACTTTTCCAGAACTTGTTTTAATGGTTGTCATGATTCTATTTGTTTCAGTATATTACTCTTACAGACTCTTCTACCAGGAACATGTGTATTTATATTGAGGTTTCACTTTAATTGCACAAATTCAACTACAGTACCTGTTGAATTGTGATGTCTAAAGATAACTAGACTTCATACTTAATACTTCTTTTATGCTTAATACTTTTTTTGGTAAATAATTTTACAGCTATACTGAGTTTCTTTACTATACTGAACTATACATAGAAACAACCAAGATGACAAGGGTAACTCTCAACATGACATTACCACTATCATGCTTCTTTCCATACCTGGTTGTAAGACTACAAAATATGGGAAAGTTTATGGGGAATAAATACTTATGCAAGTCACTGTACAGCCCTATTTTCACTGCTTTTTTATTCGTATTTGATAAACAATTGTGTTTCTTTTTTTTAAAACAGTTTATAAGTTCTGGTGCTCTGTCGGTTGCTGCAGCAAACCACTATAGTTCCTGTGTGGTACGTAAACATGGCCTACTCATAATTTCCACTTAATTCTTTTGTTATTTTTAGTGGGATGAATGGAAACATCCAGTCACTGATGAATATTTGAATTAATAAGAAAACAGAAACAAAGTCAAAATGATCTTTAGCTGGAAAACCACACTGTGACAGCTACTGCTCATGGTGTAGCATAAACCACTTCCTGAGAACTGTCCTACCTACAGTGATATATGGGTAAACTTACAAAAAAAAGAAAGAGAAAAAGAAAGAAAATATGTTGAAAATACGCACACATTCGCAAAACAAGTTTAAAGTGAAGTTTAATGATAGAGTATCTACCCTGTAATAAGTTATTGTTATCCGTGTCCTCTCTCGGTAGGTGAAAGCCTCGTTGGGAATGAATGTGTTCAGTGCTGTGGCTGCAGGTCTCGCTGTCATTCTGTTCTCAGTGGACATGGTGTTTGGGTTTATATTGATTCCCTGGTGTCACACCTATAACTCTGGCCAATATTACTCTGCCCGTTACTACGAATGTGATCATACCTTTCTGTCTATGGTTTGTATCTCACGAATGAAACAAACTCATTCTTTTCAGTCATTGCTAGATCCTACTCGTTAGCTAGGTCGCCAGATCACATGATGTTTTTTTTTCGCTCTTGCATTCCCAGCTACAGATATGCTGACTTGTTATTTTGTTTAATTTAAGATGTAATTAAATATTTGTATTTTCTTTTATTTAAAAAAATATATAAAAGTGTTTTTAATTTAAATATTATTTATATTTATAATATATAACAATTTATAAATACGTATTAAATACAAAACTACTTACTTTTTACATTTACTTACTTACTTACATATTTGTTTGGGCCAGTGGCATGGAATCTATGGAGTGCTGGTGGTTTTCTCTGTGCTTGAGTTCATCATTTCTATCTGCACTTCTGCATTCGCCTGTAATGCCACCTGCTGCACTGAAACTACAGTGAGTCCGTTTTTTTAATGTCTTTTTTTAATGTCTTTACACATAAACACAGAGGCTAATGTCATGTGTGCAATTAGTGGTCATGTTGCAAGTGAGCTCAAAGAATAACTGCATACAAAGAATGTAAAGAAACAAGAATGAAGTTTTCAGAGAAAAAACTGAAACTCATTGCACATGTGTGAAAATACACATCAAGAACTGTTTAAAACACAATGTGATCTGATCAGGAAAAAAAAAACAACACAAATAACACCTAAAATCTAAAAATAAAAAATAAAAAAAACCCTCATTCAGTCTTAATTTTGGGAAGAAACGTTCATAAATCACACTGCGGCTGATAAATTGGTCTGACTGCACTGACTCTGCCTAAAGTTTTAAACTTAATTATTTAGAAAGACGGTAAATTGCAGGTTCATTAATGCATGTTATTTTGCTCATGAAAGACACAGCCCTCTGTAGATACTGTGAGCAAACCAGTGTTTTCTTCTGTATACCTTAGTAAGGTACCGTTCTACTGTGTGTTTAAGAAGTTTTACTTATTTACTTTAATCTCATTAGGCTGTATTTAGAGTTCAGTTAGGCATACACACAGATGTAACTACAGATAAGTACTATTCAGAAGTTATGTTAAAAATCACGTATGTGGAGGCAGAGTTTGTCTAAAACAGAGGTGTGTCTCAGTTACAATCGATTCCGGGACATAACCGCATTTTCTCTGGTGATCTCATGTAGCGAATGAGTTCTCAGTCAGCTTATTCTTCAAAACATGAGCATGTTTTCTTCACAGGAGAGCACATTGAATTAACACAAACATTTGTATTATTGTATTTACTCAAACGTGCACATTAAAATCATAATGAAATCACTTGTGATTTGCATAATCGCCCAGATAACTGACTCAAGAATGTGCTTAACCCGATTCTGAATACGAGAAACTTTTCCCATCTAAATATTGACTCAGACTCAAGTTACCGACCCTTATTACTTAAAGTGTACTTAACCAAGTTGTGAATTATATTTGTGACCTGATGGTCTTTCACAAAATCTTTACTTCACAGCTGATGTATTCACAGCCGATGAATTCACAGCCGACGTACAATCCTGCGTTCTACAACCCACAGGTTCCTCTTCAGTCGTCTGTAGTCACCTACAACAATGTTTAAATTATGGCTCAGTTATTTTCTGAAACTTGGTGTACTTTTGCAGTCAAATCCTGCTTCTCTGTATTGTTGCTTCACAGTGGTTATCACATGTCTATAAATAACCTCTGAATAAATTAGTGTTATGTAATGATGACTTTTTTCTTTTTTTTAACCTGTATGATTAACGTTAATAAACTTTGACATACACATCAGAATGACATGTCAATCCATTGTGTATAAAATAGAAATATTTGAGTCACCACAGAGTTCTGGTTGGTCAGAAGGTGTTTTCTATAACAGCAGCTCTGACATTAGTGCAGCTGCACATTTTTATATACTGCATTTCATTGGCTCTGTACTTGTACTCAGCGCAATGACAATAAAGTTGAATCTAATCTAATCCCATCTAAAATTAATGTGCTAAGGCAAACACTCTAAATATAACTGATTAAAAAATCTTTGATAAGATGAAGTTTTATTGTAAGGACTAAATGTTTAGTTAACATTTATGGAAGGAGTCTCCAGTGTCAGAGGTAAAGCTGTAACTTTAAGTTACGGTTTCATGGCAAGATAATAAGATGGGTGTTTTTTTTGTTTAATTAACTTCAAGAGAGAGAAAAAAGAAGCTGGTGAGGGAACGACTGTTGGAGATAAAAAAAAAAGAAGAAGAATGAAAGATCTTTGATTTTCTTCCTTTGATGTTGAAATTCAGATGTTGAACATGTGGAATGTTCCAAATATTTCAGAGGGGTGAACGTGTTCAGGTCACAGGGCTGAATGAAGACGATAAAATGTACTTTACATACAGCTGTACAGAAGAGAAATAAAACACGCTCCTCTCCACTGCAACCCCTACTCCATCCAAGCTAACTAATGCAGCTAGCTAATGCGCTTCACTTACAATCGACTAGTTTACTCATTTCATAATCAATATTGTTATTAATGAGCACAAAAAATGTCATCATCGGCTTTAAAAAATCCTTGCATTGATCTTGTAGATGATGACGGAGATTCGGGCCAAAGATAAATAGTGAGGGGAAGTCCACAAGGGCAAGCACTGGAGCACGGAGATGGCTAATTTTCCACGTGTTTAAAATTAGAAGCTTGTATTCCCTCACAAGGTCATTTCTGACCTTTAATACAAGCCAGACAATAGCATATGTGAGCTTGCCATCTCTTAGATGAGCTGAGCGACTCTTGAGTCCTCTGCTAATCTAAAGCTATTCTTCTGAGGAAACAGATCAGTATCGGGTTAAAAAACCTTTCATTTCAGTCATCTAAATTATTTAAGCAGGAAAAATGGGGGGGCAAAACAGTCAATAATCTCTCCTGTACACAAGCAGAGGAGGAATGATCTTTATCCCGGCACTGGGGTAGACACTTTAGGAAGCGATTACTCTTCATTTCCAGCCTTCGTGAGTTTTATAGGAGTTTCATGTTACTAATTTCTTGTGTAATTGGTCACATGCTTGTGGTTTTGCGATTCACTATAATCCATTTAAATCTAGACAAAACGATTTCCAAATCTGACCGTACATGAAATTTAAGGGCATTTTCACATCTGGCTCTTTTCAAGGGTTTGTTGTCCCTTGTTCAGTACGTTTAGACATATATGAACACAGCAATCACTCTCAGATCCTCACCAAAACAATCGGTCTGAGACCACCTGAACGAGGTGGTCTCGGCCCGGTTGTCAACGAACTCTGGAGCAGTTCACTTGTGGTGAGAAAGCAGTCCGACCCAGCGGACCAACGAACCAACCTGTACAGCAATGCATGAAGGGAACTGCATTATGTAAATAGCGTGTTTGTTTTGCTAATGGCTTGCAGCATGAATCGTGGTTTAACTTGGCCAAAGACAAGGTAAAATGCCTCATTGAAATTTGGTCTGACGAACATATTTCTGAACAACTTTCAAAAACACATAAAAACACCAAGGTTTACAAGGTGTTTAGCAAGCGTCTCAAGGAGGTGGGCTTTATTCACTCTGTGAAACATCGATTCCTGCTCAAACTGAAAAATTAGAATAACTACAGCTAAAAAGAAAGCCACAATAAGCTCAGGAACTGCTGTCTACTCATCTTGATGGATGACCGCTATGAGTGGAACCCTGGAACATAAACAGGCGTATTCTGACCAATGAGAGGACAGTTTACTCACATGTGACTTGGATAAACACATTTTAGTACGCTTTGAAATGTTGTCTTGTGAAAGCGAACTGCGCTAGGGAGAAAATGCAACATCATAACAAGTTAAGTCCCTGTTTCAGAGCAAAGCACCGATCTACGGGTCTGAAAACACCCTAAATTGCATTTCATTTGTAGGATGCTGTAATTAAACCTATGAGCATTAGCCCTGCCCTTTATCCTAACCGTAATCATGTACAACTTTAACATACGTGTTGATCCATACAAATATTTACTCATGTCAAATATTGACTGGATATATTCTCAGGGTTCTATTACAAAAACTTTACAATTTGCCACACTTTAAAAAGCAAATCAGAGAGCATTTCTTTTGCTCTGTGGCACATTTGAATTCTCAGCAGAGTAATTAAGTAATTAAGCCCAGTAATAATTGTAGGTAATTAACCTCTAACACTGCTCCGGTTCATGTATTCACTGTATTTGTGCAATTTATTATTCGAGTGATGGGGCTTCATTGTTAGGCAACGGAGCATCAGAAAACAACACTTTAACAAAGTTCACTCACATTAAGATCCTCTGTAAGCAAGCATCTCCCCCCCCCCCTCCCATTCCCACACCTACATCCTCTTGTTTTTATACATATAAGCAACTAGGTTCTCAAGAATTTACACCATATTTATGCTTTTACTGGCTAATGCATCATTTATTTTCTCAAAAATGTCTCACTGTGTTTTTTGGGTGTTAACTGTTTTTGAAAAAAATTCTTAAGGGTAAGCAGAAATATTTGTTTATTCAGTGCACGCAATCCTTAATATGGATGTTTCTTCCAATTTTTGTCAGGAGGGGGCTCTGGTTAGCTTTGATAGCCTAAAGCAGCTGACAAGATGAGAGAGGACGATAGTGTCGAATGAAGATGAATGCTTTAAGCCGAGGTTTAAAGGAGGAGAGAGAAACTATTCACAGCGAGACAGAGGCTGTTGTACAGATCATGTAGGAGTGTAGTATTAGAGAAAGTCTGAAAAGTAGGAGTGTGAGAGGAGAGAGAAATACATGATTTAAAAGATCAGAAGAAACAGTTTGTATTTTATATGATATGTAACAGAAGATCAGAGTTACAGATAAATAACAATGATGGCAATATGTGCTGAAAATTTACACTCCAGCAATTTGAGCATACTAAAAATTAGCCCTTTAAGTTTTTCTGGAATACAAATTAGACGGGAAATAAAACACTCAAAGTGAGAATTTATAGTGATCAATTTAAGAGCTTCTTTGTAATTCAAAGCAGCATGATGCAAAAATATTTGGAGTGCGCCAAAGGATAGCAGAGTATGCAAAAGTGTAATCCAAGAACAGGTCGAGTAGAATGAGGCCAAGAGGCGGGTAAACAACAAAGACAATCATGCTCAAAATGTATAAAGAAATTGGCAAGACTTCGTAAAGAATAAATGAACCTGGTGTGTTTATACACCTCAGGGAGT
Organism: Pangasius krempfi; assembly: GCA_037576825.1. Classification (NCBI taxonomy): domain Eukaryota; kingdom Metazoa; phylum Chordata; class Actinopteri; order Siluriformes; family Pangasiidae; genus Pangasius; species Pangasius krempfi. Next base: position 32,222,539 of record CM074975.1, on the reverse strand, counting down.
TTTTCCTTGCCACTGCCGCCTCTGACTCGCTCATTAGAGATAAATTTAAATTTTTATACTTTTATATCCGGATTCCTGTAAAGCTGCTTTGTGACAATATCCACTGTTAAAAGTGCTATACAAATAAAATTGAATCAGGAATTGAACCAGACATGATTCACAGAACTCTTGGGACCTCTGTAAAGTTCTAAACTGGTGTTACAGGTGATATCAATGAGTGATATGGACAAGGTTGCCAGAAATCCATCAAATCCATCTTGTATCTAGCTGTAGTAACCTGTAGTATTTGAGTATTTAAAGGAAAACTCCTCCCTTAAAGACATTAAAAATGTTTATTGTGAAATATTTGTGACAAGTTTAGTGATTCTGGTGCTTATTTGTTGGTTGGTGTTGTATTTTTGTAATTTCTGTGATATGTTAGAAGTTATGTCTCGTACTGATGTCAAAATTGGTATTGTTATTGCTCCGTTTATTGTTATAGAGCCGTGTTTAGCAGGAGAAAAAAATTCAACAATCTCAACGGATAATGCTCAGGTTTCGCTGTTAGCTCCTAAAAATACTTTCTCACTCACTTTTTGTTTTCCAGCAAAGTCAACACTGTATTAATAAGAACTCTAGCGTAGAAGTAGAGGAGGCATTAGCGCAAATGCAATGTAACACGGGACAGAGACTCGACTCGGCTAGTTAGTGATCTATGAGATGACGGCATTGATGCTGGTGTTAGCATGAAAGCATTACATTTACATTTATAGCAACTGGTTTCCCCCATAAGAAAATTCCAATTTACTTATAATCAATAATGACAATGAATCAGTATTTATTCAGCAATGTAGTATATTACATGATTTAAGCAAATGATTATCACTACTAATAGTTGAACATATGTTCACATTAAGAATGTACTAACTGTTGAACTTCTGTATTGTTTGACTCAAGACAAGATGAACTTTTCGTTTTATGTTATTTTACTTATTACACTGTTGGGGTCCCTGGAGGACTAGTGGTTAGGCTGCAGTGCTCTCGCCACTGTGGCCCATGTTTGATTCCTGGCCTGGGAACCAAACCCCAGCCACTGGGGTTGTGTGCACCAGTGCGCTCACAGTACACATCCCAGTGCCAGGAAGGGCATCCGGCATAAAAACTGTGCCAAATCAAATATGCAGAACAATGTTCTGCTGTGGCGACCCGTAATGGGAGCAGCCGAAAGAGGGACAACTTATAACACTGTTGATGATACATTTAGGACAGGATGACCCAGACTTCATCCTGTTGTTGTTCCATTTATGATATACCACCATTAGTTATTCAGCTTGTGTCTTTTAGGAGACTGGGTTTTGTGGTGCTTAATAACTGTCACAAACACAGGAACGAGAAGACTCCAAAGCAGAGCACAGACAATGGGGCTGAAGGTACAACAGGTTTTACTGGAGGTTAGGGGAAGCAGGGGTGTATGTGAAAGAAGATGGTGAACAGAGTCTGTGGGCCAGAATTCAAACTCGGGGTGTTTGTCTGAGAGGTGAACACTCAGCTGAGTGGAACATTTTCAGATGTGCAGGTTTACCGCTTGAAAGCAATGGAGACCGAGCCAAAGACATACTGTCATGAGAAAAAATTTAGACTGCTTAGCCCTTCTCTTGTAGGAATGAGTAAAATCACAATGGTAAAACTAAACATGGTGCAATGTGCTATGGTGCTAGGGACTGTCGGAACAGCACGGCTTTGTAGGAACTAGTGATACAGGGACACAGATATCTCCTCTGACTGGGGGAGTGAGTGAGTGGAAAGGGCTTGCTGTTTTAAGTCATAATGCTTCACTTAGGGGTGATGTTTACGCACAGTAGAAGGCTGGGGACTGAATAATACTCTGTTTTTAATGGACTCAAAGAAACTGGACCTAATTGGATTACCCACTTTCTATCAAGGACTTTTAAGGTTTTTAACTACTTCAGAGTGCAGCCGGAGGAATGTACGTCACTTTGCTGGCTCCTTGAGGAACGCCTGGTCTGCTCTAGTTTCCTCAGGGATTATGACACTGATTAAGGACTGTCAAAAGTCGAAGTCTCTCTCTCTCTCTCTCTCTCTCTCTCTCTCCATTCTTTCTCCCCATCTGTCTCTCTTTCTCTTTCGATCTCTCTCCCTCTCCATCTCTTTCTCTTTGCCTCTCTCTTCCCATCTCTCGCTCTTCCCATCTCTCTCTCTACATCTCTCTCTCACTTTTGATCTCCCTCGCCCTCTCTCTCCATCTCTTTATCTCTCTCTCTCCCCCCATCTCTCTCTGTCTCTCGCCCTCTCCTCATTTCTCTCTTTATCTCTCTCTCTTCCCCATATCTCTCTCTCTCTCTCACACACACACACCTCATTAAGCGTTCTTTGTGTGTGCCGAGACCAGACCAGATTATCCATTGTTCAAATCTGTCAATCAAATTCCATTCCAGCTGTCATTAAAGGTAACATTTCTTGAGTGTGGAGGAGGTGAGTTTTCTTTTTTTTCCTTCTTTTATAATCTAAAGAGCGAAGCGGGAGTAGATATGTGAGAAATGTTCATAGAAGTCTGTATTACTGCTATGGATACAATTTCACAAAAAAGTGTACAATATGTCAAGTGGAAATTGGAGAGAACCAAAGAAAGCATGTGGGAGAAAGTGAATTTTAACAAGGCCTTAATGTGCAGTCTAAATTTTACATGAGGAATGACAATGGCAAACAGAACTGAGCTGCAAAATATAGAAAACCACATTTGCATGGGGTTTGCACACACTTAAATATCTAGTCATCAACAGTATTTGCTTTCTGCTGAAGTTTAATATGTTAGGGAGAACAAACGACCCTTTCTTACACACAGTGATTCAAAATTTCTTTTTATTGTGACTGTTTCAAAAACACTTTGCCGGAAGCCAAAGCTGGCAAGCATGTTTAGCAAAGGAAAATCCATGATCATCATCCAAACAGGCAGACAGAGATATCAGAACTAGGGAACAATAATGATGAGCTGCTCATGTCACGTCACTTGCTGGTGGGTAGCGACTGCTCCTGTTGTGTCATGCGGATGTGACGTGTCCAATTATTTTTTAATGAGAAATGATAATAGAGATATATAGCTTCTAAAGCTACACAAGAAAAACTTAACTGAAATACCACACTAATCAGTGTGAAAATTGGTTGTGTGATTTACCTGTATATTTGCGCTAGCTTCATTCCCAGATTGGATTAGCAAAGCAGGCTAACTTCATGAGCTACATGCACTCAGCAGAGGCTCTAATAATCGCTACTTCCTTTCAAGGTCTGTTTTTCTTCATAATGTCTCTATACACATTTAATGAGAGGTTGACAGGATAAGATGAAACCGCATTTATTAGGTTTTCTACCATTTTTGTAGATTAAACAGTAACTAATTTAAAGTAGGAACTGAAGTTGTGAGGAGGAAACTGAAGAAGCGTTGGCCCACATGAGCCACAGTATTGGTCAGAGGAATCATTTGGATTTGTCACTTCTTTACAGCGTCGTTCCTAAGTTGTGTAGAGTTGAAAAAAACCTCAATTCAAATGCCACTGCTGTTGAAATCATGACTCCATGTTACATACAAAATGAACACCTACTACATGAGTGAATGAAGTCCGGAAAAAAAAAAGAAAGTGTAAAAACAACCATAGAAAATAAGTTCTAACATGTGCTAAACTAAGCAAAAGGATATTTAATCGATAGATTAATGAGTCTTAATGAGACTAACTAATGAGGAATTGGTGTCAATAATGGCAAGACTGCAGCTACAGGGGAGTAAAGCAAACAAGAAGGTTCTATAACATCAGGATTCAACCATATTAAGCCACATAAATAACCAATAAAATCTATTACATGTGCATTTATACAATTTGGCAGATCCTTTTATCCAGTGTGACTTACCATTAATTTGAGACAGGGTATAATTCAAGCTTTTTGGCATGAAATTCAATGGCATGAAAGAGCAAAAATGAAAGAGAACAAATTTCACATCTGGTCAAATTATATAGAGTTTACAGCGTCAGGGCTGAGAAAACATACAACACATACGACTGACCTTCAATTCTTCTTCTTCTTCTTCTTCTTCTTCTTCAATAATTAGATTTTTAGGCCGTAATTTGGGACGAAGCGCTGTTTTGTTCTCTTGTCAATAGAGCACAATACAGATGGGTAATTACGGCTCAGATAAGAGGCACTCTGGCGTTTGAGACTCTTAAACAATCATCAATAGAGAAGCCTCGGTTAATCAAACATAGGGTTCTTGACCTTCTTTTGAGGACACTGCAACAAAGCAACAAACACACTGCATTTTAACGCTGCTAAAGTCCAGACAGCCGTCTGAACTCTGCTTGGTGCTTGGCATGTCAACCATTTTACAATACCAAAACTAATCCAAAGTAACTGCCGCCATTTGGGATATTTTGAATTGAGGATTGAGGATTTGCGTTTTTTGTTCAAAGCAGATCTTGTATTTCTACTGTGCTTGTTTTTCATCATTTCTCATTCATTTTGGGGCTAAAATTAGTGAACAATCTTGATGTGTATCAGCTAATACTTGGTAGTCTAATGATTGTTAGCACCCGATGTACTAATAATATTTATTTATGGGTCACTATATGTATTTTTTTAATAGCGAGAGGGATTACAGTTGTAACACCCAGCCTGGACATTTCCCAGTTTGCCTGTCTCTCTAGTGTTCTGACATTAGTTTTGGATATGTTTTTTTTTTTTTTTTTAA
>CM074975.1:32207804-32212804 GCA_037576825.1 Pangasius krempfi | reverse complement strand
GTACAGTATGTTGATATTTACAAAAATATACTGCAGCGTGAATATTTATAAATCTAGGCCGCACAGAAACCAAGGGACAGATCAAGCCCGTAGTCAGGACAGGCACAGTTCAAAACCAGAAAGATCACAACAAGACATGGACTGGACTAATAAGCACAGCCACAAATGCAATCGAGTGAGCAGCGACTATTCGAAGCTGTCATTTATTAAATACTGGTCACCCATTGATGACATCATCTTAGGGCAGAGCAGCAACACAAGGCTGATGGAGCAGCAGCTGAGGCGTCTGGAGTCCAGGAGTCTGGAATGGACTGACCTGCACAGACACGAAACATAAAACATACCTGTGGAACATTACAGGATGTAACAGAGGCTGGTGAGGGAATGATTGTTTATAGCTGCTAGAGCATGTGTGATAAAAGGAGCTAACTTGTTTCAGGAAGCATTAAATGTAACTATAAACAGATAAAAAAAAAAATAGGACAGTCTTTTGCAAGTTCACCACATTTTTCCCTCCTGAACATTTGCTTAAACTTCACCGTCAGATGATTTTCCAGTTGTCTTCGGGACAGCAATCTAACATCCATTCTGAACTTCCATCCACAACTTTTTCCAGGCTAATGTGAACAAATCTCATGAACGACAGAGCGAGAATGCTGAAACGGAGTCTGAGCTACATGAATGGCAGCCATTTCACAGCTTGGAAGTTTGGCACCTGCATGTGTGCCCTCGAGTGAGGCATTTTACCCCCAAGGTGCTTTTTCCCCCTCGTTAATGAGCTGCTTGAAGCTGGTCCTCTCAGCTTGTTGATAGCACCAGCTTCAGGCAGCTCATTAACGAGGGGAAAAAGCACCTTGAGGGTAAAATGCCTCACTCGAAGGCACACAGGCAGGTGCCAAACCTCCAAGCTATAAACCTGGAAAGATGATAAAGCAGGACGTTCGTGCTAGCTAATGTAATGCCACATTTAGAGTTATAACAACTTCATGGCCATAATTAAAGCCATAAGCACTAATCTTGCACCTTACAGTAAAATTCAAATTACACTAAACTTTATTGGTCCTGATTTAGTACAATTCCAAATACAGAGACTCATTTGCATCTATGACACCCCTAGCAGTACCATCTCTCTGTCTCACACAGTAAAATACGGCAATTTTAAAAGCTTTAAAAGCTTTTTTTTTTTTCCCCAAACCAAAACTATCCGTAATTGGTCTGATAGTAATGTTAATTGCATAACTGTGACTAGGGGCAAGTTACAGATGATTTACAAAGAATAATCAGTTTGAGTTTAAATCTCAAAGAGACTCACAGAAAAATGTGCAAACCTGTCATTGGAGTAATTATGCATAAAGTATAATATAAACACAGATTATAGGCTATCTCATATCTGATACGAATCAAACGTTTTTCCTGCTGTAATGTGCTACAATTTCTGGAAACGTTCATTTTGTGATACGAAGAATTTTCAAACAACTACTTCCAATTGCTTCCACAAATGTAATACCTGCCCTTCAGTTGTATTAATTTACACATAAGCTGTGGTACATGATGCTGCAATTGTTACGTTAATCTGTTAACATTGACTCTACTCACCTTAAAAAAAAAAAAAAAAATAGTCAACGTTCATTAGGGCAAATCATTTTGCATACTGAAATAAAAACACTACAAATTGCACATTCATTAAAGCAAACAAATGGAAAAGATGTGTGTTATTATGCTAGCATGAGCCTGTATGTGGTTTGAGTTGGGGGTTTTATCAAGTATAGGCATATGTTTTTACACACAAAAACTTAGCAGTGACTGTTATTTCATCATAAAACGTAACAGCCAATCGTGTTGTAATATGCAAATGAGCGCCAGGCAACACTGTTATACCGGGGGTAATATATATTTGCAGAGGAAAAGTGTGCTTTTTTACTGTTTTCTAAGAATGTTTGTCCATATCACACAATTTTTATTCAATGTAGAATAAAAATCAATTGTCTTCAAAGCAATTTTCCGGTGAGAAATCTCTTTATTGCAACATAATTGATGTGCGCTGTTTAATATCAAGGGAGCACTGGAAGAGTGAGGGATGTATGATGCAAAATGCTGCAATCATTTCCCATGAAAAATTCACCACCTTTCTGTCTTTATGAAGGAAGGAACTATGAAGTGACAATTAAAGTTCAGAACAGTGAACGACACCACCGTAAGTTTTCTTAGCTCTTAAATACTATTCGGTCGGCATCAGTTTTCTGAGCACATGAATATATCATATTAATTATATATTATGTTAATGTAATAATTATGAAAAAAAGAGATCTCTGTATAAATCAGAGATGGGCATGTGTGTGCTCCAAACACTTCATTTAAATACGCGTTGATTGTTTTGACCTAATGAGAAGCGCATGCAGGTTGATTTTTAGGAGGTCACATGACCACAACATGTCTCTGACACGTTATTTATTAGTTTACTGTTCCGTGTTATGAACTTTTGGTGGTAGACGATAGAAACGAGAAAAGAGAAAAGAGCGAGCGCTTCTCGGAGTGTCTTTATACTGAAGAAAAAGCGCAAAATCTCTTTTCCAACATGTCCATTCGGATGGGATAGCAGTTCGTTAAATGCTATGGATTCAGAAATAACTGAAATGCCAGAAGTACTGTAGTAGTTATTACATTACCCCTCTACACCCTCCGCTAATCCCATCCAAACAGGGCTTTAGAGACGTCGTGTTGAGTAGAGATCATTAATATAAGTTATTTGGAATGAATGATAATGAGATGCAAAACGAGAAGAAATGAAGCCGAATTTCTAGCTCAGTTTTGGTACAGGTCTGACCTCTGTAGCATCAGGTGAGGTGTGTAGCTGCATTACCGAAGATTGCAACACTCTGCTAAAAAAGGAAAAAAAAAAAAAAAAACCTCTGTCTCCTTCATCCATTCCTTTCTGCCGTTCTTTATACTCCTCCTCCCACACAGGTCATTTTCTCATCTGCAGTCAGGAGCAGGGGCCAAAGTCATCGAGAACATCCATTAGCCTTAAATTATAGCCTCATCCCTCACTTCCCGCTCCTCCTCTCTCTCTCTCTCCCACTGCCTCCTCGCTCTACTCCTTTTGTGCCGGATGATCGATGGAAGCAGGTTCAAGGTTGATACAGATGTCAGCGACCGAGAAGGATGAATAAAGTGAAAGCGACACACATTTATCAGTATTGCAGAAGCTCTTCATCTTTCCCGGAAGTCTACGTGAGTGTGTGAGTGAGTGTGTGTGAGTGAGTGTGAGTGTGTGTGAGTGAGTGTGTGTGAGTGTGTGTGAGTGAGTGTGTGTGAGCTCTGCCGTCTGTAATGGGATTTATATTATATAGTTACAGCAATAAGTTCACACATCGCACAATATACACGCTAATTTTACACATTACTAATGGTCTTCATTTATCAAAAGCTAAACACAATGTATTATTATTATTATTATTATTATTATTATTATTATTATTATTATTATTATTCACAAAGACACTGAGTCAAATCCCTTTTCTTAGCGATTAGAGAAATGCTCATATGAACTTGAAAGCAGTTAATAATTGTTAATAATTAATTAAAACACATACATGTCCTATTCGTGGAATTTATTGATTTATGTATTTAATATTTGTTTATAAGAAATACATATGTATGAAATTTTAAAGTTTAACTTTTAAGTTAAAATTATTGTCATTATTTCTCCAAGGAACTAAGAGACGCAAAATGTGTTTTTTGTTTGTTTTGTTTATATAATTTGTTTATATATATATATATATATATATATGCTACTGGATTTTATTTTCATTAGTTTTAATTTTAATTTAAGTTTGAATACAGCTTTGTGTTGTTCCTATAAACAGTTCTACAAAGATATTTTGTGTACGGTTTATATATATATATATAATGTTTTATTAATATTTTTTCTAATACATTTTATATTTGCTTTTATTATCTAGTTTTATTTTATTTGTCAAGAAATATGTAAAGTTTTAAATGTAAATATAAAATTTAAAAAGTGATTATTGCTCTAGGGAAATAAGAAGCAGTTTTTATATTTTTTTAATTAACTTTTTAATATTAATATGTATATTTTGGAAGCACTTACATAAGTTCTCCCCATGTTCTCGTGGGTTTCCTCAGAGCCCTCCGGTCCTCCCTCCTCCCACATTCCCTCCTCGTACCCTGAATAAAGTGCTTACTGAAGATCAATAAGCACAAACTCACTGCCTTAAACCCAGAGCTCAGTGATTAAGCTCTGATGATGGACTGATGACCTGAGGGTTGTGATTGTTTTTTTTTAAATCTACCCCAGAATCAGTGTAGGACATTAACTACTCCGCTTTAAGCTCGGATCAGATTCAGCCTCAGGTGTTTAGGTAATCTGGATTAAAATGTCAGCAAGTTTGATGTATTTAAAGGCTTTTGGGGATTTGTGGAGAGTTTTATCACTTTTTTGTAATCACAATATCTTTTTTTTTTTTACATCAGAGCTGAAGGGAGTTTCACATTTCACTTCATACTTGGCTTTTTGTTCCTTGAACACATCTCAGGAAGAACCAGAAGTGCATTAGGAGTCTGGAAACACATTTCTGCAATTTCTTTCTTTCCCTCTTGGAATATCTCGAGGCCCATTGATACCTCTCTCTTGTTTACACAGCCTTCTGTATTTCTTGACTGGCGGTGGCATGGAGATAAGCAGTCGTTTGCTCGTGTTTTATTCAACACGGCTTTTTCTAAATGCAGCTGAACCCGCTGCTGGCATACACACTCACGATGGAAACAATAATGCCTTGTGTGTGTGTGTGTGTGTGTGTCCTAATCTTCATATTTGTGTGTTGAGCTTGCCGTTGGTTCAGCCATGTAGAACATTAATAAGAATGGAAATGCCATTTCAGGGCATAGATAAGTGGGGTTGCTGGCAACACACACACACACACACACACACACACACACACACACACACACACACACACACACACACACACACACACACA
>CM074975.1:32189331-32207704 GCA_037576825.1 Pangasius krempfi | reverse complement strand
CACACACACACACACACACACACACACACACACACACACACACACACACACACACACACACACACACAGAGAGAGATTTATGAGTGAACAAGGACAGCACAATATGAGCAGGTCTGAGGCAACAGATGTTGAGTAAAAAGAGCTCATTCTGTTGATGATATTATTCCTGCTCCTTCTCTAATAAAGCTGCTGAACAGATCCACGGACAGAAAGAAGCATATAAAAGAATTATATAGAAATAAAAAAAACAAAAAAAACAAATATAAAAACCCTTTGGAACGCAGTTTATGACCCTACGCTATGCAGCTCTCAGCTCAAAAATCCCTAATGAGAAACTAAAGCAACAGAAAAACATTATAAAGGCTGTTCGGTTTGATGGCCAAGAAATATAATTACTTAAAAGTTGGCAAAGGTAGCAATTAAGTCCACAAATAGTAACAGCAAGCTAACAATGGAGTGCACTGCAAATAACAACACTTTGAGAGAAAAATTAGAGGCCTGAGAGAACCACGAGTGAGAGGCGGAGGGAGTGTGGGAGGAAGAAAACAAAGTTAGCTTCCATCTCTCTTGGTTTTCTGTGGCCGAATTCTGGTTTTTTCAGTATCTGAATCTAAATCTAGTCCTAGATTTCCTGCATCAACAGCTGACATATGAAGCAGCTTTGCTTGGAATTTAGTACCAAGTATCAGTATAGCTGTCACAAACTGGAGGCAGGCTGTAAGTGTGAACTTAATCCAAACTGACAAGCAGAAGATCAAACAAAGGAACATAGGGGGGAAAAAACAACAGAATCACACAGATAAATAGAGAGTGTGATTGGGAGAAAACAGGAAGCAGGAGTGCTGGAAGTCAGGTGAGTTTGAGCGTTGTGAAATCCGGCCTGGATTCGGATCAGGAGCAGCGGCTACCGGATCAGTGGTGCAACTGGATGTGACAAAATCAGTTTTGTCCTGATTAAGCTTGAGTAAGTTATAGAAATATCTGACAATATATTGGTATATGAAAGAGATGGAAGTCTCAAGTTGTGTACTGATCTCATGTCTCTTGAGGAACAAAAATTGTCCCTTGAGGAATTCCATAGGTAGAGGACTTTTTCTGCAGAGGAACAAGAAACTGTCTATCATATATATTGAAATATTTAAAATCTAAACCTGTGTCTGAGAGAACAACAACTGAGGGGAGGAAACACAATCAGCTTGTGTCTCTTCTGCTTCTGTTTTAAAATGAGTAATAAAACAGATACATAAAGGGTTTTCCTCCAGGTTCCCAGTTTTAGTACTCCACACTTGATACATAAATCTAGTTTTGTCTCAAATTTAGAATCAAGTTTTGCGACATCTGTATTGAAATATCTGCAAGTTCTTTGGTCTAGCAACAGTTTTGGGAAATAAATGAGATGGAGCTCTACAGTCGTGTATCAATCGCATGTCTTCTGATGATAGTTTTTTTAGAGCTATTATGTACAGTGAGGAAACCAAAGAGGCCCTAAAATTGAACTTTAGGGAAATATTTAAAAATCTAAAACTGAGAGAAAAAAACAACTGAGGCAACAACAAATCAGACTCTAAAACTACTTCCAAATTCACACCTGATACTCAAAACAAAAGGGGCCTCATGACTCGTCAATCAATCTTGTTTTTATAGAAATTTAATACATCATTATATTGCTTTTGTCGCGTTAAGCAACATAATCCATAAGCAACATCCATGTTAAAACATGTGACACCTGTTTGAGCTTTCGACAGTTTTGATAAATAAAATTTCATAATCTCATCTCATCTCATAATGATATTTCTAGAGCTAGCATGTACAGTGAGGAAACAAAAGTGGTCCTAAACTAGAACCTTGAGGACCTCTACAGGAAACATACATACAACAGAAAAAAAACACTGATTAGATTTTCTTTCATAAAATTCTCTTTCGTAATATTTTCTTTAAACCTTTCCTTAAAGTCTTACATTAAAAAGGAAGATTATAAATGTGCTTGACCATATCAGATATTAAATCTAGCAGAATCTTGCAGGTGTTTTTTCCTGAGCTCTGATAAGTGTAAGAAATCTGGACAAAGTTTGCGAGGCGGTACTGGAGTTATCAGATTATATTATATTAGGCCCATGCAGCAGATTCGTTGTAGACTGTTGTGAGGGGCCAATACATGTTTTGTATCAGAGTATAATAGGGCTGTCACTATTGATTATATTGGTATTCAAGTAATCTGATGATTAGTAATCATATTGTTTTAATTCATAATAAAAATAGACTTAAGTGAACAATGAGATAATTATAATTTATTTTAAGATAATTTAAGATTATTTAATCTCACCAAACAACTATATATATATATATATATATATATATATATATATATATATATAATTCAAAATTTTCCATCACTCAATATTTGATATTTGACCACTGTTTTATGATAGAAATGCTACAGTGATTATAATCTGGAAAAATATTGATGCATTCACATGTTTATTTCACACTTGGTCAGAGATAATTATCATTTCAATCTACTTTCTATTAAATTGTACGTTCTAATGTAAAGTTCTCCCACACAGTTGACATTCTTTGTCATTTGTCTGCCGTGTCTCAAAACGGTAAATTGTAATGGAGGATTATTTTTTAAAATCGAGTAATTGTGACGGCCCTATCAGAGTGTACTTAGGCAGGTATGAAGGCAACCTTTTTGAAGATAAATTGTTAGAGAAGTAAATTAATTAAATTAATCAACACCCACTAACCAATCAGATTTCTACAGAGCTCTCTAATAATAAACATTTCTATATTCACTCATATTGTACCTATTGTTTGGTTACATTTTCAGTTTTAAAGTATTTAAAATTAAGAATTGAAAATAAAAATTATTATAAAACGTGTGTTTTGAAAACTTTTTCTCCAGGTCAGAGTTTTTTGGCTCATCTCTACAGTAATACTGTGTGTTTTTCCCAGAATTCAATGCAGCTGGCAGGGTTTTCCTGGCACAGATTACAATAATTAAATCCGTGGCTACAGATAAATACAAACAATAGCGTCGGATATTAAAAATCTTGCATCAGTACACACAAACAGGATGTTTCAGGATTAGTTACGGCACAGAGGAAAACCGAGGTGCGTTTGTAGCTGAGCTTCTTCCTTACTGAGGTATTGATTTTCACTCTGGATGGAAATCGACTTTAGTGTAAAAATCCTAAAAAGAAACTTGTCTTCCTTAGTCATGTGGAAATTTAGGAATGTGTTTAAGCCAATGGTACGGACAGACACTGAATTTCATGTCCTGTGGGCTGGATTTCCCCTAAAATGTGCATTCACTTTAACAAATATGCAATTTGGGGCTGAGTCAGTGCAAATTAATAAAAACTTAAATTAATTTATGGAAGGAGTCTCTAGTGTCAGGGCTTTGTAACAGTCAGAGATAAAGCTGTACGTTAATGTTTTCAGACACAGGAAAGTCTGCAGGACTTACATTTACATTTATGGCGTTTGGCAGACTCTTATCCAGAGCGACTTACAATTATCTCATTTATACAACTGAGCAGTTGAGGGTTAAGGGCCTTGCTCAAGGGCCCAGCAGTGGCAGCTTGGTGGTGCTGGGATTTGAACTCTCAACCTTCCGATCAGGAGTTCAACATCTTAACCACTGAGCTGCCACTTCAGGACATAAATGATGAAAGGATCTAGCTTGCTTCATGGGCGGATAAAAAGCATGACGTTCTTTACTTAATCAAAACTGCAGGCAAAACACTGCAGTTGTTGCTCGTGTAAATTAACTGAAAAATAATTGGACTCCATCGGCCTACAGCCATCGTCGAGCCTGGATTATTGACAGAACGGACATGATCATTAAGCGTGGCTGGTAATTTGATTTCCCGAATATGATCTACAAAACAAGGGTCGTTTGTCTTATTGCCGTAATCGTAGCAATTTCCCAGCTCAAGGACGTTTCAGGTTGTTCAGTAACTCTGTGTGTTACGGGAAGTTTCTCGGCGTTTCACCTGCATTAGCACTGTGGGTCAGTGTGACCTGAAGCAGGCTCAACACACAAGCATTCAGCACGGCAAAGTTATTACCCAACACAGTCTTTAATCTCCCCAAAGGCAGAAAGAGACATGGGTTTAAGGCAGCACATGAGAAATTCAGGGCTGAAAATACTCATGAAAACACACACACATACACACACACACACACACACACACACCTGAACCTTCAGCCGCGTCCTTGACTCTGTTGGTGGTGAAGTACTTCCTGGTTTTAGAAAATAACATTATTTCATTGCATGTCATCTTCTCAATTATAGTCAACATAGTAGATTTTTTATTTGTTTATTTTTAAATAGTTTCTTGGTTTATGTTTTATCATATTTCAGCTAGCAGAAGAAAAAATCAATTCAATTCAATTTTATTTGTACGGCACTTTTAACAAGGGACAGAAATATATAGATTTAGTATATACATTTTAAATTTAAGAATTTATCCCTAATGAGCGAGTCAGAGGCGACGGTGGTGAGGAAAAACTCCCTGAGACGACATGAGGAAGAAACCTTGAGAGGAACCAGGCTCAGAAGGGAACCCATCCTCATCTGGGTGATAAAAGGACAGAGCAGTTATACATAAATCTCTTCTATAAGTGTGTACTATAGGGACAAATAGTGCAATTATGTAACCAAGAAAGTCTTTAGTTTTAACACAAAGTCTATTTTGTTGAAGTTATCAACTGTTCACTTTTGAGTGCAAAACTGATTGTGGGAATTATAGTCCTAAACCATCATAGCAAAACTTTTCATATGAACTGTGGTTCTAAATCATCTTCATGGTTTCTAAGTGGTATCATCCTCGGTAATCTCATTGCTCTTCAGGCTGTGTGTGTGGAGCCATCTTCAGCAGCAGCAAGTGATCTCCAAGCAGAAGCAGTGCATCAGGATGGATCTGGCAGGTCTGGAGAGCAGAAGGAGTCAGGATCACTGGCATCTCAGGAGATCTGCTTCTTCAGTCCATGTTTTCTATCCCACAATTTTTTTCAGGCTAGACATTACTCAAAAGCCTCATCTCAGACACTTGTGCTTTAGCAGCTGGTAGCTGCAGTGTGATGAAGTGGAGTTACTGTTACCACCTATAACACCTACATAGCTACATTTAATGTTGTGAACTGTTCGTGAAACAACTTCCTTCACCAGCCTCTCTTTTTTCCTTCTCGGTGTTAACGAGGAAAATGCAGCTTGTCATGTTCCTGACAAAACCATAAAGCGTAAACCTCTGACTGTTACAAAGTGCTGACACTGGAGACTCTTCCCATTAATGTCGAATAAACATCTCTTTACAGAAAACCTCACAAGTTCCCTACAAGCACAAGTCCCTGTGAATGAGCCGTTACTATAGAAACGATAACATATTAGAATGAGCGCATGAATATAAACCTGCTCTTAGAGCTGCAGATGTAGAAAATTAAACTGACACTTTCTGACCAATCAGAATCGAGAATTCAACAGCGAATAATTGGGCATATGCGAATGTTCACTCTTGATGATGCTTTTTTGCTTCCTTTGAAAAACTGCGTGGAGGTAAACAACGTGAATCTGTTTTGTCTAGAACGCTATTTTCTCTAGATCGTTCCTCGTCTGGCTCTTTAATGTGTCCCTGTATGATGCAAATATAAAAGTCCTGCTTTGAGGTGAAAAATAACTATATATATATATATATATATATATATATATATATATATATATATATGAAGAGGAGACAAGGTGAGAAAGATGTGTGTCTTTCTTTTATTAGTTGTATAAGTTACATCACAAACTTGTAGTCATAAAAATTCACAGTCTACATTCAAATATTTTAGCTTGATTAAAAAATAATCTTTCACACGTGTCCGTTTTATGCAGACTGAAGTTCATGTTCGTTCGTTCTGTGCTATAGAGTTTATTTGACCATTGCTATGATAGACACGTCATCTCTATCAGGGTTGCCTGATCCTCCTGTTTAACCTCAGGAAATAAACACATGATGCAAGATCTATCATTGGTTTTTATTTCCTGTTTGGAGGGGAATCAGAATCACTTTTATTATGTCCTGCGAAACAACAACAGCAGGGACTGATGTCTGGCCGGGAATTTCTGCTCTCCTTTCCAGATTTTCAGAGAGTCCATTTCCGCAAAACATCAGCCACTGTTTCAGGAGCAGCAGAAAAGCCAGGAGACGAGGAGAAATCCGTCATAAGCAGTCCTGACACAGCGCCACTTGTCCTTTACGGAAGTCTCTGCATGGACACACGCGTCTGTACTTCGCGCCGAACCCGGCGCAGCTGAACAGCAGAGGCTCTTTCTGCAGGCCGCACTCATACGCTGTCGTGGAAAACGCCGGAAAAATGTGATTCATCTCTAATTCCACCACGTCGCACTGCACCCGCAGCCTAAAAAGAGACAGGACGCAGAGAATAACCAGGCGGCAGAGGGAATAAAAAGGATGGACAGAGTGGAATTAGAGTGAAAGACAAAATGGGCAGGTTAAAGATTAAAAAGGCCAGATATTGACGGTGAGGAAGAGAGAAGGAGAGAATGAGCGAGTGGATAATGGAGAGAAAAAAGACGTCTTTCTGCTGGTGTCAGAGAGGTAACAAGATCCACTGTTCCGATCCACACTGTCCCGACTCCATCACTTCTTCCAGCTCACATCAAACGATAAAACATCCCTTTGTACATCATCCTGCTTCCTGGAATAAAACAGATCAGCTACACACTGCACTTCGCTGCACAACAGCGACGCGTGCAATTTTCTTTCGTTCATTTTATAGCGTCTCTTCACTGCAGCGTAAAAACAGAATAAAATAGTCCATTGAGTTCAATTTGATTTGCTAACTGCAAACCGGATAGCTAATGTGACCTTAGCCCAGCCAAGTTTGCTAAAAAAGTAGCTAATATTAGACTAGCTACTATGTTTTGTAACTAAAGTCAGTAGCCACTAGTGTTTAGCAGGCTAGTCTAAAATGTTTTCTAGTAACTAACATTCGGCATTATGGACGACTTACGTTCAAAAGTTACATTGATATTTATGCAAGGAAAGTCCCTCGCATTCTGACTCGGGTTCCGCACTTGCTAAAGGTGATTTTCTGGATTGGGCATTCAGATTATTAAAATCACCTGCGGGTAGTTCACGCTTCCGAGGTCGCTTCTGAATAGAGGAGCCCGAGACAGATTTTTTTTATAGCGTCTAATCAGGGATAGAAAATGCAGACTGATGAAGGAAATTCGAAATTTCTATTTTTTCAGCTGAAATGACTGCGAGCACAAATGGCGGCGATGTGGCAGAGCGTTCGCTTAGCGCCGCCGTTTCCTCTGTGTGCATGCATTCTCTCACCAGTTCAGTGATTAGCTGTCAAGATAGATTAGCTAGCTACTATACAGAGTACAATAGTGACTGTGAAGGTCATTGTAAAGGTCGTTAAAGTTAAGGTCACTTACTTGCTCAGCGCCTCCTTGTTATTGACGAAGCGGAAGAAGGCCGGTTCACACACCAGGTTCGAGCTCCTGCAGGCATCCACACACGACTGGCCCTCGGCCGACACGGCGAGTCTGAGAGCGCTGAGCGGAGGCCAGCAGGGCGGCGCTGTGGAGTTCACCGCCCACGAGACGAGCCCCGAGTCGCCCGTCCGCATGAACACGCCTCTGGGCCAAACCACCGACATGTTAGCGGGGGGGAACGGAGCCTCCAGACCACAAAAGTCCTGCGACAGTAAATATGAAAGGATTAACTACATCTACAAAAGCGTTTTTCTACAAATACGTTTCTAGAATTATTCAATTCCTACAATTTTCTTCAGCCATGTAATGTGCAACATTTTTCTTTTCTTTTAAATATCTTCTGTAGATCTTTTTTACCTGGTCTCTTGCATTCTTTCTTTTATTCTATATTGTTTTCCTTCTTTCTCTTCCTCTCCCCCATCCTTCTTTTCTCTTTTCTCTCTCTCTCTCTCTCTCTCTCTCTCTCTCTCTAATTTCTCTTCCTGGTTTTATCACATTCTCTTTCTCTCATTCTCCCTCTTGTTTTTCTGATTCTTTCTTTTCTAATTTTTCTCTTTCACTCCTTCCTATTTCCCTCTCATTTTTCACTTTATTCTACGTTCTCCCTTTCACTCTTTTTTCACTCTCTCCACCCTTCTTTTCATCTTCTTTTTTCCTTTAATATTATTCTCTTTAATACCTCTTCCTGACTTTGTCCCTATTATTCTTTCTTTCTTCCCTTCGTCTCACCATGCCACCCTTTCTTTTTTTCTCTAATTTATTCCTTTCTTTCTTGTTAATTGCTCTTTCTGATGTTCTCACATTATCTTTCTCTCATTCTCCCTCTTTCTGTTTGTTTGTTTGTTTCTTTCTTTCTTTCTTTCTTTCTACTTACTCTTTTTACTCACTTTACTCATTTTTTTTCTTTTTTCTATTCCTTTCCTGCTCCCTCTAATTTCTCGTTCTGATCTGTCACGTTATCATCCCCTCACAATTCTAATTCTTCTTGTTCTTCTTTCCTTTGCTCCTCTTTCTTCGTCATCTCCCTTACTCTATTTTTTAAAACTTTCTTTCTTATTCCATCTCAAACATCTGTTTTATTACCAACACATTTCTCTCAACATTTTCTCACCTTGCTCACTTTCTCTAACACGTAATTTTACACACACACACACACACACACACACACACACACACACACTTACCTGATGCTGAATGTAAGCATGCACTCTCTCAAGCATTCCCTCACACGTATACTCATATGGCAGATAAGGATCCACCTGAAAGACACACACACACACACGCACACACACACACACACACACACACACACACACATTTGTTTTTATATCTTTGTTCAAATCCGTTTTTCCACACTGCTTGTCATTATTCAAGCTAATTGCAGTATAAAAAAGGAACTGCAGCGTATTATTCAAAACAGACAAAACCGGTAATTGCTAAACTCGTCAAGCTTAATCGCCTTCGCTTTGTGACAGTCGGGAATCGCTGAGTCGATAAATCACATTTTCATTTTCCTTGGTCATAGACGTAAACGATCTCGTACCTGAACGACGATCTGTAATAAAAAACTGCACACTTGATTAAACTGATTAGATTTTTAGTCTCTTGAGAGAGCGTGAGAAGGACGCGATTGAACAAAACAGGAGAAAGAAGAGTCGCAGCGGATGAAATGACGTGCGTTGTAAACATGTTGTGAGCACAGACGTGATTTTCAGCCTTATTCAGGATTTATGTTTCCTTCTGAGCCAGCGCATCCTAGTCGTATTCACTTCCGAGCTAAAACAAGCCTGCTGCCACTCTTCTCTCCGTAGCAGCTGTGAAGTAATGTACAGAAATAAATACAGCTCCTTTAAAGCGAGAGAAAAGTGAAGCTCGGTAATGAGTTTCAGGGTCGTGTTTCGATTGACAGCAGCAGATTCGTATGTTTCAATGTGTAAAGCTTAAATAATTAAAGGGCCGTGGGATTGATCCGGAGATTGTGAAGTAATGGTTCTCACTCACTCAAATAAAAATAAAAGTGGGAAACAAAGATTTCGTTAAAATCAGACGCAATTCGTACGAACAGTTATGAACAAAGGTTAAGATTAGGCTGAGGGAGGGAATTGGGGGCGGAGTTAATGGTCATATTTTTACAATGTAGTTCATAGAAAACTACATGAAATCCACCAACTGAGACAGAGAAATATACAGGGAGAGAGAGAGAGAGAGAGAGAGAGAGAGAGAAATAGAGACAGACAGACAGAAAGAGAGGCAGAGATACAGAGAGAGAAAAGTGGGTGACAGAAAGATAGAAAGCGTGAGAGAACAGAGAGACAAAAGAGCTAGACAGAGAGGCAGAGAGAGAGACAAAGGGAGAGAGAGAGGGAGACTGAAAGAGAGGGACAAACAGACAGAGAGAGGATAGATAGATAGATAGATAGATAGATAGATAGATAGATAGATAGATAGATAGATAGATAGATAGATAGATCAGACTCCTAATTTGCTATTAGAGAACATGATTTTTGAGCACGTGGCTGTTCAGAGTTCAGAATGAAGACTGATGTAATATTTGATTTAAAGGATTTTCCCCTTACACTGGATCTAAAAATCAACAAAGAGTTCATCAGTAAAACCCAGAAGCGTGGTGCGTCACAGTCTCTAATTCCATTAGAGTAACAAATATCCATTTCTGATCCATGAGATTTACAATAATCCGGAGTGTGATAGCCAAAATTAACACATTTTCACCAGACATACAGCAGCGCTCGGCTCCGTTTCAGCATTCGTCATTATTACAATCCTCACGCTCCACATCTCAAACTTTCCCTCCGATCTTCTCTAACATCTCCATCCTGCAGCAGGTCTCCGGCTGGTCCGTTCGCGCCGTTCTGCCTCCCTGCAGCGCTCCAATCAATGTCCATTTCCTGCGGCTAGCCCGAGCTCTGGGGTTCATGGATCGATTGACTCGTCTGGCCTGCCGAGAGCGGAGCCGTCAGAATCCAGAGCGCCTAATTAATGCTTTCCACCCACTGATTTCCTTTTTTTTTTTTCAAACCACATGAGATTCCCAAAGAGATGTTTGCTGGAGTAGTTTGACATCTCCAAACCACACATGCGTCAGTCTGCGGTAAATGTGTTGGGGTTGTTGAGACATCAATGAGACTAATTGTAATTAAGGAGCTTTAAAGGACCAGGCTAATGGGTTCTACTAAACAAGTTCCTGTGTATGTTTCCCAGCGGTACCCATTAACATCAGAGGAGTTCTCTGGAAAAGGGTGGGGGGGGGGGGGGATTAGAGATAAAAAAAAAAAATAAAAAAAAAATCATTTTATATTTTTTGGTTTATAAGACACAGCAAGCCAAACAAAGGCAAGGGTGCCAATACTTTAATCTTACTGAATACAGAAAAGTCTCAATGCGAATTTTGTCAAATTGTGTTAAAATACAACAAAAACCCAACGAGTCGCTCGTTTTCTGTGGCTGAATATCAGATATTATATTCATATTATATTCATTCATAGATGAAAAACTGCGCTAAATATCAGCAGCTACTGTTTTCAAAACAAATCATAAAATCTATTAGAAAACAGAGATTTGCAAAGAGAAAGAAATTTTCAGATAGTCGATAAACTAGGGAAGATAATTTGACCAATCGGTGATCGGAGCTATTTCTAGCTCCGCCCACATACCCCTGGGTAAGAAGGGCAAACGACAGTAATGAAGAATTGTTGTATTGGTAGAAAAGGCCCATAATTCTGTATTAAGCAGCATAAGCTCCCTCTTCATATCATTCAGGCTGATTCCAAAAACAGTGCAGTTATTACACAGTAATCAGATTAAATCTGATCTAAGCCTGATGCAATCGTTCTTACAATAATTGGACTCTAATTGATTGATCATTCATTATTCGATAATTCATTCAAAAGGAACAAATTATCCACTAATCAACATGTAAATGCGGGAGTCTGTCTGCTTTCTCGACTGGAACAGCTGCACACGATTTAATCAACACGACTGAACTGTAAAGTCTGCTTTCACACAATAACCACTGCATCATAATCAGTATCCTCAAATATGTTTATTTGTGAAATGCGTGGTATTTAAACAAGACAGAGTACTAATGACGAGCAGCGCCGGCATCACTGACGGCTCAAGTAGCCCTGCTGATGAACGCCTAGCTCCTGAAACGCAGCTCAGATCAATGTTTAAATGTACGTCAGAAACACAAGCTCCATTTCTGCGCAACTTTCGGAGCATTTCTGAAGAATTTACACATTTCCCCTCTTGAGTCCCTTCAAAAGGCCAAGAACTGTCATTTTATTTTATTGTTTTTTAACATTTTATGATGATGTATAAATATATTAAATAGGTCAGTATAGGTTAGACTCATTAAGAGAATGCAGAATGTATTTTTAGTGTAAATCAATAGACAGTACTCAATAATAATTTATTATATATATATATATATCTTTGGAGTTTGTCCTGTAAATATACAGTGTCTTCATTTTCCATCTCTATGCCTTATGAGTGTAACACAAATTGTAAGCATTTATGACCTTCACTGTTAAACAAATCAGTTACTTTAGATTACGTCATCTAAAGATATATATGTCCTCACTCCAAAATCGTACTAAATTATTTTACCCCACGGCGCAGCTGAATTCTGGATCCTGATTGGTCAGAAGGTGTGGATTAATTCTCTATAACAGCAGCTCTGACAGTAGCGCAGCTGAACATCACAGCTTTACATTAATGCACTTGTTCTAATACGTTATCGTTTCTATAGTAACAGGTTTCCGACATCCTCAGGACGTTTTTGTCTTATTAATTGCAAGAGAGAGAAAAAAGAGAGGCTGGTGAGGGAACCACTGTTTATAGCTGCTGTAACGTAAGTGAGAACAGGAACTAACTCGTTTCAGGGATGTTCCACAACGTTAAATGGAACTATTGGATGATGGATAAAAAAAAAAAAAAGAATGACGCGTTTGTAATCATTGAGAAATTGCAAGTCCTGAAGTGTTTTATTCCTCGGTACTACACTCCTACACTCACCTACACCCCACACATCCCTATGGTTTTATGTAGAACCCTACAACGAAGTGTTTTCCTACCAGAAAGCATTCAAAGTAGAATTTTAGGAAGCTAAGAGCAATTAATTATCCAATGAACCCTGAAAGGACCCTTGAAGAAGTTATGCTACAGCTTTTGTCCTCTCAGCCTTGACTTTGCCACCTATGGTTTTCGTCTCCGATCTTCTGGCGGATCATTATTAACCATTATTAAAGTCGAAAACAGTTTCCATGGTTACCGACAAGTTGCCAGTCGGTCCTTATGTAATGGTCTGTAAATATGTCTATTTACAGCCACTCTAAACCTTTTTTTTAAATTTCCTTTTGTTATTTTCATGCAATTTTACCCCCTGACCTTACCTTCATCCTCATAATCTCACGCACAGCAGTTTCAAACTCCTCTGAGTTGTTGTAGTCCACGGTCATGACGTGAGGTCGGCCGATGTACTGCTCAGCGTACGGGTGCTGAGACGAGACCTGGCAAAAGAGAAAGAGAGAATAATCCTGGATAATATTAAACTGATTCATCACAGCAATCAAATCCATTTCTGTTTGCACTCACACCGCTACATTTCTCATCAAAGCTCAAATCAATTACACTTGAGCACTTTTCATTCTTTTTTTTTTTTCAGGAGTTGATAATCTGCTGTGGATATACGCTACACAAAAAACTACACAACAATTTGAATTTGTCCAGTTTAGGTTTCCGGTCAGCATCATTTTTTCCAACTAAATTATCCTGTACAGAAGAAAGTTGAATACAATAGCTTTCCACAAAATCAATAACATGATTTTCTTCATTGCTCTGCCATGAATGAGAATTTATTTAATATTTTTTAAAATAATAACCAGGAGCCGATTAGCAAGCTCTAATTCTCGTATTTCTTTATACATTATTGATGAACTTCATCGCTTGTGGATAATTCACTCACTCCATCAGAAGCACTCACCTCTCTGGACGTTGGCTTCCCTCTGAAGAACTCATGATTGAGTGAGCTGTGCGGAGGACGAAACTTGGGCTGCAGAAAAATGCATCCATTGGCTATTGCTTCTAAAGGGGCGGGTCCTTCATAGGGAAAACCAAAGCCAATGAAGAGCTGGATGGGAATAATAAAAAGACAACTTTTGAGTCAGGTTGAAAAAAGACTTAGGAAAGAGTGTAACCCTGGGATAAAACAGACAGTGTGGTACTTGTAGACTTAGGATGGAATAAAACGGCACCTTGGCCTTGCGTAGAAGCTGTTGCAGGTCCTGTTGAGGCAGCAGTCCATGATTCTTAACAAAGGCAGGGACCTCAGGGGGGCGCTGTGTCTCATAGTACACCGTCCCATGTACTTCCATATAGCGATGTAGAATCTCCAGGAACTTCTCTTTACCCTGGTGTTGGATAAACCCAAAACATGAGTAAATATTTGAATCCTAGGAGCCAAAGGTACTTAACTTCCGAGCTGGCCATTGTTGCAGTAAGTTTATGTACATTAGCTGGACTCAGGATGAGCACATCGGTATTCAAATAACTACAGATTATTTTACTATTTAATTAATTCGAAGTCAAAGTAGCAAATTCAAAGCTGATGGAACAGCTTATATTGTATGCACATGCTTTCATGAGCTCACTTTAGCTTCTCATGGCTTCATTATTGCGGCATGAAATAACAGGATTTGCTGGATCAAGTGCTATTTTAAAAGCTGCTGAATAATGAGTGTGGAAGCCATATTGTTAAATTAAACCCAATTTGCTGTGATTAATGTGATAATTCATGCAGCAGTATATAGGATATACATTAGACTCCTACTAAATTTATTTCAATAATCAGCATCTTCTCACTGATATATCATTTTATTAGTAAGCACTATAGTCTGAAAAGCAATAGCAAGTTTCATTAATAACAACAGCGATATATTTAAATCACTCAAGCTGAATCATTAATCATTGTGTATCTGAATCATTAATCATTGTGTGTTTATACCTCACACAGGACCACCAGCTGTCGTTTTTCTAATCTATATTCACCGTTCAACCTCAAGCCACCCACTTAGCCCTCAGGTTAAGTTTCCAAACCTTCCAAATGTCACCTGGCACCACCTCAAAGAGACGGCTGCCCCCTCACACTAAACACTCACTGTGACAAGGCTCATGGCAGAGCAGTATCGCTGCCAGAATGTTAAGCAGGTGGCAAGTTTCCGAATTTGAAGAGTAGCACCATGCTTGCAAAATCTGTTCACGTATTTTTGATGGCTTTTTAAAGCTGGCTGGTTCAGAAATGAAGGGGTAGGGGGTTGGGGGGGGTGTCTTTTTGTGGCTATAATACAGCCAATTCAAATCATTTTCAAATCAAGTCCTGAATTTGAATTGATTCAAACTAATTTGAAAAGCATGACTTCAAACCTTTTTCACAACCTTTAGGATTTGCGATTTCAAGATTTTATTGTTATTGTCTTGGGCAACAAAGTAGCGCTTTATATATATATATATATATATAAACAAACAGGGTATTAAAAAAAGGAGCCAGAAAAGAGGCAGACAAAAAAAACACAGTTTTTTATATATTTATATATGGATATAAGGACATAAGGACATACCAGTGCATACTAATGCACTTAAACGTAATGATTTAATCAGCAAATATTAACCATTTCAGTTGCCATTTATGATAAAAAAAATTCGCCTTGGTCTCGCCGTCATTGTGTGCGTTTTTGGTTTTTGTTCTAGTCCTGTCTCCGCCCCATCCTGTCATTGACTTGTTGCCTGATTGTGCTCTTTGTTTAGTTTTTCGACTTAGTGTGTTATGTCACTGTATTGTTGCAATGTCGTGTCAATTGTATCGATGTTATTAAGCTTTATTTTCCTAGTTTCTTCTTGTTCTGACCAATGCCTGGTAGTTCTGCCTACAGTGACTTTACCTCTGTCTCTACTCCAGGACTGCCTTTTAATAAAGGTCGCGTTGAGTTTAGGCACTTGCATCGTCCTGCCTCTCACCACACAGTATATAAAGTATTTGAATATCTTAAAATCGAAGCATTTTGCACATATATCAATTAATTAGCAATTTTTTCATTGTCTTTACCTTGTCAGAAAGAAGCTCCGAAATATTAGAAGATAAAAATATTGAAAGGAAATATTAATCTCAAGTACTTGCTAAGACTTTATTTCACAGCTATTGGTGTCATTAGATTCTCACTATTCTAATGACGTGCATTTAATAGCTCACAGTTATACAAACATCACCACATTTACTCTATAATCATATCTTTTGTAAAGGCATATGGTGACTGTTTAGCATCAGACAGCTTCAAGGAGTTGATCTAAATCCCTAACAAATCTTTAAAGAGATTTGACAGCAAGAATGAGACCTAATACACATCACTGTAATCTGCCTGCTGCTACGGACACTTTATATTCATCATGGCAGTTATTAGGATTCAGCTAGTTTGTATTGTCAGAATTATTATCATGCTAGCTAGCTAACAAGCCGCTGTTAGACAGTATTAGCTAATGTTTTCTCTGACATTCATCGGTTCCTTGGTGAATGGGTCACTAATTTACCATCAGTAACTAAAGTCAGTTTGTGATCTGAAGCAGATCATTTTCTGTTACTTTGATACTTCAAATAAATTTATAGGTTTATACTTTTCTACCTTTCTACTTGAGCAAAGTCTTTCGGTACTTTTAGCACCTATGGTGAAAATATTAAAGAAAATGTAACAGGGTTGGAAAGAAGAATCACTGTCAAGACATTTATTTTGTGCAGTAGCGTTGTTTGACTTTTCCTTCACCTCTGTCACCTGTGTATTTTGAATGAAAGCGTACCTCAGTTGAAAAGTCTGAAAGGTCTGTTGAAGTTTGTGGAAGGAAAATAGAAGAGATTATAGAAGTGCAGCCCTTCTGACACAAGGGCATATATGTCAAGATTAGCCATGAGAGGAGGAATAGCATTAAGCTATTTTTGCACAGTGTCTTCTCTTAATGGGATTTAGGGGTTTTGGTTTAAAAAAAAAAAAAACTCAAATATATCTGACCCTTTTAGTCCACAAACTCCCTTAACAAATGTTCCAATGGCACCAAGGGAAGGGGTCAGAGGTTGGAGAGACATCTAAGAGGAATGAAGCTTTGGTAGACCATTTTCTGCATGTTAACAGAGTAGGAATGTATTCATTAAATAATCATTTACATTTTACATTTATGGCATTTGGCAGACTCTTATCCAGAGTGACTTACAACTATCTCATTTATACAACTGAGCATTTGAGGGTTAAGGGCCTTGCTCAAGGGCCCAGTAGTGGCAGCTTGGTGGTGCTGGGATTTGATTTCTCAACCTTCCAATCAAGAGTCCAATGTCTCAACCACTGAGCTACCACTTCCTTCCCTTCACGTTCAAATTATTTCAATTCGTGCACTATAGTGCTGACTCAGGTCTACTTGTTCTAGTCAAGTCAAAATTCTGGTCCTTAAAAATCTTTGTATACGTTCAAGCCATTGCTATTGACTTCCTCTGTGTTACCAACCAGCTTACTCTACTTCTATTATGTTGTGTGTAGCCATGACTGGAGGCCACAGGGATCGATAGCTTGCTCTGTGAGGATTTTCCAAACCAATTAGGGGATTATCTCCAGTGCTAAATGCTAAAAACAGAGAGGGATTAAATTTGAAGATGGGTGCAGGGACTCACTTTTGGGGGACCTTGCAGGCAAAAAATAACTGGGATGAATTTAGATGCCAGTTCAAAAGTCTCGACCCAATTTGTGGTAATAATAGCAGGATGCTTCACTGGCTAGAGTCTAGTGATCACTTATTGACATTATTAGTTCAAGCTGTAGTACAAATTGGAGATCTTGGTAATGAGAAAAATAATAATAAGACATGTTTGCACGTTATCTGTAGGGATAAGAAGATCTTTACGCATTCTGCATAGAAGCTCTGCATTTTAATGTCGGAGTATACTATTATCACTTGAAAATATGCCAAGAAAGTCTTCTATTTTCCCAAAATAAAATGACAGATGAGCCAATCAAAATATGATTGACAGGACTGATTGACAATTGTGTAAATGTTTTGAACTCTCACATGTTAACTGACACCTCTGGTAGCCCCGCTTCCTTCCCCACATCTCACATTAGTCATCTTTCACCTCGCTTTCTGTCACAGTAAATACAGAATGCTTGGAGTTCATTAATGAGAAACAAATCTATCAATGTACGCTTGTCTTAGCTAATATTAGGCAAGTACATAGTTAACATAAGTTAGCGATATTTATTAGGAATGCCACTGAAAATCTGATAAGAAGATTAAAAAAGGTCTACAAGAAATCTAACAATTTACAAGTAACTTTAATGTAAATTAGAAAGTGATTTAAAATGTGCCCTGCATTCAAACAGTAGAACAGGGTTTGAAAGTAACCACATGGTGCTTGGGGAAAAAAACTGCTGCTTATCTTTTTTAGTTAAGTTTTAGTTTGTTTACAACTTTACTTGCACATGTTCATTCTATTCTCTGAAAAATGTGGTATGTACAGCAATTAATAAGAAACTGTGTATGTAAAGTGGTGGTTACTTTAAGGCTGGTATATACACGCACTCCAATTACTACCTTAGGAGAAGAGATTTGTGAAAGGTCTGCATTGGAAATGCGCTGCATCTTTACATCTCTGGGCATACGCTATACGGCCAAAGTTTTGTGGACACCTGACCATCATACCTGAATGTGATTGCTGCGCATCTCCTCTCAAAGCCTTTCCACTAGATGTTGGAGCGTGGCTGTGGGGATTTGTGTTCATTCAGCTACAGGAGCATTAGTGAGATCAGGCGC
>CM074975.1:32166639-32179369 GCA_037576825.1 Pangasius krempfi | reverse complement strand
GTTGGTGTGTTAAGCACAAGCAGCCTTCGACTGATCACGACGTCCGTTACAGAGCGCAACACGACAGCATCGTCATCGAGCGAGTGTGAAAGCGGAAGAGCGTCAAACTCATTGACATTAGCAATGATGACTTACTGGGAACGTTTCCAAACGACTCTGAGTAACTCCACAGACGAGTGTATCAAGACGTAATGAGTTTTTGGGGGTTTGGAGTCCGTCTGGGTGGCCTGTGGTCCGATCGATAACCCCACACACACACACACACACACACACACACATACACACAGAGCAAATCAGTCCTGAAAACTGACCAAGTGTGCAAGTGCCTCCAGCAACCACCGCTGCACGAACACACACCACAACCGAATCAATAAATCAATAAAACTAGCCTCATTTTTTTTCTCAGTAAAAGTTTTTCAACACTCTTTAGAAGAAAAAAAATGTTCCTTAGAGGTTCTTTTGATGGATTTCTAAAGGGGTTCTACATGAAACCTAGTCTCAGCCCTAGAGTCCCCTCTAGCTTTTGAAAGTTGCAATCTGATTGGCTGGATTTACAGAAAAAAAAATAGCTTTAACAGACACAATGTTTTTTTAAGCAGGATCCATTCTAGATCTGGACTGAAGAAAAAGTTCAGTGCATCACATCTTCCTGTAAAAAAGATTTAATGATGGGACGTACCAGACACTTTAGCAACAGCTACGAGTCTAGCGCAGTCTCAGATCAGTGTGAGCAGTGAGTTTAGCTGTTGTTTGTGCGTTTTATCAGATTTTTTATTCCGATTTTTACACCTCTCTGGGATTTTAACCCTACGTTCACACTAGTGAGTGACAAAGTGGCAGACGAGAGTTCACTTCCTACGTACGAGTCATGATTTCACTGACAGTGGCAAGCAACAGAAACAAAGCGACATTTGAACTGAGAGTTTCTCAATTCTATGCAAATTAGGTAAAGTGGCAAATCCAAACGAGTGGCTCGAATGATTTCTCAGACCAATCCTACGGCACATGGGCTCACAACCTTATTTCCTGCCTGCAGTTAGTTCCCATTTATTGTTTGGAAGAAAAACTTATAACCGTGGTTTCATCTAATCATGTCACATACGACTTCTCATTAAATGTGTGAGGAGGTAAAGCTTGGAAGGAAGTAGCCGAGATCATTGGTGCCTCAAGCACAGTTAGCTTGCTTTTCTACAATAGAGCCTTTCGCACCGCTTTAGTTCCAGAACTAAATTTTCAGTACTAAAGTACTGGGCAATTTTGCGCGAACTATTTCCCAGTACCATTTAAAGGGTTGCATTCGCACCGACAGCGGGCACTAGGAAGTGACGTAAGCCGACATCATTTGTGCGCGGCGCTCAACAACGGAAACAAAGAAGAACAACGTAAACAACCGGAGGATGGAGGACGCTGTGATCGGAGCTGTGCTGCACTTCAGCGTCCGTCCATCTATCGCTGTTCTCCATACTTGCGAAATAAGTCGACACTACAGTATGTTTACACGGCGTTTTAAAACATGGCGGGTGACAGCGTTTTCATACACGTTTGGCCAATCAACGTCTACTTACGTCACGGATAGTACCAGTTGTGCTGGTTAGACCCTGCTCCGGAGTAGGAGCTAATTTGGTTCTCGAAAAAGGCAGTCCGGTACTAAAATCGCACCCAGTTCCGGAGGTGTGAAAACGCCAAAAAGTGGGTAGTTCCACAATTAGTTCAGGTACTATGAAAAGGTTCCTGCTGTGCGAAAGGCCCTATTGCCTAACACGCAAGTCAAACAACCAATTTTCACACTGATTACTTCTGATCATTATTTAATTTTTATTTACCTAGATAACTTTAGATGCTATATATAAATATACACTACCGTTTCTCGTCGAAGCGGAAAAAGATGCTAGACAGGACACGCCCACTAGAGAAATTACGGCTGACACGTGCGACGTGTTACCTGCCAGCGTCACCTGCTCGCATGACAAGCCTTGGATTTCAACTCGCAAGGTCCCTGCTGCACCTTAACTAGAAACTAGTTCATTTTCTCTGAACTTGTCATTTTAGAGAGCTATTCTTTTTTTTTTTCTCTCTCCTCCAGTGTCAGGCTGCTCTTCAATCAGTGCTCACACTCGACAGACAAATCACAGGCTTTACTGTGTCTGAAAGCCTTCTCTCTCTATTTTTCGCCATGTCTGAGGACATTTAACACCCTCTTCCTCCTGTACTACGCTCTCCAGCTATGTTCTCCCAGCGGCCATATTGGATGTCGTTTTTTGTGAGCGGTCTCCATCTTTCTCCTTCACTCCGGGTGATAAATGGCCTCGAGGTTAATGCCTCGCTGGCCTCTTGTGCCTCGTGTCCGTCTCTCCTCGATGAGGAATTTAAAGGCTAGCCTTGGTTATAGCAGGACGCTTCACAATGCCGCTCCAGAACATGACTTATGAGGCAATTTTCCTCCCCGTGCCGCTCACATACGGCTTTCTGAAGCATACTGTTTGTTTAGGGGGTCTGAAGTGGAAAGCATATCAATAATTCATGTTTGAGGAGGGGATCGGCCACAGAAATGAGGCAAAAAAATGCGACATGGTCAGCCGTGACTGCTGCAAGGTGCTCAAACAGGTGAGAAGTCAGAGTGGGATTTAAATGACTGGCATAAGGGATCGACTTTTACACGTTATTCATCACGTGTGTGCACGTGTGAGATGGATTAGGCAACAACCACAGCATGATACAGGCATTATATCGAGTTAAGACAGCGTTATAAAATAAAATAAATTAAGAAACCTAAATATAATAAATCCTGTCAGAGCTGCTGTTATAGATAATTAATCAACACCTTCTGACTAATCAGAATCCAAAATTAGAGAACATTAGAGCGTTGCAGTCTAGCATTAAAATTAAAGCATGTGCTTCAAATTTGCCTGAAGTTCCACTTCAGCATGGCTATGTATCTAAAAAAGTGAGAGATTGTAGGTATGGCTGGAGGTGGTGAGACTGTAGGCTATTGTGGCACAAGAGGGTTACAATGACAGTACTTAACACCCGAGGAAATGATAGCGTCCATTAAATATGGCTTCCTCTTTCATCCTCTCTCTCCGCTGCTGATTTCAGATCCTTCTCGGTCCTCTCCATGCAGATAATGGATGCCCTCTTCAGCCTTTCTCTTCTTAATGTGCCCTAGCTGATGGTGCTGAAGTGCACTCCAGAGTGCTAATGACTCACCGGGGTGAGAGGAACAGCTGCATCTACAAACCTGTCACACACACCCAACGGTTTTAGTGCTGGAAGCTTGTGTGTGTGTGTGTGTGTGTGTTGCTAATGCTAATGTTTTACTTCACTGAGGTTCAATTTATTTACATTATAAAGGCTTCATTAATGTTTTTACATTAATAAGTTATGCACAAATTCTGACTTGAACGCAGGTCACCTGTTTTTTTTTTTTGTTTTTTTTTAAATATTGAAACTCAACTAGTGACAGATGATTCGGTTTGGGCTTAGGGGCGGGGTCTGTCCTGGGTTTTAATTCAGATTAAACCACTTGATGAAATGATTTTTGTTCATTTCGCAGCTCATAATATTGGCAGGTAGGGAACTGGGTCTGTTTACAGAGGAAGCTCCAGAGATGCACAGCACATACCCGGTGGATCCCTAGCACGAGTTCATCTGAGTACTAGTAGGTCTGAAATTATTTAAATTATTTTAAAACAATTTTAGTGATATCCTTTTGTAAAAAGAAGCATGATTCCTGATTCCAATTATAATATTCCAATTAGAATGTCCCTCCAAATCAAACCTTTGTTTTTTTGCTAGTTGGGAACCCTTAATTATCCAATAAACCCTAAAAGAACCCACAAAGAACCCTTTTTCTAAGTGCACCTGGCTTGTTATATCATTAACAAGTAAAGTAAAATTCATAACATGGCATTTTCATTAAACCATGTTAGCTAAGCATAAATATCTAAATTTCTAATAAGATACACTAAAGGAAAATGTAGAACAATAAAGATTCTTTGTTTGATCCACTGGCAAAAGTCTTCAAAGTTCTAGGCAGAAACCCTTCAAGAAAATGTTTCCATTATTCTAACAACAGCTCAATATTTTATGTGAATAACCCTTATCCAATTATCCAGTAAAACATTATTATCCTTAAAGAACCCTTGGAGTACCTTTTTTTAAATGGTATGAACCTTTAAACCGTTATCCAAGAACCCTTAAAGAACCCATGAAGAATCGTTTTTGGAAATAAAGAGCCCTTATTCATTTATCCAATCAAACCAAACAATCCTCGAAGAACCCCTTTTAAAAGCTAGGGATCTTTATTTCTCTTATTACCCCATTAAGAACCCTAAAAGAAAGCTAATGACACATAATTATCCAATGAACCCTTAAAGAACGTCTGAAGAAGGTCCTTGAAGAACTTTTTTTTCCCCAAACTGGAACAGTGTTTGGTACAAACCTCAAAGCACTGCTCATTATTTTCTTCTTAATACATAGAACCTGTCAGGAGTTTAACATTTGGTACTTAGTATAAAAATTCTTCAAGGGCTCATTGGGTACTTTAGGGTCCAT
Source organism: Pangasius krempfi (assembly GCA_037576825.1). Lineage (NCBI taxonomy): Eukaryota > Metazoa > Chordata > Actinopteri > Siluriformes > Pangasiidae > Pangasius > Pangasius krempfi. The sequence goes on along the minus strand of CM074975.1, from coordinate 32,174,815 downwards.
AGTCTTAACGAAGGAAAATGGTTCCACTTTGCAAACACTGTGCTATAGGAGTCTACGTAGCAGAACTTTCAAAGGCTCCTCCAGAAGGACAACCTGGAGTACCGTTAATGGAGTGTATTGTTGTGTGAAATTAAGCCATTACTTGAAAAAAAAAAGTTATCCATCATCTCAATGTGTTTGTTTTAAAATCTTATCTGGGGCTGAAAGTAATAAAATGGCATCTCCACATGTAGTTCTCGATGCGGGCTGCATTTCTAAAACCAGCTCCATTAATAGAAATTGGAAATGGAGGAAGCAAAGAGGAACTCTTGTGTTCTCATTTTCCCTTCTACATGAGTGTTTTGCTGCTCTGCCTTTACAGGATCGTACAGAGTCTAATTTATTTAATTGGACTGAAATCCCCCCTTTCCCTCTCTCTCTCTCTCTCTCTCTCTTTGTCGCTCTCTTGTTTTCTCTCTCTCTCTCTCTCTTGCTCTCTGTCTCTCTCTCTCTTTCTCTTTCCCTCTTTCTTATTCTCTCTCTCTCTCATTACACTTGTGAAATAAGTCCTTGGATATGAGATTACATTAGCCGCTGCCTAATTGAGTTTCTGTGTCTGGACTCAGAGATTTACGAAGCCCTCGCCGTTCACTCGTGTTTTTCTCGCCAAAGTGCCTGGCATTCTGTATCATTAAATGGCTTTTAAGAGAATTACTGCCTTCTGTTAATCATGGTTTATAGCACAGCGCTGCTGAATTCTGGATTCTGATTGGTCAGAAGGTGTTGATTAATTCTCTAGAACAGCAGCTCTGACAGTAGTGCAGCTGCACATCACAGCTTTATGTTAACCTGCTCGTCCTAATACGTTATTGTTTCTGTAGTAACAGCTCTTTCCCAGGGACTTGAACACATATACATGTAGAGACATGTATTTATGCAACAGTTATGCAAGGAGTCTCCAGTGTCAGCGCTTTGTAACAGTCAGAGGTAAAGCTGTAACTTCGAGTGTGACATCTTCAGGACAGAAGAGTTTACGCTTTACGCTTTTACACTTTTACGCTTTTCAAAACAAACAAAAAAAAAATGACAAGCTGCTTTTTTGTCTTACTAACTTCAAGAGAGAGAGAAAAAGAGAGGCTGGTGAAGGAACGACTGATTACAGCCGCTATAACATAAGTGAGAACTCGTTTCATAGACATTCTGCAACATTAACTGTAACAATAAATGGATAAGAAGGATGAGGTGTTGTTATTTCATTAATAAGAAATTGCACTCATGGGCAAATTGCTGTTGCATGAGAAGAATAAAACACTTTAGGAAGAGCTGTTACAGGAAGAATCATCAACGTCGGGTTGGTAGCAGTGACTCCGCTTCATCACACCACGCTGTCATTAATTATTTTCTTATAACCGCCCGAAAACAGAGTGTTTCTGTTACACATCCCACTTTTTATCAGTTTATAGTTACATTTAATGTTGTGGAATGTTCACAGAGATCACAGAGATCCAGCGAGAACGTTTTGAGCAGCAGGATGTGTGTGTGTGTGTGTGTGTGTGTGTGATGGAGAGAGTGAATAATGAGGTGGGAAGGAAAAATGACTCATTTGCAAATGTATTCTGATCATAAATCATAATCATGCATGTTCAGCGTGAAAAAAAAAAAAAAAAGAAAATGAAAAAAAAAATCAATTTAAAAATAACGAACTGTCTGGCGGACGGAGTTTCAATCAGATTACGGTTAAATTAAAATGATCTGCTTTACATATTAATGCATTAAACATTAAAATAAGCTCATTATTTATACATTAGCGAAAACTTAATGTCGTAAGGATATGTGAATAAAAAAAATGCTGCCAAATCAGAACTTCCTTTAAAAACAATCTCCACTTTGTTCTTCTCACTCTTAGCTGACTTGGAGAGTTAAATAATTTAAATAAATGTTATTTTCTATACACTGCTGGTTCTAAACACACACACACACACACATACACACACACACACACACATACACACACACACACACACACACACACACACACTGTATATAAAGCTGTTAAATAAATCAATATGGTAGTAAAATAGACCGAGTGCAGACTTCTGGCACTCAGCAAGTCAATCTTATATTAATTTGATATTTTATATTTTTGCTAAAAGTGTAAGAATATTGGAAATGATTTTCCAGCATAACCCTTTTTATCGGCTCGGTTTATCTAGCAGATGGTACACTATTCATTTATTTATTATTGATAAACAAAGAGCCTCGGCCTGCTGAGACTAGTGGGAGGAAGACAATAGAAACGGAATTAAAACTGACAGCAGAACATTAGCACAAGGAAACAATCATGAATAATACAATCATTATACGATCAGTGATTAAAAAAAAAAAGAAGATCAAATAAAGCAGACAAATTCAATTAAGCGTTCTCAAATAAAAAACAAAACCAAAAAAAAAAAAATGTAAAGCCAACAATCAACCATAGAACCAAAACATAAAAATCATATTATACAATCTAGTTAAAAAAAAACACTTGCATAAAGAAATGAGTTACAATGATGGAAGGAAGGAAGGAAAGAAAGAAAGAAAGAAAGAAAGAAAGAAAGAAAGAAAGAAAGAAAGAAGTGAAGGCTTCTTTCACTTTATTTATCGACTCTTATTCTTATGCTGTTTCAGATAAACAGGTAAACAAACAAAAACGTTTGCGTGAACAAATCAGTTCTCAAGTAACACAACAACTGAACGTCATCATGCTGAAAAAAAAAGCGATGGTTTATTTACGTCTGTTTTATTGATTTTTAACTTTATTCGGATTTTATTGTCATGCTGTTTCATTTAGGATGAACAAAATAACTGAATGGTATCATAATAAAATGTTTCAGCATATTCTGAATTTCATTCCACTGACAAAAAAAAAACAATTATAAAAGTAAACTGCATTCAATGGAATGACATTAAATTAATAATGTTTAATTACTTATTTTAGGTTCACTTGCTGAAGCATAAGTCATTTTTGTAACAAATAACAAAATGTTATATTTGTATTATGCGATAGAGCTGATATTCTGAGTCTGGTGAGCTGAGCGTAACAAGCTGAAATGAAATTATTTGTAAATTTGTATCAAAAAGACGATTTTATTGGCTCCCAAACCCCTCTTCATCTCTTATTTATCTCTTATTAATATTTTATTGGAATTTTCATTGCTATCTAAAATATGAAGACATGATGAAGAACATGGACGCTCCATCGCTAAACAGAACCGGAGGAACGCCTAAAGAACCAGAACCTGCACTACGGTTGTGTCTCAAATTAATATCCATAAGATCAAACACTATGTAGTTGAGTACCTAGAACCATCTAGTACCCATATTTCCACTGTAAACACACTGCACGAATACAAACGTGTAAAGTATGAGCTTTATATTGATGCATGTCTTCCTGCAGCCAGCAGCACTATAAACACTGATCTTTACACATTTCTAAATTGTTTCTGCTCTACGCTCTCTCTCTCTCTCTCTCTCCCTCTCTCTCTCTCTCTCTTTGTCTCTGTCTCTCTCTCTCTCCTAGTGCACCCAGCCATAATCTGAACCTCACTAGTGTTTAGTCAGCCGTTTTGCTCTTTTAGTGTTAGAGAGACAGATAGACAGAGAAAGATGAACAAACAGAAATACAGAGAGAAAAACAGGAGAGAGATTGAGAGAGAGAGAGCGAGAAAGATGGACTGATAGACAGAAAGACAGGGAGAGAGAGAGAGAGAGAGAGAGAGAGAGAGACAGACAAGTGATATATGGAGAGAAAAAGGGATTTGAAAGATCAATAAACAAAAAAGAGAAATAGTAATGGAGAGAGTTTGGCAGTATGTGTGTGTGTGTGTGTGTGTGTGTGTGTGTATGTGTGTGTGTGTGTGTGGCCACTGAAATCAACACATCATGCCGTAGGTTTAATTTCACACCTGAGTGCTCAAGAGCCTCGACATCTTGTACAAGCTGACCTACACACACTCGCAATCCCGCCACTGAAATACTCCTGCAGCAGCGTTCCAAATAATCTCACAACTTTCCCTTCCTCACACTGATAATAATAATAAAATCAGCACACACACACACACACACACACATATGGTTGAGACGTTTTTCATTTACAGCAACGTATAAAAGAATGATGCTGGGTGTGGAGAACTGTGAGAGTGTGAGGATAGCGAGGTTCCTCTGACACACTCTTAACTAATCAGAACTGCACACAAACACACACACATACACACACATATACACACTGATTATTGATGTGTCTGTGTCTGAGAGGAAATCTGCTGCTTCTGTCACTCTGCGAGCGCAAACATGAAGAATGAAACATCAGCAGCTTTCCTTTAACTGTGAACTGCAGAGCTGCTGCTCAGTCACCTAGAACACACACACACACGCACACAGTCTGTCTGTCTCACTGTCTGTATGAGAGAAGAGAAGAGAAGAGAAGAGAAGAGAAGAGAAGAGAAGAGAAGAGAAGAGGATGGACGAACTCTCGGCCCTGGTTAGTGGACAGCGTGAGTACCACGAATGCACCGTTGTATGTCTAATGGAGACATGGCTGAAAGGGTAAGATACCGGACTGTTCCGTGGAACTAGCCTGCTTCTCACTAGTTCAAGTAAACAGAGAGAAACGATTCAATTTTATTTCTATAGCGCTTTTAACAATGGACATTGGCACGAAGCAGCTTTACAGAAATAAATGGATTAAAAAATATATTGTAAATATGTGAATTTATCCCTAATGAGCAAGCCAGAGGCAACGGTGGCAAGGAAAAACTCCCTGAGACAATATGAGGAAGAAACCTTGAGAGGAACCAGGCTCAAAGGGAACCCATCCTCATCTGGGTGCAGTGAAACAGTGCGGTATGAAGTCAGGTGGAGGACTTGCTGTCTTCGTTAACGCCAAATGGTGTAACCCAGGACAATTTGCATGCCTGAAGTTGAGCTGCTGGCCATTGGGTTGAGGCCATACTATCTGCCCTGGGAGTTTTCAGCTGCCACTGCTGTTATTGTTTACATTCCACCGTCGGCAATGGCGGCGCGAGCTTGTGACGTCATTCAGTCCACTGTCGCGGACATGGCATCCCAGTGCACTCCTCATAATAAGTGGATTTTAATCATGTTAAAATCTCAACGACCCTGACCAACTTTACCTAGTATGTAACCTGCAACACTAGAGGGGATAAGACCTTGGACTTGCTTACTTCTTCTTGGAGTTCTCATCAATTGGAAAACACTGGCTGCTGCTGAGGATGGCTCCACATGGACAGCTTGAAGACCATGAAGATGGCTTAGGACTACAATTGCTAGGAGAGCTTTAGGACTGCAACTGCCATGTTTTGCACTCAAGTCTGCATCAGTGAACAGCTGATAAGTTACACAATTGCACTATTTGACCATATAGTAGCCATCATCATCTCTATCTTGTTCATTAGGGATAAATTCATTCATTTAAACTTTATATCCTGAATGCATTTATGTCCGTTGTTGCGCTATACAAATAAAATTGAATTGAACTGAATTGCCGTATGCCATTGTTACATACAGCACTCCCCCCCCCCCACACACACACACAGCAAATCAGACCACTGTTTGATACAGGTCACTACTACATACAAGTTTGTTGTTAGGAGACAGCCTATAACCACTGGGACTGTGCAGCTGTGGTCTGTGGAGGCACAGGAGGCCCTGATAGAGTGTTATGTAGTGTTGCAGGACAACTAACTGGGAGCTGTTTCAGGAAGATCATGGAGATGACATTGAGGGTCTCACACAGTGTGTAACAGACTACATCAGGTTCAGTGAGGGGATTGTTGCCCCCACCAAGAAGGTCCAGTGCTTCCCCAGCAACAAGCCTTGGATCAAAAGGGACATCAAAGCCCTGCAGGGGACACTGAAGATGCCAGGAAGGAAATACCGAAGGAGCTGAGGAGGGCTAAAGACTGCTATAAGAACAGGATTGAGGGGAAGCTGCAACAGAACAATCCAAGAGAGGTGTGGGGGGAGTGAGGAGCATTACTGGCATGAAAAGCACAGAAGGAACAGTTGAGGGGACAAAGGGTCATGCAGGCTGAACCTCCCTTCACCTCCTCAAATGTCCACATTCACACCTCCAAGATGGCTGTCCCCATTCACACCTCGGCTGCCCCCTCCTCCTCAGGACTTCCTGTGACATGGCAAGATTGGGGCATGACAGCCATAGCCCGCCTCTTCTCTCCAGCAGACAGCACAATGACAGAGATCGACATCACAACACCTCCCACACCTAGGAAGACAGCATCACCACCACCACCACCGCCAAGCTCTCTGTGATGCAGGTGGACCAGGACCTCATGGCCTGGATTACAGACTACCTCACCAACAGGCTGCAGTATGTCAGGCTGCAAGGCTAGTTGTCAGACAGAAACACTGGTGCAGTCACCGTCACCATTCTTGTTCACTCTATACACTTCTGTCTTCTGCTTCAATTTGGGAACGTGCCACCTACACAAGTTCTCGCATGACTCCTCCACTGGCTGCTTTTTCACAGATGATAAGGAGGAGGAGTACAGAGACTTCACCGAAAGCTTCATAGGATGGTGCGACAACAACCACCTTCAGCTCAACATCGGGAAAACCAAGGAGCTGGTGGTGGACTTCTGGTGCAGCAAGAGGCCCCAAACCCCTGTCACCATAAGGGGGGAGGGAGTGGAGATAGTGGACACCTTCAAGTTCCTAGTGGTGCAACTAAACAATAAACTGAACTGGTCAGACCACACTGAGACCCTCTATAGGAAAGGACGGCACAGGATGTTCTTTCTGAGGAGGCTCAGGTCCTTTAATGTGTGCATTAGGCTGCTACGGATGTTTTACCAGTCTGTAGTGGCCAGCATTATCTTCTTTTCTGTGGTATGCTGGGGAGGTGGCATTAGGACTTGTGGTCCCAACAAACTGGGCAAGCTGGTGAGGATGGAACTGGACAGTGTGGAGGCAGTGACTGAGAAGAGGATGAATGGGAAGCTGAGCTGAGCTCGATGCTGAGCTGAGGCAGCTTAGGAGCACATTCATCCTCAGATTCATCCAGCTACATGCCTCAAGACATCTGGGGGCTCTTTCGTGCCATCAGCCATCAGAGTCCACAATGCAACAGTACCCAGTACCTCCTACTCCACTGACTGAGTCTCACAAACACACACTCGCAACAGTTGATTGTCGCTTCGCAGATATTGCACATGGATATGAATACAAAGGATATTGCACATGTATATCCAAATAGAACTCTAGCATATGTACATACACAGCGATCTATTTTATTGTTTCTATTATTTTTATTATTTTAATTTATCTCATTTTTTTAATACAATTTCTGATGTATAGGTATTTATGGAAGTTCTTTCCTTTTCCTTCATGTTACTTCTCCTACTTGTGCTGTTGTGTCATCTTGAATTTCCCCTATGGGAATCAATAAAGGTACATCTTATCTTATCTTATCTTAAAAGAGAAGAGAAGAGAAGAGAAGAGAAAAAAAATAGAAAAAAGAAATGGGGAAAGGTAAATGGAGAGTGACAAAAAACAAGAAGGGAACAGAAAAAAACACAACTGAAGAGAAAACAAAAACAAGTGAAAGAGAAAAGGCATGAGAAGACAAAAGATATGAGAGAAGAAAACAAACGAGAAAAGAAGAAAAGATAAAAACATGAATAGAAGTGAAGAGAAAAAAGAGACAGAAAGAGAAATGGAAAGAGAAAAGAAGAGAAAAGAGAAGAGACGAGAAGACGAAAAAATGAGCGAAGAAGAAAAGAAGAATAGAAGAGAAGAAGAAACTGAGACACACTTTAAGAGAAAAAAAGAGAAATCCAAAGAACAGAGAAAAGAAGATAAGAAGAGAAAAATAAGACATGAGAGGACAAAAGAAATGAGGGAAGATAATATATGTAAAGAACTAAATTAAAATCTATTTTTTTTTTTTCTGCATATATATATATATATATATATATATATATATATATATATATATATACAGTCCGGTCCGGAAGTATTTGGACAATGACAGAGTTTTTGTGATGTTGCCTTTATACACCACCACACTGGATTTGAAATAAAACAATCATGATGTGATGGAAGTGTAGACTTTCAGCTTTATTTTAAGAGGCTCCACAGAAATATGGCATTTACCATTTAGGAATTACAGCCATTT
>CM074975.1:32137530-32150898 GCA_037576825.1 Pangasius krempfi | reverse complement strand
GAGAGGTGGAGAGAGATGATTCGCTGTGGCGACCCCTGAAGGGAAAAGCCGAAAGAAGAAGAAGAAGAAGAAGAAGAAGAAGTAGCGTTTTTCTCCACTATACTCACTCAGTACAACTGCACCAACTATACGCTGCTCAGTTTAAAGGAACGATGTAGTGATGTAGGATATGTACCTAAAGTGAAAGTGACTAGTTTCAAATGTAGAGACAGAGAGAGAGAGAGAGGCAGATAGAGAGAGAGAGAGAGAGAGAGAGAGAGAGAGAGAGAGACAGATAGAGAGAGAGAGACAGATCGAGGGAGAGAGAGAAAGAGAGACAGATCGAGAAAGAGAGAGAGACAGATCGAGAGATCGAGAGAGAGATAGGAAGATAGATAGACAGATAGATAGATAGATAGATAGATAGATAGATAGATAGATAGATAGATAGATAGATAGGCAGACAAAGAGAAAAAGAGAAAGAGAGAGTGAGAGAGATAGAGGGAGGGAGAGGGGTCCCTGAGGCACCCACAGGCACTCCAATGCTCAAATCCATCACACCGAAAAAAGCACTGTGTGTGTGTGTGTGTGTGTGTGTGTGTGTGTGTGTGTGTGTGTGTGTGTTCAATCAGGCAGCTATGATGTTAGCTGAGCTCTCCAGAAATGCAATGACTGACTACCTCACACACACACACACACACACACACACACAAACTCCTCTAAATAATCATTATCAGTGTCTTTGCATATATAATGCTGGAAGGTATGTAAATGCAGTGTTGAGGCTTCTTGTGCACACACACACACACACACACACACACACACAGAAATCAGGCAGGAACTCATTTGTGCAAATAGCAGTAGAGATTCAGGCAGCAGGAATTAGTGTGAGAAATCATTTATGCAGAATACACAAAGCGCAGAGCAGGGGGTGGGTAGGAGGTGTGTGTGTGTGTGTGTGTGTGTGTGTGTGTGTCTCACTTGTCTTTTAGCTGAGCTTTTCAGCACTGCAGGTGTTGTGCTGTAGTTCCTCCAGGGCAGCGGGGGGCAGAACCACTCCACCTCACTCAGGTAAATGAGGAAGGAGCAATCCGAGCCATCGACTCCGTAAAAGGCATAGCACGGATCCGACGTCCACCGCGCCCTCATCCACTACACCACGACAAGGACACACAGAAGATCAAAACGCATTTAAACAATGACTACGACTCAGGAATATGATGATCACATCAGCTATATGATACATAAGGAATAAAACCGTCTGTGTCACGCTGTCAGAGGAAAATAATCAACAAAGCAGAGTTACTGTTACAGCCACGGAGTGTTTTCCTCTAGCAGCACGTCCTGAAGCGTGTCATTCCTCTTATACAACAACAGCTTGCTCGCGATTCCAACTTTTAATTTATTAAAATACAATGCATCGTACGTTTTATCCATTTACAGTTACATTTAATGTAATGTGAAACAAGCCTTGAAGTTAATAAACGAGAAAGCGTAAACTCGTCTGTCCTGAAGACGTCAGAAATCTCACAGTTACAGCTTTACCTCTGACTGTTCCAAAGCGCTGACACTGGAGACTCCTTCCACAACTGTTAAATAAACATCTCCTCATTTCAAAATATCTCATCAACCATATCGAGCATTTTTAAAAATCTGTTAAAAATACAAGTATCAGTGAATGAGCTGTTACTAAAGAAATGAAAACAACAGAGCTGCTGTTAGAGGAAGTTAATCAACACCTTCTGACCAATCAGAATCAAGAATTCAGCAACGCTGTGGTTCAGAGTAAAGAAAGAAAACAGTTATTAAAGATGGCAGGAAACAAGTCCAAAGTTCCAAGTTACAAAAACATTTTAGTCGTTGGTTCATAATTTTGCAGCCTTAATGTGTGCCATAATGTTATTACACCTTTATTACACATATATAACGTTATAAATACAATAGTTGGTCTTTCTTGCTACAATTAAGGCTTTACTTTCAGTAACCGGCCTGAATATAAAGAAAAAATGCTATTCCTCCCCCCAAGGTGTGTGTGTGTGTGTGTGTGTGTGTGTGTGTGTGTGTGTGTGTGTGTGTGTACTTACATCCACCTTACTAGCGCAGTCAGGGTAGTGCGGGTCTCGGGGAACTTCACACTGACTCGACGTTCCATCTCTCACGACTGCAAAGAGAAACACTACATCATCATTAAAGATGATTATAACACTTTATAGGAAGCATCGCAGATTCTCTGGGAATTTATCTTCGGAAAGCTTTACACAATTTTACCTGGATACTAACTCAGGTCATACACTCCTCAGCACAACATTGTGCTATAGTATATGATCACATACTCTTTAACGTATAGCAGTGAAGAATGGTGTAGCTTCGTCTGATTGGTCAGTCTTTGCTGTAATGGACTTGGGATTTGGGATTTAAGTGGATTGGATTGGTCTGAGATCTATCAGTGTCTCATTAGCCAAATGGAGGCAGCAGCAGGAGCAGTAAAGATCTTCAGCTTCATCAGCTTCATCAATCTCCAGCGTCTGTGATCCGGAGCGGAGGAGTGCAGAGCCGGCTGTTCGCTCAGTAGAGCTGTAAATGTTCTAAAGGGGCCTCCTACACTACAGCGTATGAAGCTCTGTGTGTATCTGTGTGTGTGTGTGTGTGTGTCCTGTTTTATATTCTAAAGACTCATCAGTGCTACAAATTCCTCACAATTTATTTCTTTATTTGAGATCTCAGTGATTAACGACTCCTTGTGTTCCTATCTTTGTGAAATCTTCATGATGAAGCTTGTAGCACAATTAGGAGGCATCAAATTCCTTCTACTAAAGTCTGTCCACTCGGCGGCCATCTTGGCAACACTCCCAGGGACTTTAAGTAACAATGGCTGTATGGATGACTATAGGATGATCACAGATTTCCTCACATCGAATGAAGAAAGTCAACGCGCTAAACTTTTGTTACATCACCGATTTTCTAAATGTCACAGCCGCCACGTTCGAGCGCAAGAAAAAACACTTTAATTACATGCTTTTACACCACGTTATCGAGCACACAGCATCCTTCTCGTTAAAGTAAAGCCAACTGGAAATCTAACAGCATATCAGTCATATTAAAGCTCTCTACACTGTTTACTTGTTCAGACACAAGCATCTTAATTTAGTTTCATTTATAAAGAGATTTATACTACAACGTTGTTCAACGCTTGATTAATTCTCTATAACAGTAGCTCTGACAGCTGTGCATCTGCAAATCACAGGTTTATATTAATGCGTTTGTTCTATCATTTCTACAGTAACAGCTCATTGACAGGGACTTGGACAGCAGATGCTCCACATAACTGGATTTTTTTTTTAAATCTGACGTGGTGAAGGGTTCTGTAAGGAGACATTTATTTAACATTTATGGAAGGAGTCTCCAGTGTCAGCGGGATATAACAATCAACGGTAAACCTGTACGTTTAAGTTTTATGCAGGAGTTTACACTTTGAGATTTCTCTGTAACATGGCAAGCTGTGCTTTTTTTGTCTTATTAACGTCATGAGAGAGAAAAAAGAGAGGCTGGTGGGGAATGGGGTTTATAGCTGCTATAACGTAAGTTAAGTTCGTTAATGAACTTGCATTTCCTCTTCATGCCTGCATTTGGATAACTATTGATTTCTATATTTCAGTACGGCTAAAACTCTTACGGTTACGTTCCCGATTCTTATATATGTCCCAGCTCATTCTGTACAAGGTGAAATAGCGAGAATAGACTTTCCAGGAAGTCCGTTCCTGGTACACTGTCAGAAAAAAAGATTTCATAGAAGCACATTGTTGTTCCCAAAGGCACAAACAACAGTGTAGTAGTTCCATTGAAAATGCTACAATGGTCCTCAAGGCTTAGTGATGTATCATAAATGATTTTAAAGGTACACTGTAGTCTCAACGTTCATTTACGTACAAGTAAAAATCCTTGAAGGTACAGTGGCAAGCTGTGTACCCTGAAAGGAAAAATTTATTTTTTGTAGGTTTTGAATATTTGTGAATATTTATTCCTATGTTATCTTGCCCTCAGAAAATGTCATGGCCTTCCAATTCAGAAACTCAGCAGTCACACTCAAGCCAGCGTTTCTCCGAGCCTACAGACATCCGAGCTTTATTTACTTTCACTGACAGAGCTGGAGGATTTTTATAGTCCGATTAGGTCTGGACAGTGGACGTTGCCTAAATCAATAGCATCTGAGGGAGCAATAAAATGCAAATGTGAATTAAAAGTGGGCTTTAAATCTGTCCTGTGTGACTCAATACTGAATACACCCCGCCTAATTCAGCTTTACTGCTGACCGTCTCCCGTTTATGTCCGACTTCCGAGAATTTCCCAACCAACAAATCTGACATTATACGTCGCATCTAAGCTCACTGCATTTCCTTAAAGCAGAACACCAATAATCTGTCATTGTGAAATATCCTGGCCAATACGTTGTGTGTTTGGAGGCCCATTATACTGAGAACTTATCCTGAGAACTCAGGGTTTGTTTGTTTTTTAATAAATTATATACATGGTACCATCACAACGTCATTTTGAGATTTTTTTTTTCTCACAATCTAGACAAACTCAACACCTATCTTTTTTTTCCCCAAAAAAAAATTGGTCAATTATCATTTTCTTGTCATGATACAACATGCAAGCGTGAACATTTTGTGACTTTTCAGTGTCTACATGCAAAAGTTCCTTTTTGACATACAGTGGTTGATGCTAAACTTTAAAGCTACGCTGATATATATATATTTTTTCCTACAGTTCTAGAGTTGTTCTTCGGCTAGTTAAGGGTTCTTAGCTTTCCAAAGGGGTTCTACCTGTAAACTGTGTCTAAAAGGGAAACTTACATAGAACCAGAAGTTCCATTAGAAAAAAGCAAGTATTTTGTTAAAAGTGTAGCTTCTATAAAACTACGTGAGTTAAAGCTAATTTATAATGATAATCATTAGTTAATCTAATGAGTTAATCTAGCAGATGTAAACTAATCTTTGAAGTGTAAGCTAACCTAGCAAAAGATACAGTGAGCAAAAACTGTTAAACAGTACCTTTAAGAGTTATGTTAGAAAAAAAAGCACTTTGCTAAGAGTGTATGTTTTACTAAAACAACATATTTTATATACTTTCTTCAAGTTTAAATGATCTAGTGAATAAAATTTAACATAGCAACTGAAAGCTAAACTAGTGAATGAAAAATAAGCTAGCAAGCAAGTGAAAGCTAAACCTAGTGAATGAACGATAAGCTAGCAAGCAAGTGAAAGTTAAACCTAGTGAATGTAAGATAAGCTAGCAAGCAACTGAAAGCTAAACCTAGTGAATGAACGATAACCCAGCAAGCAAGTGAAAGCTAAACCTAGTGAATGTAAGATAAGCGAGCAGGTGAGTGAAAGCTAAACCTAGTGAATGAAAGATAAGCTAGCAAGCAAGTGAAAGCTAAACCTAGTGAATGTAAGATAAGCGAGCAGGTGAGTGAAAGCTAAACCTAGTGAATGAAAGATAAGCTAGCAGGTGAGTGAAAGCTAAACCTAGTGAATGTAAGATAAGTGAGCAGGTGAGTGAAAGCTAAACCTAGTGAATGAAAGATAAGCTAGTAGGTGAGTGAAAGCTAAACCTAGTGAATGAAAGATAATCTAAGTGACCCATAACCTATTTTTTGTAAACTAATCTAGTGATTGAAAGCTAGCATAACTAGTGAAAGTTAATCTAGTGAGTGATAGCTAACTTAGTTAGAGAAAGCAAACTTAATGAAGTAAGTTAAATTAATGAGTGAAAGCTATGAAGCTAAAGTCAGTAACCATTAACAGTAAACCATTTTGAAAACCACACTTTCTTAAACTATCTTGTCTGGTTCCTCTCAAGGTTTCTTCCTCATGCCGTCTCCAGGAGTTTTTCCTCACCACCATCGCCTCTGGCTTGCTCATTAGAATAAATTTATAAATGTATAAGTTTAAAACTTATATCCTGAATTTATATACACTGTAAAGCTGCTTTGTGGCAATGTCCATTGTTAAAAGTGCTATACAAATAAAACTGAATTGAATTAAATTGAACATCTACATTATCTAGCAATTCAAAATGGTTCACATCCAATGCATTACAAGCAAACATGGATTTTCAAAAATATATAATTACCTTTGTGGACGTTGTTTTAAAAAGAAAAAATGCAAAAACAGAAGGAGCATCTGCTGCTTATTTCATCTCAAGAAAACAATCAAGAGAAGTTGTCAAGATAAGAGGACAAAACAATAATAATAATGATAATGCATGGTCTCTTTTATGCTATTTTTCTCCAAAAACAAAAACAAAAAAATCATTAAACAGCCATTTGAAGGCTCCGAATTCTCATTATGCGGGATTGTGGAAATGAGACCATCTAGGCAACATATCAGTATTTACTTATCAACTTATCAGTGATGTTCCATTTCTTCAGGCAGGGCGTGTGTGTGTGTGTGTGTGTGTGTGTGTGTGTGTGTGTGTGTGTGTGTGTTTCTACAATAATTTAATCATTCTCACCACAGCAAGACCCACGACACACCACTGCAGAACAAGCCCTAGAAAAATGTGAAGCTGGCCATCTATCACCCAACAGTCTGTGTGTATGTGTGTGTAAGTGTGTGCATGTATTTCGCCCCTTTGAGGACCAAATGTGCTCATAAACACCCGGTCCTCACAAAAAAATGCCATTTCTTTCACATATATTTCCAAAAACATATATAATAACAATAAACCTATATATTAATACAATAACAAAAAGAGCTAAAATATGTGTAGTATTAACTAGCTACAGTAATCATTGTGTATATTAATGGAAGATCTTCATGAAGATAGAAAAACTAACCTGTGTTTTAAAATTATGATTAGTTGTCCTGTGTGTGTGTGTGTGTGTGTGTGTGTGTGTGTGGAACATCACCTCTTGACGCTGCCATGCTGTTCTGAAGAATCTGCTCCACTCGCACCGCCATGTTTGACACGTTTTGGGCGATGGCCTGAATTCTCTCCACCAGTCCTGCTGGCTGAATCCTGACACACACACACACACACACACACACACACACACACACAGACAACTATCAATTTAAAAACTATTAAAAACACATTTTAAGTCATTCTGAGAGTAATGCTACACTCAAATATGGCTCTGTGTTTTCTAGAAGATTTTACATTAATGGTTAAGTTCTGAGGTAAAAAAAAAAAAAAAAAATCATAGCAATAAATTCAACCTAAATCTACATCTGGATTTAATCTCTAAACGTAAGTATTGTGACGAAGAATTGACATTTATGTCAATATGAAACATCGGAGCTGTTGGTGTTTGATTTGATGCTAATTAATTACAGTTAGATTTTACTCACACAAAGCATTTTCTTAGTGATTTGACAACACATCTGAGAGAAATGTTGATGTTCCTGATAATTTCGTGTCATTTTTAATGGCTCTGTGCCTTTACATTATCCATAAAACAAACTTGAATATGTGATAGCTAGCCTGTGATTAGCGTCTGTGTTCCCTGGTTGCCTAGCAACAGTGCTCTCATGGCTTTCACTAGTTGGTGAGTGGTGAGGTGTCGTGTTGTGCTTTTGCCTTTCCATGTCAAAAGCACCAATTTCATGAGTTCCATTTGAATGCACTATATTATCATCTCTGTCTTCTTCCCCTCAGCGTCTCTCTGAATCTATTGGGAAGTGTTAACAGGCACTAGATGCTCTAATTGCGAGGCACTTGGATGGAGCGTGAAATAGAAAAATCCTGAAGCCCGTCAATACTATTTAGTCTCAGAGCTAAGAGCGTTTCCCTACACATTACGGCTCGTGGAGATGCAGAGCTGAGGGAACGGCGTTGTGTCATTAAAGGCAAGAGAGACAACACTAACACACACATGTACACCGAAGAGGCCTATTGAACGCACTCTGCATGAAAGGGTAAAAGATGTAATAAACAGTGAGCAGATGAGAACAGGCTAAATGTAGCAGCAGTTACATCAACAACAGCTGAACTCTTGGTCTTTTCTGTACACCATCATAGACATGAAAAATGTTTAACCATGAACAACAATCCAAAGTATGAAAGCCACTGATTACTTAATTCATTGTGGCACAATACAATATTTTAATATGCCTCCTTCACTGGGATTGACACACACATTGGCCACGCCTTCTTCAATGAGAATAAAAGATTCAGAGGCCACGCCTTCTTCACTGAGAATAACAGATACAGAGGCCATACCTTCTTCACTGAGAATAACAGATACAGAGGCCACACCTTCTTCACTGAGAATAACAGATACAGAGGCCACACCTCTTCACCGAGAATAACAGGTACAGTGGCCACACCTTCTTCACTGAGAATAACAGGTACAGAGGCCACACCTTCTTCACTGAGACTAACAGATACAGAGGCCACGCCTTCTTCACTGAGACTAACAGATACAGAGGCCACACCTCTTCACCGAGAATAACAGGTACAGTGGCCACGCTTTCTTCACTGAGACTAACAGATACAGAGGCCACGCCTTCTTCAAGGAGACTAACAGCTACAGAGGCCACACCTCTTCACCGAGAATAACAGGTACAGTGGCCACACCTTCTTCACTGAGACTAACAGATTCAGAAGCCACGCCTTTTTCACTGAGAATAACAGATTCAGAGGCCACGCCTTTTTCACTGAGAATAACAGATACAGAGGCCACACCTTCTTCACTGAGACTAACAGATACAGTGGCCACACCTCTTCACTGAGAATAACAGGTACAGAGGCCACACCTCTTCACCGAGAATAACAGATACAGAGGCCACACCTCTTCACCGAAAATAACAGGTACAGTGGCCACGCTTTCTTCACTGAGACTAACAGATACAGAGGCCACACCTTCTTCACTGAGACTAACAGATACAGAGGCCACGCCTTCTTCACTGAGACTAACAGGTACAGAGGTACAGATAATCAGAGACCACATTTCTTTTACTAGGACTAATCAATAGACTGATCAATCCGAGGCCACACCTCCTTTGCTTTGATAAAAACAGAGGCCACACCTCCTTCACCAGGACTGACACAAATAGAGGCCATGCCTCCTTCTCTGAAATTGACTGACAGTTTAATTAGAAGCCATCTGGAGTGTGAAGTTCTGAATAAATAATCATTAAAGGGGCGGAGTTAGAGCTCAGATCTTTAATTACATCTTCATTCACATGGCCTCCAATGAAAGTCCATCTTTCTCATTAACACTCCTGCTGCTCAGCGGCGTGTGCTCACTCTAAGAGCCAGGAGATTATCAGATGCATGCTAGCTGTGATCGATCACCCTGAGAGGACGAGAAGCTGACGTCGGACTTTCCGAGAACACGCTCGACAAGACACATTACACACACTACTGAAGAGTTCAGGGCCTGACTCCTACAGATTCGACGACATCACTTTCGCTGTTTCAGTGCTGAATCCTGATTGGTCAGAAGCTGTTGATTTTTTTTTTTTTATGGCAGCTCTGACATTAGTGCAGGTATACGTTAATACGTAATCATTTCTACAGTAACAGCTCATTCACAGACTTGTAAAGCAGATGATCCACCACATAAATGCAGTAAAAATGTGTAATCATTGATGTGGTGAAGTTTTCTGTAAGAAGATGTTTTTCTTTTTCTTAACATTTATGGAAGGAGTCTCCAGTGTCAGCGCTTTGTACCAGTATTCCGAGGAGTTTACGCTCTGCAGTTTCTCAGTAAGATGAAAAGCTGAGGTTTTTCGTCTTATCAGCATTAAGAGAGAAATAAAAGAGGCTGGTGATGGAACGATTGTTTGCAGCTGCTATAACGTAAGAGTAATTTTGCTATTGGAAAGTAATCGAGGTTACAGTAACTCCGCTTCATCACACCACCCTGTCATTGATTATTTTCCTATAACAGCACAACATGAAGCCTTTTATTCTTTAACTATATTAGCTATAATAAAACTCACAGTTATAATTTTTTTTTCCATTTATGTGGGGAAAGGAACCGAAGAAATCGCAGAAGCCAGTCAGTTTAATTTGTGGTTTTATCGCATCCTTATCATAACGAATTTGCATAAAGTGGAGAAAATCGCTAAATTTAAATGTTGCTTGTTGTTGAAATCATGTTACAAACTTACTAAGGGAATGAAAGGTCACATGACAAATCCGTTCATAATTTTTGCGCTTATAGACATCAATTATAGACTGTTTTTTTTTTACACTTTCTGAGAAATATGACAAAAACATATTTTTTTAATTCTCTATTTTTTATGAATATACAGTAGCTCAGACTACAGCAAGCTGTAGGTACGTTACGTGATCACTTACTCTAAACTACATGCTAATTGCTAATCTCGAAGAATGCGTGAATGCTAGGTAGCATTCATGATAAGTGGTTTCTGCGAGCTTTTATGCATAATTAGCCCCATCCTCACTGTTCTTTAGCTGAACATTGTTATCAGCAAGTCCTTGAGTGTACAGAAGATCCATTACAGGTTTTATAATGTAATTATGTAGCACTTTTATAACTCACATTATCCTTTTATAATGCACATAACCACCTGTTTCACAGCACCAGCATAAAAATTCAACCCTTGTCTCCTTTTCCACTGCTTAGCAACGTTCTGCCTCATTGACCCACTGTGTTAAGATTTTATACCAATATAACTGTAAAAGTTTGAAAATATATCTTATAAGATATGTACCAAATATATCTTATAAGACTCGTACAGTAATGCTAAGCATACAGATGTATTTATTTTAGCCATTTCAGGGAGTTAAGCTACAGAATAACATGACTGACACAGGTGTGCTAAATTAGCATAGCATTTGCAGCAGTTTTTGATTACATCTGAAATGAGCTACACAAAAAAATGCTAATTTCTCATCAGCTTTTTCTTACCTAACACATAAAAATGAGCACAATCTAAGAAAGATAAATCGGAATGACTAAATCAGGACTAAATTATTGTGCGTGTGTGTGTGTGTGTGGCCTGCTCAGCAGTGTGTTTAGCATTGCTAGCAGTGCTTGATCGACCCGAGAGGAAGAGAAGCTGACTTCAGACTTTCTTAAAGACGCTGAGTGAACGCGCTCTCCTCCGCGAAATCGACAAAGCTGTTACAGAAATTATTGAAGTGTTTAGGGTGAGATGGAGAAATCAGACCACAGCCAAGCCTCGATCTGCTTCTCAGACACACGCACACACATATACACACACACACACAACCTCACAGCTCAAACGATTATAGATAATGAGCTGTAAGTCAGTGAAAAGGTTACGAGTGAAGAACAATGTCCTTTGCACCACAGCGCTGTTGAAGTCTGGGTTGTGATTGGTCAGAAGATGTCTGAAGATTAATTTTCTATAACAGCAGCTCTGACAGTAACGCAGCTACAAATCACACACTTATATCATTGAGCTCTTTCTAATACCTTATTGTTTCTATGGTAACAGCTCATTCACAGGGACGTGCGAACGCTCGACGTAAACGGATTAAAAAAATGTGATTAATTGTCGATATGGTCAAGTTTTCTGTAAGGAGAAAAATGTTCATTTAACAGTTATGGAAGGAGTCTCCAGTGTCAGCATCTTAAAGACAGAGGAGTTTATGCTTCCTTTTGTTACATTTATGTTATGTTATGTTATGTTATGTTATGTTAAAGCTGCGGATTATTTTTTAATTTATTAAAAATAAGAGAGAGAAAAAGCGAGGCTGGTAAAAGATGGACTGTTTATAACTGCCCTAACGTAAGTAACTTCCCTTGTAAGTGTAACTATAAACACAAAAATTACGATGTGCCATTCTTTAAGAAATAAAAAAGCTGTAATTAGTCAATTGCTGTGGTATAAGAGGAATAAAGCACTTCAGAGACATGCTGGTATTAAAAAGTAAATCTACCTCAGGGAGGTAAGAGTGACTCCGCATCACCACACCACCCCGTCTTTGATCTATGATTAAATATCAGATACTGCAATAAGAATAAGGTTAAAGCCTCACATCATAACCCTTGAAAAGCCTTTTAGCAAAAGCACTGAGGCGTGTAATTATTCTGAACGTCTGCTCTTTAAGGAAGCAGTTAACTGTCGGTCTTCACCGGCCGATAATTCACTGGCAAGCTGACGACAGTGTCAGTGCACTACAACAACCATATTTATTTTATCACACACAAAGTAAGTCTTATAGTCATCATTATGAAATATTACTGTTATTAGCTTATCCTGTCTGGTTCATTTCTTTCAGTATGGTTGAGTACAAAAGTTTGCACTCCCCTTATTTTTTTTTTTTAGGAATATATGAAAATTAAATACAAATTAATTGCGTAATATGAAAGAATTAATTCATATGAAAAACAAAGGAAGTACGGAAAAAAGAGAAACATCTAGCAGAAAGAAGGCGACAATCCAACAAATATAATTTTATACTTCTTTCTTTTTTAAATATGTTTCTTTTTTAAAAAAAAAAAAAAAGAACAAAAAGGCAGAAGATATAGACAAGGTAACAGGAAGCTAAAACTACAAAGGGTCCTGCTGTACATTCACATGAACTTGAATGAAATCTCACCACTTTGCCTGCTAACATCACCTGCTAACATACACAGAAATGTACTAAGTCTTTAACAAAGGACAAAATAAATAAATAAATAAATAAATAAATAAAGCAGGTGAGTGGAAAGCGAGTTACAGTCGATTTCATGAGGGTAAACCTGCACTGCGTTACAGATTCGCACTGACGTATGAAAGTATTTAGTAACAGCGGCTAAGTCACGTATTTCCTGTATTTTTTATGCTAACTTTGACATTAAACGTCGCTCCTTGCACAAAAATCTAAACGGATTTAGAGTACATAATTGTGTAAATATCTAAATATTTATTTCTAAACATCTAAACAGTTCTAGGAAAAAAAAAATCCTTTCGAAGTGGGGAATGTCTACAAATGTTTCGCTTTGGAAAGTGGGGAGGGTTTACCTGAACAGAAGAAAAGAGATAAAAATAACTGTTTCTCCTGATCTTATTTAGTGTTCGATCACACCTCACTTATCAGGGAAAACTGATAAAACCACAGAGAGAGAGAGAGAGAGAGAGAGAGAGAGAGATGGAAATAAGAAATGGAAATAGAATGTAAAAAGAGATAAAGCTGTAGATATAGGTATTAAGAAGAGGGATGAAAGAAAAAGGGAGGACAATGTAGAACAGAGAAAAAGAGAGTGAGGTAAGAGGTATACGGATATAGAGAGATAGAGAGAGAGAGAGAGAGAGAGAGAGAGAGATGGAAATAAGAAATGGAAATAGAATGTAAAAAGAGATAAAGCTGTAGATATAGGTATTAAGAAGAGGGATGAAAGAAAAAGGGAGGACAATGTAGAACAGAGAAAAAGAGAGTGAGGTAAGAGGTATACGGATA
>CM074975.1:32090082-32099038 GCA_037576825.1 Pangasius krempfi | reverse complement strand
GTGGAATGAACTTCCCCTAGATGTCCGAACAGCTGAGTCACTGGCAGTCTTCAAACGACGTCTAAAGACTTACCTCTAGTATGCACTTTAAAAAAAAGGATCGTCTGAGCGCTTGTCTATTACCTCCCCAACAGAGTTTTGGACTGATGGTGTTCCTAGTTTGTGACCTAGTGAGCCAGTATCAGAATGTATTTTTGATAGACTTCAAAGCACTTTTTGAAGAAAGAAATAAGGAAGGAAGGAAAGGAGAGAAAAAAGGAGAGAAAAGGAAAGGAAAGCCGAAAAGGAAAAGTAAGGAAGGAAATAAGGAAGGAAGGAAGGATATAGTTAGGAAGAGAGAGGAAGGAAGAAAAAAAAACAAATAAGGAAGGAAGAACGGGAGAGATGGAAAAAGGAAGGAACGCGTGAGAGGAGGAGTAAGGAAGGAAATAAGGAAAGAAAAGAGAGGAAGAGGAAGGAAGGAAGTATAGTAAATAAAGAAACTGGTAAAAAGAGAGGAAAGGCGAGACAGAGAGAGAGAGAGAGAGAGAGAGAGGATCGGGCAAGGAAGAGAGAGGGGAAGAAAGAAATAAGGAAGGAAGGAAAGGAGAGAGGAAGGAAGGAAGGAAGGAAGGCCTGAAAGGAATATTAAGGAAGGAAATAAATAGAGAGAAAGGAAGACAGAGAGGAAGGAAGGACATAAGGGAGAAAGAAAGAGAAAGGAAGGAAGGAAATGATGAAGGAAGGAAGGTAGCTCTAATGTAAATAAAGAAAGTGTACAGTTCAGTAGTAAGGTCAGAGGTCAGACGTATGAATGTGTGAATGTGAGCGTTTATAATAACGGTAGCACGGAGCGAACACGCAGGTTAGTTCTGTCCTCACGCAGCTCTCCCGTCATTACGACACGGTGAAGAACGACAGATGAAAGTCGGACAGCAGACTGAGAGAGTAGACTGTGTTCCCGTCATTACCGACACGCCATCTGCTTCTGCGTGATAACAACAACACAAACCGCACGGCCCCGCCCCCGCGGGATTAGTCCCCGAGCCCGCTGCTTTCACCTCACACGTTACTACCTCCGTACCAGGAACTCATCCCCACACCAATGCATCATGGGTAACTCAGCTAGTAATGCTAATGGTTCCGTGTCATTTTCACAGAGATTAGCGCGCAGTCAGGCGAGTGATACTCGCCGTCCCGCTGTTCTCCTCATGGTTTCACACGTTCACTGGGTCATCTGTTTATATTTCACAGAAACACAACTGTGGCGTTTGTTTGCACTGATTACAGCAGTCATTTTTCTGGCCCGGAAATTCGAACAGCGCTGCTGAATCCTGGAGTCGATTCATTTTCTGTAACTGCAGCTCTGACAGCGGCGCCGCTGCACATCCCAGGGTTATGACGGGAAAACAATCTCGTGTCTGACTGATTTGTCGGTCGTTTTGTGAGAATATGATCCTGTAAATCTCGTTTTATAAGATGTATCTCCTTCAGTTTTGTGTAGCGGATTTTGTTTGAATATTTATGTACATCCGTAAATTGTGTATTTGTTTGGACACTAACACTACCTTCCTGGTTCCGGTTTACAAACACCCTCACACTCAGTTCACCTCGTTACTTTCACGGCTCGTTTGTTTGTTGGTTGGTTTGTCTATCTATCTATCTATCTATCTATCTATCTATCTATCTATCCATCTATTTATTTCCTGGATGTTTGTTTTTTATGAATGCATTTCTTTCTTTATTTGCTTACTTAATTAATTTGTTTATTTGTTTATTCATTGCTACATTACTCATTCTTTCATTCATTCATTCATGCATGCTTGCTTGTTTTTAATGAATGAGTGTATTTATTTGTTTGCTTATTTATTTATTTGTTTACTTTTTTTTACATTATTTGCTTTTTTGCTTTTTTTAATTTATATATTTACTGGATGCTTGCTTGTTTTATAATTCATTTGTCTGTTTTTTAATTGCTTACTTGCTTTCTTATCTATCTATCTATCTATCTATCTATCTATCTATCTATCTGTCTATCTTTTTGTTTGTTTGTCCCTCTGTTTGTGTGTTTGTTTGTTTGTTTGTTTGTTTGTTTAAGAAACAGCTGAGTTAAACAAATAAGCTAAACAAAGGCTAAACAAATAAGCAACCTGTTAATAAGTGACAGATACAGAAATCTCGTAACCCTGAGGCTCTCAGGCTAAACACACACACGAACTCACACACGCGCACACACACACACTCACACACACACACACACACACACACACACACACACACAGAGAAGTTTGGAGTGTGTGTCACGTGTGAGCAATTCATCTCTCTTTACTGTTTAAAAGTGTTCAGAAGGCCGCAGGCATGCTGGGAGATTGTATCACCACTAATTACCGGATTTAAAGTAATTGCTTCAGTCTGCTCGCTGGCTCGGAGCAAAAATCCGCCGTCTCCTAATTGGTTTTCCGGGTGAGTGAGGATCAGATTTCGGATGGATCGGTGACTGCTGCGAGGGTGACAGGAGGAGATTTTAGGGAAAATTTTTAGCCCTTGCTTTTGAAAGAGAGGCGACACTAAAGCACAATGACGATCTGATCGCCTCCTTATCAGCTATAAACTCTGTGATAGGAGGGAGGGAGGGAGAGAGAGAGAGAGAGAGAGAATACAGTAATAACACACACAGTGACATGCTGTTACAGGAAAATAATCAGTGACAGGGTGGTGTGACGAGGCGGAGTTCATTTCCTACGGCGGCACATCGCAAAGTGTCTTTTCCGCTTATACCACGACGATTTGCTGACAGTTGCAGTTTACATACAAATCTCAGACTTTTTATCTGTTTATAGTTACATTCATCGTTCCACAAAACAAGTGGTAACAGTTGCTATGAAGGCCGTATGTGTAATGACGCAACATGTTATAATGCACTCATAAGTCATACATAACGATTTATGACGTGTTTATAAATTGCTAAGAAGAATGCGCTAGTGCTTATGACATTATAAACAATATCTTTTCATAATGCGCTATGCGGAGTGACATAACGTGTTATGAACACCGCTTCTAATGCATCATGTCAAAGATTTATGACGCATAATAAAGATAGCTATAGACTGTAATCTACGTCAGTGAATAATTACAACAATGCGTACGATGCCTTATGAATGCAATATAACATGATATGAAATGCAGCTCGTTGTTTTACCCAGAAACTACAAAAGCTGTACAGCTTTACCTCTGACACTGGAGACTCCTTCCGTAAAGGCTACATAAACGTCCGCTTACAGAAAGCTTCACCACGTTAACTAGTTTTAATCTGTTTACGAGGACCGTCCCGCTGTACACGTCCCTGTGAATGAGCTGTTGCTATAGAAACCTTATAGAACAAGCGCATTAATATAAACCTGTGCTCTCTCTCTCTCTTTCTCTCTATATATATATATATATATATACATGGGAATAAACTAGCTGTGTTTCTCCGTCTGGTCTGAATTCATGTCTCTGTCATTTACAGTTTTTGTCCTTTTCCAGCATTAGCACCTCATTCAGCTTCTCAGTTCAGTCAGTGAGCTCAAAGCGGGTGTTACAGCAGGAAATGTGTAAAAAAAAAAAAAAAAAACTTGGCGGAAAAATCATCCGCTCGCTCAGAATTTGTGCATTAAGCTCGGAGATTCCCAGGCCGAATCCCAAACCCCTTAAACCTCTACATAAGTGTGAAATGACGCCGCTATCTGCTGCCGAAGCGAACAGAAATGCAGAATCTCGGCAGCTGCGCGAGACGCCTCGGAGACGACGCCGAAGCCACGCCGGCGAGCGCCGTGCTTCGGATCGCCCTCGGCATCATGGGAAATCCGTGCTCAGCCACTCACGGGATGAACATCTGCTTCCATAAGACACAGGACGAATCCCAAACGTCCCACATTCTACCTCTCGTTCACAAGATCATGCCCCATGGCATCAGGTTTATAGTTTTAGGCGTGCACTTACACATACACGCATATGAGGTACGAATAATTTATATTTATCATGATAAATGATGCCATAGTACACTTTCCTGAGACATTGCTTGTAGCGTTACATCTTTTAGAATAAGAATTACAGATTAACTGGAAGCTTGTCATTTTCCACGCAGTTGTTAAAATGCTTTTTTTTTCAAATCTTCAAATTTATTTATTACACTTGTTTTGCTGGCAGTTTATTAGCAATCCAACCGTATACACTGAGTACCGTAGAAATGTTTTCAGGTATCGTGATATGATTTGTTTTTGTCATATCGCTCACCATGAACAGTAAGTTCATTCCCCTCCATTTTCTATAAAAACAGCTCATCGTAACATGACATTATAAAGACTCTGTAACAGAGTAGAAGATAAAAAAATTTAGCTTTTTTTGTATTATCTGTCCCTTTTTTGTTACTAGCCAGACACGACGCGTGAAACACGCGTGTAATCACTGATGCGCTGACGTTTTCTGTAAGGAGATGTTTATTTCACATTAACGGAAGGAGTCTCCAGCGTCAGCGCTTTGTAACAGTCAGTCTCTCGACATCTTCAGGACTGAGGAGTTTTTGCGCCGTGCGGATTCCTGGCAACGTGACAGAAGAACGAGAAGCTGGCGACTGCTTACAGCTGCTATAACGCAAGTGAGAGCAGGAACTAACATGTTTTGTGGATGTTGCGCAACATGAAACGTAACTAAAAACGGATAAAAAGTGTTTCATTCATTAATAAATCAAATCGTTGTAACTGGCAGATTGCTGTGTTGTAAGAGGAATAAAGCATTTCAGGCCGTGTGGGTATAGGAAGATGATCAACATCGTCATGGCAACAGTGATTCCGCTTCATCACACCACTACACCGTTGATGATTTTCATATAATAGCATGACACGAGGGTTTTAATTCCACCTCAACCCTGTGTTTATGGTATATAATAAAGACAATCGTGCACAAGCTGGACTATTTTATATATACAGGACATATATTTCAGTGCCGTATGGGATGCCATGTCGAGAGATTTTCAGTTAATCTCTTGCTATTTAAATTAAAATGCTTACTAAATTGCAAAAAAAACCACTTAACATGACGCCAGTATATAGTCAAATGTCTTGAGTATTTCCTCCTATAAGGTTACAACAAACCAACTATATGACTATTAAACCTATTTATATACATTTTACTCATTTTATGCTTCTTCCATCAGCAGAAGCCAACAGAATGAGAAAGCTTAAAGTGAAACGAGTAAACGTATCTGGCTGCATAATCCGATATTTGTAATAATTTATAATAATCTCATAATAATAATATTTGATCGATTCCCCCTCATTCGAGATGTACTGTTTTCACTAGCTAAGACATTTACTTCTTTTTTGCAGTGTACACACATTTACAGATCTATTTCATAAACATAACTATTCAAATATTAGGCTTGTTCAATTTCAATTTTATTCACTAATATCTCTTTGTGGATATCTTAGATATAAAGCCTTAGAGGTTTGTATCTTTGGAGCTTTTTAATGACAGAACCCATTAGAGTCCAGCTGGTCGCGTTAGCAGCTGTGAGTACACTCCATCGGAAATCTAATCATTATAATAAACCTGGGCTCTGATTTTCCACCACTGCTAGACAAAACGCACAGTGAAGCAGGACGTGAGCTGTGTCTGCACTACGGAAACATCTCAGTATCACAGTCACACTGGAGTCTTACCATGAGCGGCCAGTTTATTAGATACACCTGAAGAAGATCCTCGACCCAGATCAAGGGCTCTTTCCACTGATGCACAGGACAGATGGGGGTGCCAATACTTTATGCAGCGCAACAGATGGGGTGCAGTGAGGGATTCTACACCTGTACGGTACAATACGAGTCCACCAGTGCGCTAATTAAACACCTTGCATGTTACTGCACGTGTTTATAATCTACCGGGGATCCATTCATTCCTCTTCACTGCACGGTTTAAACCGCGCGCGCGCGTGTGTGTGTGCGTGCGTGTGTGTGTGTGTGTGTGTGTGTGTGTGTGTGTGTTCGCTCACCTGAACGGTTTGATGCTCAGCAGACATCTCCTCACCATTATTCCCCCGTCGTCCGGGCTCGTGCCGTTCACCAAATCCTGAGCTGAAATAATCCGGTAACGAATCCGCGAACCGCGCCGGTGAATCCGGTAAACGCGCGCGCGGAACGCATGCTGCACGCACCTCTTCCCGGTGAACAATCAGAGAGAGGAAAAACACCTCAGCAGGCGCGTGGTGACGCGTTTACGGTCCCGGTTCAGTGCATCATCTCCATCAGCTCTCAGTTTCTCCAACCGCGCGTTTTTATCGCGCGCTCAACGCCATGCGCTCTCCGTTCATTGCGACGGGAAAACAACAACAACAACAACAACAACAACAACAACAACAACAAACTCCCAACTTTGCTGCACAGATGCGTGATTAGTCCGAATTGCCTCACAATCCAAATCCGCAACAGAGCATCCCGCAGAACGCGGACCGCGCGACGCGTACAAACGTTACACACGTTACGCGTGCGTTAGACGCGCAAAGACGCGTTGCGCAGAGGAAGTGCTCTGCAGTCTTCGCGTCGAGAAGTTCCCCTGTGATAAGTGAGCTGTCTAACACGCGCAAAGCCACCGGACCCCCTGCTGCACGAGCAGGGCGGAGAGTATGCGGGGAGAAACGGGACAAAATCGACAGCTCAGTCACACGCACAGCCGTCTTCCAACCGTCATGACGTTTCTGCGCCTCTTCATCATGCAGCTGAGGTGCTCCAGGACATCACGGACATTAGACCAGATCTTTCTAGAATGATACAGCAAAGCTGAGAAGCGAACTGCCATCTTCCTTCCTGCTTTAGCTGATTAGTGCCAGGCGTCCGACGCATTTCTTCCAGTTCCAAATGTTTATTCATAAACAGTTAACACAACACACATACTGCATACTGCATAATTCATATGCCTATTACACAACACACACTCTACATACGTATGCATATCACATATACATTTCATAAACATTATTATAGGTAGAGTAATCTCTGCAAAAAATTCAATTTTTTATACACTAGGACTGGGCAAAAATATCATATCACGATTCTCAGAGATATTTTTCTACGATACATGATATGTATCACGATATGTATCACGATATGTATCACGATATGTATCAGTGACACAAAAGTAGTGGTGCATTTAAAAAAAAAAAAATTCAGTGATATGTTATTCGATGTCTAAAAATATCATTTTGTTTTTTACATTAAAACTTAAATTTCTGTTCATAAAAAATAAAACCATGGAAAAGCTGCGCCGAAAGAAATCCGTAAATCTTTTTACAGTTTAGTCGCAGACGAGCCGACTACAGCCGCATGCCCTGGAAAAGCTGGACTGCGCAGTAAAGCGCCGGAGGAAACTCATGGCTCAGGAAGGTGTTGAGAATACGGAGATGAAACCACAAGTCATCTAAAGATCAGCCGAGATCACGTCTCTGCTATTAGGAAACACGGACAGTACAACAGGTCCAGAGGAAAAGGTGAAAGGTCACCGGAAAACCGGTTACGCTTTATACAGGAGACGCTTTCCTGATGCATTTCATCTACACGTTATCGTATGTTTTGGCGTTGTACGGTTACATGAGAAGAGTACCAGAGAGACTCATTTTGACCCGTTCTGCCCCGCATACACGTGCAATCTGCGTGTCCTCAGGAGTTCGGCGTGAAATTCGCGCGCTGAAACTAAACCTCTGTCTGCACGTCTGTCTGGTGCAAATACAGTTAACAGTACACGAGGATACACTCTGACATTTTTTAAACACAAACATGTATTTAAGTTATTTAAAAGATGAGTCATGACAGCATCTGCAAACCCATTTGCGTTTGAGTCTCGAAGCCTCATTTGCAGTGTTGTGTTGCTGAGCTTCTCTTACAGACGCACAGAACCAAAGTCCAGTGGGCTGCTCGCTAGAACTCCCTTTAATTCTGTGTTTATTCTCATCAGGACCATAGACAGCGCCATAATCAGCACTAAAGTGCGACCCCTGGAGGTGGATAACAGGAATGACACCTCCCTTTGGCTGTTTTCCTACAGAAAAAAAAAAATACAACAAAATCTTTGCAGTTGTGTGTAATGGAAGAAAAGCATTCTTGTTGCTTATGGTTATTGTTATTTGTGTTGTTGCAACATCACAATATCCAACAACTTCACACAACTTATCCAGGACATATCGCATTTTTTTAAAAATAATTTTGACCTCATCATAGACTCGATTGCGTAAAATCCAGGCGCGAGGAAATGCTACAATGTACAAAATGGATGATAAAAGATGTCATTTTGTATATTCTGGATGATCTCTGAGTGTACAGAAGTAGTGTTTACGGTGCAGGATGACACAAATAAAAGCGGATGATGCACTTTTTGTCCCATCATGCACCACTGAACACCACTGATGAGGCTCAAACGTGCTCTGTTAGCGACCAACCAACCGTTAACCAACTAACCGTTAATAAGCAGGTCATTCAGGGTGGATTTTTTTTCCCCTTTCGTATCACTGTTTTAAGGCAAGACCAAAAATCTAGCCGAAGTCCAGTGGAATTACTATATCATATTTAAACTCTATTTTAATATCTCCCGTCGCGTCTCAGCAAAATCACAATTCAATAGCAATTTAAAGAGCAATTTCCCGGCTCTCTGTGGCAGGGTAGCGATATTAAAAAGAAAGAAAGCGCTATGAAAGTTTGACCCGGTCCCGTCACGTTTAAACCGGTGCTGGTTGCGGAATGAAGCGCCGGCGTGAGTGCAGCGTTATTAGAAACGTGGGCACAGCAATAACGTGCCCTGGAGCTTTGGGATGAGCTGCATGATTAAAGAAACTCAGGAAGCTAACCGAGCTCAAATTACAGGAAGCCTTAAAAAAAGAAAAGAAAAGAAAAGAAAAGAAAAGCTCGCAGGGCAGTGCTCGAGCAGGAGAGGTAGCGGGAGGAAGGGTTTCTGAGAG
>CM074975.1:32075082-32085082 GCA_037576825.1 Pangasius krempfi | reverse complement strand
CGGATTTGTGGGGAAAAAAACCTCATTAAAACATTAAAACTCACTAACTGTCGCAGAACTAATGCTTTAGTGGATCCCTTTCACCGCCCACCACTTCAGTAACGTCCTTCCGCCGCGCTCGCTCCGGGCAGCTCTTATATTTGTGGCGAATATTAAATACGTTGTCGCTAAAGGAAGTGTTAAATGAAGGGAGATGTTTTTCAGACTGATCGAATTCAGACAGCGAATCTGCAGGCGTTTTTTTTACCTGTAATGGAGTTGGTAAATTGAAAAACAAGCCTCCTGAGTGGTTTAGAAATCCATTTGCTCATGTCTTCGGTTCCACTCTGATCCCGTAGTCAGCCGTGTAATTCCCCCCAAAAAAAACAAAAAAAACCCACAAACACCTTATTTTTGGAACTTTTTAAACGGATTCCTGTTTATGTTGCGGAGAAACGCTAAGCTCGTGACGGATTCAGGGACGCGTGGAAATGACGGCTCATTATTCACAGCGCTTTGGGCCTCTCAGACCTAAGTAATATTCTCAGAACTCCGCCTCAGGCTTCACATGCTAATGAAAACAAAAAAAAACAAACATAAACACCAAAACATCCAGAACAGTGGCGGGACGATATATTCAGCAACGGCTCGCCCGCTGTTCCGATTCATTTTTAATGCAGTGGTTAAAACGGCAGCCCTGAAGAGACATATTTAAAGAAAAGAATCTCGGCAGGTCTGTTATATCATGCTAAAGCCACTTGCACAAGTTACTTTCCGCAGACGTGATGACACGCACGTTATGTAAGGTATAAAACACTCTGCGTCAGGCTGTTACGGGAAAACAATCAACAGGGGGGTCGGTGTGATGAAGTGGAGTCCCTGTTATCACCCTGAAGTGGATTATTTTCCTGTAAAACCACGTCATGTTTTATTAAAGACCGTATCGCTTACGTTATAGCAGCTATAAACAGTCATTCCCTCACCAGCTTCTCCTCTGTCCTGAAAACCTAAAGTCTGCTTTGTGGAAAGGGCCACTGTTAAAAAGCGCTATACAAATAAAATACAATGAAATTAAAGTTGCAGCTTGAACTCTGACTGTGACAAAGAACTGACACTGGAGACTCCTTCCATGAATTGAATCTAGTAGATAAAATATAGACGTTATAAGTAAAAAAATATGTTTAGCGGCTTGGAGGAATGCTTAGCAGCTCTTAGAGGAGTGTAGTGTCCAAAAGACAGAGCTGCTGTTATAGAAAATTAATCAGCACCTACTGACCAATCACGGTCCACGATTCGACAGCGCATTAACCGCATAGGAAAGCTGTGATCTCATGATAATGATGTCACTTTCACAATGTTTCACTTCATGACCTCTAACATCTTTTGCTCGCCTACAAAGAAAATGTCGTCGCAAATGTAGATCTAACTGCATTAAAAAAAAAAGTCTATGACAATCCTAAGCATAGCCTCTGCCACCGGAGCGCTGTAGAGCGAACCGTCGCTGATGTAAGTGGAACAAATTGCTAAAGCAGGAGAGCCGAGGCGGCGTAATTAAAGCCGTAAATCACCATCAGAGAGACAGACGGGTCACACCGAGCCATTTAAAGTCCCAACAGTGTGAAAAGACGACACATAACCGGCTAAGTGGAGCAGAGACAGACGCTACATCACTGACAGGGTGTGGAACCTCCGTTTGTCAGCGGTGGAGAAGCTACGTCACGCTCCTCTCCACGCCGCACACTGTTCAGCAGGAGGCTTCAATGTCATCCGAGAAAAGATGAAAAAAAAAGGACATATATTCATCGTTAGCTAGCTCGAGATCCACTTTACGCTCTATAATTAGCTAGCTAGTTCATTTACCTTTAGGAACTATTTACCTGCATTTTATAATTAGGTATATTAGAGTTTAACACAGTTTTTTTTTTTTTTAATATCATGTAAATTAGCACAAATTAGCATTTAACAATGTTGCGCTAGCTAGCTAAGTTCCTCAGGTAATATTTAGCTACTGAAATGACAGACCATGTTTTTAATGCCTTGTTTTATCTACAAAATTAGCAAATATATGTAGTTACGCCAATGCCAATGATTTCTGTAATGCTATATATATATATATATACAAAACTGTTACAGAAAAATGTTTGTATGTCAGTAAAGAAAGCATCAGATTCCATAATTTGATTTGATTAAAAGATTGTTTTCAGATAAAAACAGAATGAAGGTTGCTGGGTTTCGCTGCAGAAATAAGAAGCGAGTCGACAGTCAAAGTGTCTTTACTGTTTACTGCACTTTCTTAAACGTAGAAACATTTAATTTCATTATTTTTGAAGGCATCTTCGCTCTACAGCATTTCTTTGCGTGTGCCTGAGACTTTTACACAGTGATTGTTTTGGCTGCTAGATAACAAGCCATTTATGTTTGAATAACGTCCTCCAAGGACAGAGAACGCTAATGCTACCCAGCTAGCTTTTGCACAAACATAAAGGCTTTAACTAATTATCTAATTATTGCTTTGTTTTCCTTTTTTTTAATGTGCAATAACAAACTATGTAATTTGTTAGTTGACTAGTTTTAATTATAAACTAAACTTGTTTGCATTAGATGACCTGCTAGCAAATCTAGCTACCTACATAGAACTTAATTACATATAATAATAATAATAATAATAATAATAATAATAATAATGATAATAATAATAATGTTTGCTAGTAATGTTAACTCACTTGCTAGTAAAACTGGTTAGTGATTTAAATAATAAAATATGCTAGTTAACTTATTGTTAGCTAGATTTTTGCAAACTTTGTTAGTGGTTCAGATTATAAATTACGCTAGTTAGCTTTAATGCTAGTTAGCGTTAATGCTAGTTAGCTTGCTCAAAAATTTGGCAAGTAATTTACATTTTAAAAAATGTTTGTTAATTCAGTGTTAGCTAGTGTGCTTACACAGTTGGCTAGTGGTTTAAATGATAAAAGTTGTAGCTATTCTGCTCAAATTCCTGGCTAGCGGTTTAAATGACGAAATATGCTACGTAAGGTCATGTCTACTATCTTGCACACAAACATGTCCGCTTGTTTTAATTTGCGCAATATGCTATAGTTTATAGGTCGTTTACAGATAGTTTGTTAGCCAACCACTAATTTAGACGATACACTAAAATTGTTTACCTAGCATTAGCATTAGCTAACTCGCTAGCATATCTGCGATCTGGGCTAACAACATCACATCAGATAGCGACTGGAGCCATGATAAAGTTAACATTAATGTTAGCTAAGCTCATTCTTATGTAATCGATATTTTAGATGTAAATAGAGTGGATAGCGGTGATGCTACATAGATCACATGATCAATGATCACATGATCAATGATCACATGATCACATTTTATGATTGGCTGATTGAATTGAACTTATGCTGTCACTGGGAAAAATCAGGACGTGTTTGCAATCAGCACATATTGTGTTTTTTGGGTTGGTGGGTGTGTGTGTGTCGGGGGGTGGTTCAGCCGAGTCAACAACACACACACACACACACACACACACACACACACACACACACACACACACACACACACACTCCATCAGTGCTTTAGTCGCCATGGTGAGACCTTAGCGGCGGTTTGTCACTCTGAACCTGATTAACAGTGACAAAGACAGACTGGAGCTGTAAACAGAAACGAGACAGACACTGAACACACTGAACGCCTGAAGCTAGTAATTACTTCTGTCAACCGGGCATCACTCAAAAAATGTGTGTGTGTGTGTGTGTGTGTCTGTGTTACATTAATAACAATCCTACTCTATTTTTAAAGCGTGTGCTTGTTTGAACAGATTCCTATTTCTGTGTAACCTTTAATCTTAAAGGTGCCCTGCGCTGTTTTTCTCTCTTACAATTACAAATAACAAAGAAACAGAAACACATTAAACACATTAAACACATTAAAATATCACTGTGCTCAAAGCAAGTAAGGGGAAAAAAGATGCCTGAAGAATTGTCCTCTCCTTCCTGTCGGTCATGTGATAGACACACCTCCACGTTTTTACAAACAAGAACTCAAACATGGCCGGACAATTTTTACAGGAATACTGCAGCTGTGTAAAAGCAATACGTGCACTGAAAACATATCACATTTTTCTGTATTCAACTGATTGAGAAAACTCACTCCGTCTATTAAAACTTGTGAATTTAAGTTCACTTAACTCGATGCTCATGCAGACTGTACTTAAATTTACAAGTTCACTTCATATAGCGTGTAGCATTTACTGACGGTGAATGGAACCCGGGTCGCGGTGCTGAGAGCGCCACATGCTAGCCACACCCAAACAACTCAGTTCACTTAACTTCCTGTTCATTTCAAACGCACTTAAAGACCAGGTGTACCAGAAGTCTCCATAAACGGGCAAATGAACACTTTTTAGCCAAATGCAACTTTATTTACAAAACACGGAGTCGACGAGACGAAGAGGATCGCCTTTTGGAATGATCTACCGATCAGTGCATTAGTTCTCTTGTTTTTTTTCCCAAGCCGAACTCCTTGCATGACCAACCACATCAAAGAAAAACCAGAGCGATCTATTTTAATGAATCATGATTTCGAGTTCCTAGCACTTGAAATCTTAAGGTTAAGTACGTTCTAGGT
This sequence comes from Pangasius krempfi, assembly GCA_037576825.1. NCBI lineage: Eukaryota > Metazoa > Chordata > Actinopteri > Siluriformes > Pangasiidae > Pangasius > Pangasius krempfi. Next base: position 32,080,468 of record CM074975.1, on the reverse strand, counting down.
AAACGAGTTAAACTAACTTCGAAGTTTTGATTTATGGGTACAAAATGCAACATTTTAAGTAATGTTTATTCATGAATACTTGATTGTTTAAGTAAAGACAACGTTAGAGTTTACAGTGTGGGACAATAATCAGCAATGGGGGTGGTAATAATAATAATAATAATAATAATAATAATAAGTTTATTTTATATAGCGCCTTTCTGCAGACTCAAGGTCACTTTACAGTATGAAAACAGATAAACATGACAGCAGACAAAGAACAAAAGGAAATAAACAAGGAATACAGTCAGATCAGAAAAACAAGAAAGAAAAAGATGTGTTTTAAGGTGGGTTTTCCTGTAATGAAGAAAGATCACGCATGTTTTTGGGGAGAGAATTCCAGAGTGTGGGGGCAGAGATACAGAACGCTCGTCCACCGAACGATGCTAACCTGTGGCATGGGATTAACAGTAGACCAGTATCTGAAGAGCGTAATGTGCGAACTGGAGAATAAGTATGAATGAGATCAGAAATGTATGAGGGAATGAGACCATGAAGTGGTTTGAAGGTGATGAGGAGAATCTTGTATTGAATACGAGAACGAACGGGTGGCCAGTGAAGTCTGTGTAGGATGGGAGCAATATGAGAGGATTTCTTAGAAAACATGAGAACCCTAGTGTGGTGTGATGAAGTGAAGTGAAGTGTGGTGACCCATACTCAGAATTTGTTCTCTTCATTTAACCCATCCAAGTGCACACACACAGTAGTGAACACACACCCGGAGCAGTGGGCAGCCATTTTAGCTGCGGCACCCGGGGAGCAGTTGGGGGAATCGGTACCTTGCTCAAGGGTCTCACCTCAGTTGTGGTATTGAGGGTGGCAGAGCGCTTCTCATTCACTCCCCCACCTACAATCCCTGCCGTACCCGAGACTCGAACCCACAACCTTCGGGTTCACCGTCGGGTTACAAGGCGAGTTACTCAGGCCATTAGGCCACGACTGCCCCTGAAGCGGAGGTCCTGTTACCACCCGGAAGTAACTTGCCAATGATTAACATTTTTGATGAAAAAAATCCTCTCAGGGCACTGCGCTTTTCCAACACAGCCTTCTCATGTTGTGACGTGTGTTCATTGTTTTGCTCCGCCCCTTTTTTCTTATTTTTTTGTGTCACCTGGCTGTGTCCAGCTTGCATTGGTTTGTGATTAGTGTGCCTGTTTATACCGTCATGTGTCGTTGTCTGATTGCGAAGTCTTGTAGAGTTCTCCTTACGTTACTAAGCATTATTTCATTTCCGTGTTTCTCCCAGCTTTCTGATTCGTTCCTGATTTCCGTTTATCACTGCGGATTATCGCACTTGCGTCCTGCCTCTGAACAATCATTACAGACGCATCATACTTTTTGTCCGTTTATAGCAGAGCTGCCACAATACCACTTTTTCTTTTTACAACACTGAATCCTTGAGTATCAGGCACTCAAACCCATGTGATATTGTTTTCGTTGAAGCACTTCACATTTAAACTCTTTCACACAAAAATCACTTACTGTAAATATAATAAATAGTAGAAAGTAGAAATAGAATAAAATCAATCTTAATAAATGAAAAACATAATTTTATCAAAAATCACTCTAAAAGCGCTATATGAATAAACTTGAATTGGGTTGAATTTATAGCTGCTGTAACATACTGTAAGTGAGAACAGGAACTAACAGGTTTGGAAAAGAAATGTAATTTGGAAATTGAAATGTTTACCAAATTTCATTTCTTTTCCAAATCTGTAAATATAACTGGTTTATAGCTACATTTAACATTGTGAAACCTCCATGAAACCTGTTAGTTCCTGTTCTCACTTATGTTACAGCAGCTATAAATTCAACCCAATTCAATTTTATTCATATAGCGCTTTTAACACTGGCCATTCAGGATATAAATTTTAAATTCATACATTTATAAATGTATCCCTAATGAGCAAGCCAGAGGTGATGATGGTGAAGAAAAACTCCCTGAGACGACATGAGGAAGAAACCTTGAGAGGAACCCGACTCAAAAGGGAACCCATCCTCATCTGGGTGACACCGGCTAGTGCCATTATAAATCATTCCCTTCTATAACTGTGTACTATAGTGTCAGAAAGTGCAATTATGTGACCAGAAAAAGTCATTATAGTTTAAGTTATCAACTGTTCACTGATGGAGACTTGAGTGCAGAACTGTTTGTGGGAATTGATTGCGGTCCTAAATCTCTCATAGCAAGACCATTCATATCAATTGCAGTCTAAAGCCATCTTCATGGTTTTTAAGTGATATCTTCGGTAATCTCATTGCTCTTCAGGCTGTGTGTGTGGAGCCATCCTCAGCAGCAGCAAGTGATCTCCAAGTGATGAGAACTCCAAGCACAAGTAGGGCATCAGGATGGATCTGGCAGGTCCGGAGAGCAGAAGGGGTCGGGATCACTGGCATCTCAGGAGTAGCATGTGCAGCTCGACAGAGAGAGAGAGAGAGGGAGTGAGAGAGAGAGAGAGAGGGAGAGATTGTTAGGTATGCTAATTGTCACGTAATGGTTAAGGACAATGTACTTTGCATGCAGAGTGCAAGCAGGGACTCCGGCAAGACTAGCTCTGACAGCATAACTAAAAGGGAGAGCCAGAAGCTAACACAGACATGAGGGCACCCTGGGACATAAAGCTCCAGCCACTCCACCGTCAACAAACCTGAGTGAACACGTGAGAGTGGGGAGGGACGACAGCATCCAGACATCCCAGTTCACCACAACACTCTACAGCTTTACCTCTGACTGCTATGGAGGAAATATTTAAACATGTCTCCAGTGCCAACGCATCTCATTTGTTTTCTGTCTTTTAGCTATTTTTATTCATTTACTTTTATTCAGCAGCACTGTAACTAAAAGCTTGCCAATTAAAATTAAGTACATTTAAAAAGTACATTAAAAAATAACACGAGTCTTATTTATATTCGTGTGTTTGATGTTTTCTGAGCCATGACATTTTTCAGTCTGGAAATGTGTTGGGTTTTTTTTCTCCAAATAGCTACAAGCATTGAAATTATTTGTCGTGACTTGACTTCGATTTAAATGAAATACTTCAGGATTGAATAGTGCTCCACACACACACACACACACTCTCTCACACAAACACACACACAAATTTGCATAAAGCTAAAATGGAAGAAATGAATAAAAACACTCGAGTCTTGTCCCATCATGTTGTGTTTGTTGAATGAGTCTGATTTCTTGCTTCTTTAAAAACAAGAACAGTCATGTGGCATGTTTTAAAGCCCCAGCATTATAATTAAAGTAAAAAAAATAAATAGGCTGTTGTGAAATTAAGACGACATTAAAAGATGTAACATGGTATAATTTGACAGGTCTCTAAATCATGCTTTAATTTCACATTGAAAGGCATTTATCTCACAGTTAAAGGTAGCTTTAAGCTTCTCCTAGTTTACTTCTTCGCTACTTAGACATTTGTTTTGCTACCTCATTCCGGATAGAAAGAAACGCTCCGTGTCATTCTGTTAGAGGAAAATAATCAACGGCGAAGTGCTGTGATGAAGCGGAGTTACTCTTACCACGCTGAAGTGTTTTAGATTTCTCTTACACCACAGCAATTTCCAACCATTACAATTTTTATTAATTAAAGAAAATGTGGCCCTTTTTATCCATTTATAGTTACATTTAATGTTCATAAAACAAGTTCTCACTGTAAAACAGTTACCTCATTACCTCACTAGCTAACATTACCTCACTAGCTAACATTACCTCACTAGCCTCTGTTTTGAAAAAGAAAAAAAAAAGTAAAAAAAATCTCTATCTTGAAGATGTTAGAAGTTACAGCTTTACCTCAGACTGTTACAAAGTGCTGACACTGGAGACTCCTTCCACAAAGGTTAAATAAATCTCTTTACAGAAAGTGGCGCCGTATCAACCATGCTTTAAATCTGTTTATTTTTACTGGGGCTTCCGCCATACAAGTCCTTGTGAAGGAGCTGCTACTATAGCAACGAGAACATAGTAGACGCGAATCAACACCTTGCGACCAATCGGATTCAAGAATTCAAAAGCAACATATACAGATGAAGTAGATGAAAAATTAGTCTCGTGCTGTTCTGTATGTTATGAGAATAGTACATTTTGGCAGAATAATTAGCGTGGATCAGTGTTCCCATTCATTATTTACTGTCATGTTTATTGTATATAACAAGCTGGAAGTGTGAAAGAGGTTCATTATCAGAACAACCGCTCTACAGCCACGCATCCTTTAATCCAGAAAGATATATAGCAGTAGATGTATCGCTCTGAGAAGCTGTTTAAATTCTCCTTTCTCATTCGCGCTTAATGATCGACGCGATGCGGTGCTTAAAGCCTCAGCAGAGACGGGTGAGAGCGCAGCACACGGCTCATTAACGCACAACGCCGGTAACAAACAAGCGCTGACCCGAGAAGATGCACGAGACAGAGACACCGAGTCAATCACAGACAAAATGGTGTCATATTACACTGTACATGTATAGTGCTGTTAACAATAAATACTGTCACGGAGCAGCAGAGATCCAGATGTGGCTTTAGATCCATGATGAACAAGCCAGAGGCCACAGTGGCGAGGAAAAGCTCCCTGAGACGACACGAGGAAGAAGAAACGTCGTCTTCTGGGTGACGCCGGGTAACGCGACGAAGTTCTAAATCAGTACAGCACACAGGTGTAGAAGAGTAAAGAGTAAAGATAAACCCTACTGAGTGTGATGAAATGACGCTCAGCGTGAGCACATGGAGAGATGGATACACAGAGAGATACACAGAGACAGAAGGGATGAAACGCACATGAATAGACAGCGATTAAAAAAAGACAGACAAAGACATATGGAGCGAGAGAAAATAGACAGAAAGGACAGCAAGTGAAAGAAAACTGAGACGGAGATGGTTCAGAAGAAGACAGAGGAGGCAGAAGATAAGTAAACAGCAAAAGAGAGACATGGACGAAGCTTAAAAAAGAAAAGAAAGCACGAGAGACACAGAGAGAAAGACAGAGGGAGACACAGGACAAAGGAAGCATGGGGAGAGAGAGTGAGAGAGAGAGAGAGAGAGAAACAGAGTCAGATATGGAAAAAGAAAGGAAATTAGACACATTGAGACAGATAATAAATAAAGTCAAATAAAGACACACACTAACAAAAGAGAAAGATTAAATAAGAGAGAGAGACAGAGAGAGAGAGACAAAGTACGACATTAGTAAGAAAGAGGGAGAGAGGCACTGAACAAAACACAGACATGGAAATAAAAAAAGAAAGAAAAGAAGCTAGACGCAGAAAGATGAACTTGATATTCTGAGGTGTCTCCACCCCGAATACATCCAACAACCACAGAGTCATCAGAGAACTTCTGAAGGTGGCAGGA
>CM074975.1:32051843-32068344 GCA_037576825.1 Pangasius krempfi | reverse complement strand
ACACTACGCTATTACTATACTGCATTACAGTGCACTATTACTACACTACGCTATTACTGTACTGCATTACAGTGCACCATTACAGTGCCACACTATTACTATATTATACCACTACATGGTATACTACTCTATTACTATACTACACTAAAGTATCACTATTCTACAATACACTACAGAGCACCACCTTCTAAAGCTTTTATTGCCTAATAAGGAGATGTAAAATCTCATGTACACTTTATTTTACATAAATACATAAATATAGGAATTGGTTTTGGTTCAGTGCCTACGATTACTTAATTATGTTATACTACACTATTACTATACTATACTACATTATATTGCAGTATTACTATACTACATCATACTACATATTTTACTTTACTACATAATACCACATTATCACTAAGAATCAGATTCAACACCACTGTAGTGGTCGAGAGGAAGAACTCGAGTGTCCTGCACAAACTAGTAGTCTAAGTTAAATCACTGTAACCCTGACCAGGCAGTTACTAAGGATGAATAAATGAATGCTGTAAGTGCTGCAAAGTCAGAACACCGACTGCACCCCAGACCTCCTCATCCAACATTCGGGGCTTGATTTCACTAATGCTCTTGTAGCTGAATGAACACAAACCCCCACAGTCACTCTCCAAAATCTAATGGAAAGCCTTCGCAGAAGAGTGGAGCTGATTATAACAGCTAAAACGGGAATAAACCCGGAATAGGATGTGACAATCAGGTGTCCACAGTCTTTTGGCCATATGATGCATTTTATACTACACTATTTCAAAATAAGCTAGCAGTGTGGTAATTTCTGATTGAAACTGAATAGTATTAGCAACAATTCTTGAGTTTTTGTCTTGCAATCACATGATCCGGGTTCAAATCCCGATGCTGCCTTTGGAAACCTTTAGCCTTGAATATTGATTTACATATGTTTGATGAAACCCAAGTGGTGCAAATGTAATCTAGCCATGTTCTTTTATTACTTTAATTTTGAAGAAGTGTGTGTCTGAGCAAGAGAGAGAGATAGACTGTGTGTGTGTGTGTGTGTGCTTCTAATCACATTAACTGTAAAAATGAAAGTAAACCCTTTCCACCAGCTGATTTCCGGGAACTCCTGAAAGTCCCAGGCCATTCATCCCTCGTCACTGCAGCACAGCCCACAGAAGAGTGCTTTAAAGCAGGAATGTGCAGACTGGATCCAGAGCACAGCTTCAATACTGTGAAGGTAAGACAGCATGTTTTATTTACAGCTTCTCCGACACACAGCTGTGGGGAAAAAAAAAGCTTTATTTATCACACAGAGAGCTGAGGACAGTAAAAAATCGTTTGGTTATATGCAGTGAGATTATTCTAAGCCTTTCAAGGGTCATTTTCATTTTCACAGATCTTGTATCCAGAGTAGAAGCTGTATTGCACTTTGGGACAAAACGTATCATTAGCATTTAAATGAGTGTACACTTTGCTGTAGGCTATTTTTTTTTTTTTTTTCATTCAGCTGAAATAGTGCTGAACTGAAAATGTTTTTGATGACATCACAAATAAATTTAGTCAGCATATTGATGTTAATATATAACTTAGCTAGTGTTAGCGAAGTTGGATATTTTACTCCATTTACTGTGACAGAAATCCAGACTGCCGCAACTTTCAAGCAAGAAAATCGAGATTGCTAATGTGAGATGGTGGGAAGGGGCGGGGCTTCCAGGTGGTGTCATGGTGTGTTCGAGTTATGTCAGAAAGATCATGTTTACAAGTCGAACGCACGTGCACACCGCCACGAAGTCGCAATTACGGGATTTTTTTTTAAGCTCTGATTTGGGGGGCGTGTCAGTAAGGAAATATGGTGGAATCAGTGGATGTAGCATCTGTAGCTAACGTTAGCTAAATACATTCAATTTCAATTAGTTGAAGTTGAATGTATTTAGCAGTAACATGTCTTTGTCAGGCTTTTTTATTTACAATGAAACAAGCTAATGGCCTGCACAAAATATAATAGCATTGTACAATTCTGAAATATTACGCAACAACACACCAACAATATGCGAAACACACCTGATGCACATTCGTTATTCTTCATTTTCTAGAAGTAGAGTTAAAAACCTTGCTGTATTTTTTGTAGTTAATTAAGAGAAGGTTCACCGCCATCTTGCTCCGCACAAAGTGTCTTGGACGCACCTGAAGTCGTAGATACAAATTCTCAATTCGTAAATACGAACTTCCCAGGATGACTTGAACTTGAAGTTAATATCTCCCAGTTATCACACCTACTGTCAATCTTTCACGATTCCTGTGTTCATCTGCCGTTTTATTAGGGAAAATTAAGACTCTTTTTGCGTATTTTTGAGTGAAAACTCGTAGCTGATGTTAAAATGCAGAGCTCTTATGCATAACGTGTAAAGGTTGGCAGGTCTGCATTAGGGTCAGAAAGTCTGAAATCTCTAGTTAGTTTGTTTGCATATTTACTATAATGGTTGTTAGTGTATTTGCCTGTTTTCTATAATGTAATATTATGTTAGCATGTTTATTGTCATGCTATTTAGTATGTTCGCTGTGTAATATAATGCTGGTTAGTTTGTTTGCATTTTTACTACAATGCTAGTTAGTATTTTAGCCTGTTTATTATAATGGTAGTTAGTGTATTTGCCTGTTTTCTATAATGCTGTTTAGTTAGTTAGCCTGTTTAATGTCATGCTAGTTAGTTAGCCTGTTTAATGTCATGCTAGTTAGTTACTTAGCCTGTTTTCTATAATGCCATTTAGTTTGTTAGCCTGTTTACTATAATGCCAGTTAGTTAAGTAGTGAAAGGCTCTGTACAGAGTCAATAATCCAGAGAGACCAAAGGAGTGGGACTGACAGACTTTACTGCACGTTTAGAGAGTTCCCACTTCGTTTAAAGCCCCGTAACACCTCAGAATATTTATCATCAATGTTCTTTTCCTGCATCTCAGCTTTATATAAACCTGAATAGTGCTTTTAGATTTCACAATGCTTTGTTCTTTATTCCCACTTCCCTCATAATAATTAAAAAAAAACCTCACGTTATTGTCTCAGACCTTCCAAACATCTGAAATTGTGATGATTTCACACATTCGGTCGTAGGTTAGCAGGTTGAACATTTCGATGCGTTTACTGAAAGTGAGAGGTGAAAAGCACTTTCCTGCAGGGGTTTCGGGAAGAGTCGAGGAAATGAGCGTGGCTGAAGGAAGCAAGCTTGTAAACTTCACTGTGGGGAGTGTATAGAGCTGCACTTTTAGAGGTCAGGCTTTTGTTCTCCGTTTGACCTCTGGCTCGGGTTTTTTCCTTTCAGAAGGAGGAAAGATTAATCGTGAAATTATGTAAGCAGACTTCATTGTGCTTCTAAATTGTTTCTAAATGTTTGCTGCTTTGAGACAATGACCTTTGTAAAAAAAAAGCGCTGTACAAATAAAAATGAATTGAATTGAATTAAATTGTAAATAAGCACTTCTTTTAAATTCACTTCTCCTAGAAAAAAATTCTATTTGAAATAAGTGTAGGGTTTTTAATATTTTTATGTATTATTATTTTATTTCTTGTGAGACTATAAAATACTTAATATTTTTTTAAATTAATTTGTTATTTATTTTTTCATTTATTTTCTCATACTAGGTCAAATTCAGAGTAGTCTTCCATCACTCTTAAAATTCTTTTATCTTTTTGTTGGACAATAACTAAAATTTTATGACCAAAATATCATTAAAAAAACCCCATTCATTTAATTTTTTTTTTTTAAATTCATACAATCTTTCTGTTCTGCTCGTATAGCTTCCACTATAATTGGCTCATCCTACTTCCAAAAAGATTTATGTTAAAATATGATGTTTTAATGTAGAATGCATTCTGGTTTACAGAGAAAACAAACATCATTTCAGTCTTTTCGTCAATATCGAAGAATTGCAGTCTTTCGTTTTCGATAGTGATATGACTGCTTTGGTCGTTTTAGCTAATTCATCACTTAGCTCATGATGTGTACATAGCAGAAAACCAGCAGCTGTTCATTTTGATAGCTGCACTCCTTTAAAAACACCCCCTTCCCCCCATATCATAAACTTAGTTTGTTAAGCTATGCTTTCTGAATGGGAGGGGCATGCGATCTCTTTCTGTCTCCCCTGTCAATCACAGCAACACTAGCCAGTCATGGGTGCCTGTGAGCTCATGTATGAGGAAGAGGGCGGATAGCGCTTTCCTCCGTGTGTGTTACGCTGCAGTAGGAGCAGCAGTTGGCGCTGGCTTCACGTGTCTGTGAGGAAACCAGTTGGTAGCTAGCATATGATAGGGGCGAGCTGGCTGGTGCGTGGGAACTGGAAGAGGACCAAATTGAGGAGAAAGTGAGGAAATATATATATTTTCTTTTTAATCTATATTGCTCAAGACTTTACTCAAACCCCGCCCTCACGTAATTCCTGAACAGCGCTCAAGTCTGTAGTTCTGTCTGAGGTCTGAATTATGGTGTGCACAATTTCAGTATCGATTCATTGCATCTGCTTAATTTAAATAACTGAATACAACAAGGCATTAAACTATCGTAAATACTGGAGTAGCCTGACTACCGTAAATACACTAATATTACATTACAATTAGACTAATGCTAAAATTAAAACTCACATTACTCATGCTAGTCTTATATGCCTTTTTCCTGACAATTTTGAAAGCTCATCTAGGGGTCCCACTGTGGTTGTAATTGACACAACGTTTGATGAATATCCACCCAGACAAAACTGTTAATTAACAGGAGCATAAATGCCATTAATAATTGCCCTCCAGCTGGTTCAGAAACACACAAGGAGCCTTTAAAGGACACGCAGCCCTGCAGTCTGTTTCTCTAATATATATTTATCCTGTCACGATGCAGGTCAGAGAGGTACGGATGTTGATGGAGAGGGTCGTTTCCTCATTACGCAGCTGCATTTGAAAATAATGAGCACCTTTAATGGACAGGGCCATCAGTTGTGAAGGGTAACACTCTTATTATCGGCAAGGAAAGAGGAAGCCGAAGAAAGGAAACAATTTTGCCGTCAAGCTTTTGTTTGGAAGTATTATGCAGATGAGATATGGTGTTTTTCAGCAACAAGCCCATAATGACCTCATCTCAGGGCCAAGTACCACAAACACACACATAGTGATGGTGAGTGATGGCAATGCCGAAAGTTTACACCCTTAATTCTCACTCCCGGGTGATGGCTCAGATTTGATAAATAGACTGACTTTAATTGGTGTTTTCACAGCTACATCAATAGTTTGTGACTTTAGGCTGGCATGTGTCAAGGTAAGATGTATGATGTGTGTGTATCAGAGCACAAATGCAATAAAGATTAAAACAGGTAAACAAAAACTCGAAAAATGGGCAACATTAAACGACGAGTTGACCTCAAGACACAAAAAGACAATTCTGCGTGAAAATCCGGCAACCCTCTCGCATCAGTTTTCCTCACACCCAACACAGAAATCCAAAACAGTAATGTTAATTGATAATGTGTTTATTAATACGATTGAAGGGAAGGTATTAAATTTGTAATAGTCTGTTTCTGTCACATTAAAGACAAAGTAAAACTATTAACTAATGTCTCAGCATCTCAAATTAAACTCTGATCATAGAGGTATATAATGACCTCTATGTATATATATATAATGTGTCAAGTTATACACTTTCTCACATCTGACACATCTTTAACTGATATTTTCTGAGCTATAAAAAGTTTGTTCCTTCAGAAATGAAAATACACACATACAATAAAAATTGTGCTCATAAAATGGAAAAAAAAATACATTTCAATAAAAAAAAAAATTAAAAATGAGCAAAAAATAAATAAGAATGTTCCATCAAGAAACAAAAACATAAAACAGTTCTGTGCCAAAAAAACAACAACAACAATATCTAGCATGTATGTCAGGAGCGCACATTTAAATTTCTAAAAGAAATTCAACACAATAAATGTTAATTTCAGATGCATTGAGCATCTTTGGCCTTGTGTGTGTAAATTACTATGACCGAAGGGCAGGTATTACATTTGTAATAACCAGTTTCTGCCATTTAAAGACAAAACAAAACCTTTTTTTTTTAGATTGTCTCAATATTATGTGTAACTGAAAATAGACCCTGGCTATAAAAGTACAATGTTTTAATACTTACCTCAGAAATTCAACACATTCAACCAAACTTTTGTGACTTTACAGTTTTCAACACCAAGAAAAAATGGAAGCCTGTTAAACAAAGGTTGTTGCCGTCAAAGCGTTCTGTGCTAAATGATTCTTTTTTTATTGATTCAAATGATTCAGTTTTAAAGTGAATCTTTTCAGGAATCTTTACACTGTTATAAAGACAAATATTCAGCATGTAGTGAAGCTGAAGTATATGAACATTTATTTTTGAAACACTTTAACCAATTAAATTACAGAAAAAAAAAGAAAAAAGAAAGGAAAGCGCAAGGAAGATGGCAAGAATTCAACATGTGTGACACAATTTGTATGAAATGCTAAAGTTTGGATTTAGAGGCAGGGTCAGTTTTTGGACCATTTTTACTTCATTTACAAAAAATTGAACAAAAGTCAACCGTATTACCTTTGCTAAGTTGTTTTGTGTTTTACGAGATTGTGAGGAAGTGACCTGGCCCTATTGATTAACACACACACACACGCACACACACACACACACACACTCATACACACACCGCAACTTACCTCATTCTTCCTCCGTAAACCCCTGCTGAGGCGATGTGGGTGCACACGCACACTATTAGCATACTGGACTTCCATACACACAAACATATCCACTCCGTTTCATCCCCTAACAGTAATTCACGCTGCGCATAACAACACAAACACACTTACATATTTGAGTTAATGGTTTGCAGTGTTTTACACACTGGGGGTTTGTGCTTGCTATTGTCTGTGTAATGGGTTCTTCGTTATATAGAAAGATATCAGAGGTGTATACACAAAGACAGAATAAGAAAGAAGAGAAAGAAAAGAGAGAGAGAGAGAGAGGGAGAGGGAGAGGGAGGAGAGGAGCCAAGGGAGGAAGCGAGTGACATAGAAATTTCAGCATGTCTACACCATTTCTCTGAATCCATCAGATCATCCCTAAAGTCAACAAATCCAGAAATAAATCCTTAAACCCAACAGAGTGCGTGCAGCTGGAGCATCTGTGGATCTGTGCTACACCTGCTTACATCGCTAGGAGGGGAGCGAGCTTGCTCTCACACACCGATCCCCACAGGCTTATCTCACACACACACACACACACACACACACACACACACACGCCTGCCTCTGAGGCAAACAAAATCAAAGCATGACTCGGATGCCTGAAGGATTTTATAGCGAGTTAGGATGGGTAAATCACGCACGATGAGTGTATAGCCTTGTTTTATTGAGGCGTCATGAACCCGGGAGAGTGGGGGAGGGGGATCGGGAAGGGGGGGGGTGGGGGTGTATCTCTGTTGCCATGGAAACGAGAAGATCTTTACGATAGCTCATGTTTACGTTCTTTATCTTTATAGTTTTACCAGTGTTGAATTCTGGATTCTGATTGGTCAGAAGGTGTTGACTGACAGTATTAATGCACCACCTTCGCGCGTATTGTTTCTATAGTAACGCCAGTTAATATGGTGAAGATTTCTGAGGAAGCGTTTTTTTTTTTTTTTTTTACATTTCTGGAAGGAGTCTGCAGTGTCAGCGGTGGTAACAGTAACTCCGCTTCATCACACCACCCCACTGTTGATTGTTTTACTATAAAAGCACAACGCCGAGTGTGTGTAAGTGTGTGTAAGTGCGTGTAAATGCGGTGAAGGTGCAACATCTTCAGCATACAGGCGCTGTTCACCGCTCGCCTCTGGATCTCAGCCTCACCTCGCTTTTTAACTGATCCTAAATATTTATGACTGAAATGCATTTCAGCCTGTGTGTGATGTGAGCTTTGGTGTTTTGGGTGTCTGTGGTGGTTTTATGTGTGTGTGTGTGTGTGTGTGTTTGTGTGTGTGTGTGTGTGTGTGTGTGTGTGTGTGTGTGTGTGTGTTTGCTAAGGGCTTTGGTTCAAATAGAGCCCAAATCAAAGAGTCCGGGAGCCGCTAGTGCTGAGGAGAGGGATGAAAGCATGGAGACAAATCGAGTTTCTCCCTTATGGAGCAATGTGTGTGTGTGTGAGAGAGAGAGAGAGAGAGAGAGAGAGAGAGAGAGAGAGAGAGAGAACAATGGTGCGTGAGAGTGATAGACAAATATCATGCCTGAGATAGATAGATAGATAGATAGATAGATAGATAGATAGATAGATAGATAGATAGAAATGGAGAGAGAAATATCATGTCTGATATGGATTTAGAAATCAAGAAAAAACTATCGTGCCTGAAATAGATAGCTGAACAGACATTTCTCAGAAAGAAAGAAGGACATAAATGGGATGATGAAAAGAATGACAGAGAGAGAGAGAGAGAGAGAGAGAGAAAGGAAGAAAGAGGGCATGCAAGAACAAGTGGCAGCGAGAGACACATAGATAACCAGAGAATTGTATTTAGAAAATGGAAAGAAAGAAGGAAGAAACGAGAGAGCGGGGGAATTAAACAAAGAGAGAGTGAGTAAAAGGGGTGAGAGGGCAGGAATGAGAGACAGATATAGTAGAGGAGTACAGGCCTGTCCCCTCAGGACTTCTGCTGACTCAGAGACATAGTTTCACACTCACATGCTTCACTCACTCATCTCACACACACACACACACACACACACATATACCAGATGGTTGTTATACACAAAAGCTTTTTACTGGTGACCTTAAATGCCCTAATCCAAATTACAGTGATCTCAGTGTAATAATATGGTTAGGGTTTGCACACAATTCACACAACTCACTCCAATTTCCTCCAAATTCCTGACTATTCCCAGGACTCACACCAATTCCTGAATGTTCCCAAGACTCACACCAATTCCTGAATGTTCCCAAGACTCACACCGGTTCCTGACTGTTCCCAAGACTCACACCAGTTCCTGACTATTCCCAAGATTCACACCAATTCCTGAATGTTCCCAAGACTCACACCAGTTCCTGAATGTTCCCAAGACTCACACCAGTTCCTGACTGTTCCCAAGACTCACACCGGTTCCTGAATGTTCCCAAGACTCACACCGGTTCCTGACTGTTCCCAAGATTCACACCAATTCCTGAATGTTCCCAAGACTCACACCGGTTCCTGACTGTTCCAAAGACTCACACCGGTTCCTGAATGTTCCCAAGACTCACACCGGTTCCTGACTGTTCCCAAGACTAACACCAATTCCTGAATGTTCCCAAGACTCACACCAATTCCTGAATGTTCCCAAGACTCACACCAATTCCTGACTGTTCCCAAGACTAACACCGGTTCCTGACTGTTCCCAAGACTCACACCGGTTCCTGACTGTTCCCAAGACTCACACCGGTTCCTGACTGTTCCCAAGACTAACACCGGTTCCTGACTGTTCCCAAGACTCACACCAATTCCTGAATGTTCCCAAGACTCACACCAGTTCCTGACTGTTCCAAAGACTCACACCAGTTCCTGACTGTTCCCAAGACTCACACCAATTCCTGACTGTTCCCAAGACTCACACCGGTTCCTGACTATTCCCAAGATTCACACCGGTTCCTGACTGTTCCCAAGACTCACACCAATTCCTGACTGTTCCCAAGACTCACACCAGTTCCTGACTGTTCCCAAGACTCACACCGGTTCCTGACTGTTCGCAAGACTCACACCAGTTCCTGAATGTTCCCAAGACTCACACTAATTCGAATGAAATGCTGTAATGTATTATTATTGGCTAAAATCAGCAGGAGTAGTATACTGCTAAATATTTTAGCCAGTTTATTAAAAAATGTTTTTTGTACATTACAATTTTATCATTTTATTTGTTGTATAATTATCATATTTGTCATTATAGATTATTAGCATGTTTACATCCAGACGTAAATCTCAATAATCTGCTCCATATCCATATGGATGATTGGGATCATTTAGGACACTTTCACACCTTTCAGTCAGTTTGTTGAGTCAGAATCAGAGCGAAATTGATTCTTTTGGTTTGTGTGCTGCTTGCTGTGATTCGGTTTGACACTGCATATAAGTAAATGAACCGATAAAAAAAAAAAAAACACCAGCTGAGATTCATGTAGGGCTGAAAAAATGACAAAAACAAACTTTTACACCAGATTAGCTGGGCATGGAGAACCCAGAGCCGGCGCTAAATAAATGATTATTTAATAATATATAATAATACATAATTTTATGTGTCACATCCAGCGTTTATTTTCTCTTTTTGTTCATCTAAAGCTCCAGAGCACATGGCATTTGTGCAGCGCTACAGCTCTGTCCTTTGGCTCAGTTGAGCAGCTCACAAAAAAATCGACAAAAAAAAACAAAAAAACACAAGGCATGTTTGAATCAGTGAATTGATTCAGAGTCGAATCGCTTTCCAGACCGAGGCAGCGAACACACCGGGGTTCATGTAAAAGCTCCCTAAGAGATAGAGGGCTTGAGGTATTGAAGTGTTCGTGTCCATTTTAAGGCATAATTACAAGCAGTTAATGTCGCTGACTTTTTGAGGAAACTTTTTTTTACCTCCTTTTACTCAGAGTCATTTCTGGGACAGAAATGTTGATAACCCAGCAGTCACACAACTTCTGCTCAAGGTTATGGTTCAATCAAATGTCCTATGACACCGAGCCGATGTAGCGCAACTGCCCCCGGAGCTGATTTATTACCCTGGTTTGGCTAATGAGCCTCGGGAAAAGGAAACGACCAGAACAGACCTTCATTTAAAAGCCAACACAAATACTGCATACTTGAATGACAAAAAAAAATTAATAATTAAGCAGTTACAACATCAAGTTTACTTTACAGCAGGGAAGCTAACTTTAGATAGTAAAAATAGATTCATAAATAAACATAGATAGATAGATAGATAGATAGATAGATAGATAGATAGATAGATAGTACAGTATTTTTCATTTAGTTTCATTTAATTGTTTGTTTTTTTTGTTTGTGGGTTAATTTAAAAAAAAAAAACAAATATGCAAACACGAGGCAATAAGTAGGTACATAAATGTGGAACGTCCAAATGAAATATACAATCTATTGTTTATTTTTTAAATAGTTATTTCTATAATTTTATCACTATTCATTTATTAATTCATTTGTTTATTTATTTATATAGGGCTTTATTAAAAATAAATACACAAATAAACAAGTTGTATGCAAAAGTTTGGGCACCCCTGGCCAAATTTCGTATTGTAGTGATTTTTGAAGCGAAACGAAGCAACCATCTCTGCAGTACAAATATACACTTTCTGCAGATACACACTTTATAATTTACTTTATAGTTTGATGAACATAAAAAATAGAAACTAATAAAATAGTAATTGTGGTATGTGCAAAAGCTTGGACAGTATAACAGATCCACCCCAATGCTTAACAGTTCTTTTCATCAAATGTTGCACCTTTTTTCTCCAAACGTACCTTTGGTGATTGTGGCCAAAGAGTTCCATTTTCACTGCATCAGTCCACAGCCCATGTTTCCAAGATGTCTCTGGCTTATCTAAATGTTGTTTTGCGCACATCACATGTTGTCTTTTGTGATGAGTTTGCGAGTAAGATTTCCTTCTGATGACTCTCCCATGCAGATCATGTTTGTGAAAGCAGTGCTGCAGAGTAGAACAGTTCACCACCACTCTGTGTCAGCCCAAACTTCCTTAGTGGCACATAGGGATTTTGCTTTGCCTGTCTGGCCAGCATGCAGGTAGGTCTAGCTGAGATTTCTTGGTCTTCCAGATCGTGCCTTGACTTCCACAGATCCCCTTAACCACTGTTTCTTAATGCCATTTCAGACAGTGTAAATTGTGAAAGTACTTTGATATCTTTTCATGGCCTTCCTTTGCTTTGTACACATCAATTAGCTTCATTTTTAGATCCTCAGTTAGTACAAGGCTTGAACAGACATTCTGTAATCGTCATCAGCTGCCAGTTCCTGACCTGACTAATGAGTCCCAAGGAGTCAATTAAGACTTTGCAAGTAGAAGGATCTAGGAAGTGGTAGTTCAGTGGTTAAGACGTTGACCTTCTGATCATAAGGTTAATCCCGAGCGCCACCAAGCTGCCATGGCTGGGCCCTTGAGCAAGGCCCTTAACTGCTCAGTTGTGTAAATGAGATAATTGTAAGTCGATCTGGATAAGGGTGTCTGCCAAATCCCGTAAATCGATCTGCAAAATTTTGCACATTCCACAGGTGACTAAAACTGCATAAATTTTTGCAGACAAATGTCATTTTTAAAAATAGTTTACTGCACAGGTCGTGTTTATGTCTTGTCATCAAAACCTGTAATTTGACCAGGGGTGCCCAAACTTTTGCATAGAACTGCAAAAAAAATGATTATATAAATGATTGTTGGGTAAAATCAAACAAACAAACAAACAAACATAAACATATAATTAAACTGATAAAATAAATGAATACACAAAAATAAATAAATAATAAACAAACAAATTAAATAAATAAATAGCATATTTTCAGGAAGCTTGTGCCATGCTAAACATATCAAAACCTGAAAACATGAGACACGGCAATCAGAGTCGCCAGTGGCAAACACAAAATCCGTTTCAAAGTGATGCAAACGTGAGCGGTGTGTTTCGTGTGTGCGATGTCTGTCCCGTTGAAGATTAGCCTGGATTACAAGGAAGATTATGCTAATCATCTGCTAATCAGGTGTTTGCATATTTTAAAAAAAAGTCAAAATGCCATCACTGTGTGTTTGTGTTTTATACAGGTTTTTTTTTTTCCCGGTTCTGCGCGATGTCAGACTGCAGACCTGTAGGGAAACAGTAATGAATGCTTGAATGTGTTTTTCACTTGCACTAACACACCTGATTTAAAGAGCATAATCAGCTGAACTGTTCAATCAGGTGTGTCAGAGCATAGAACAAACTCTGCTGATTTGAAAATCATGGAATCACTTTTCTTCGCCTTAAACAAAAAAACCTGTCTGAATTCAAATGCAAGTAAACAACTGAGAGGAAAAAAAAGTCAGCTCGCTAGCTCCCTAGCTAGTATATCACATAGACGAGTCCGGGCGCTGGTAAGGACCCTGGCTCACTACACCTTGGGACACTGATGACACAGTTTCCGGCGACATGACTACGTACTCGCAGTGTAAAACTTCACCACTGGTGTTTATCAGCAACATGAAGGACCGACTTTCTGAAGTTTATGTCGTATAAACTTGTTAGCGTAACCACACGCGTTTCTGTCCTGGTGCTTCGAGCAGGATCGTAGGCTCGCTAGTGGATTTTTAAATCACTTAAAAGTCATGAGACTCAAATAAACCGTGTATAACCATATACAAACGTCAAATAAAGTTAAAAATCGCTAATGTAAGTTATCATTTGAGAGCGTTAATAACAATAACAAGCTACTTACATTTGTAGACGAAGCTGGCTGAGAGTTTGTCCACCATTTTTTTCGAGCTGAAAGGCTTCAAGACGTCATTTCCAGTAAGGGAACACAGCGAGCATCGATGCTCCTTGGATTTTGTGGTGCATTGTGGGATTTTTTTTAGGGAGCGAACATTCCAGTGCACTGGAAGGATTTTGTGACTGATACAGCCCTTAAAATGGCCGACTCCCTGCTCAACGCCCTGATCTGATTGAAACGCACCCAAAGATTTTCTCTCAAGAAAAAGCACTCAGAAGGATTTACTTTTCATAACAGCTTTTGTGGCCGGTGTGAAGGTTCATGGCTTCAATTTCATAAACGGCATTATCGAAGATGACTTCTAAAGGTCCATCTTTCTGTTTGTGTGCTGAAACAGAAGTCTTGTACGGCATATCGAAAAGTGATGTTTGATCAGAGAAAGTCCTCGAATCCCCGGTTGACATTTTGCCGATAAAAAAATGCTAATGTTTGTGTGGAAGCTCAACGTGGAAGCTGCTAGCATATCCCGTCAAATCTCTTATCAAAATTCATCGCTAATCTCCAATTCCCAGACAGGTATCTGCTTTGCTAGCAATGCTAAATCACGGCTAAAGGCACACACACACACACACACACACACACACACACACACACACACACATGCAGCACGAGAGCTTTAGATGTCTCTGGCTCCTGCTTGTGATCTGAATTTTTAAACGATGTCACGTTTAATGTTCACGTCACGCTTAAACGTGTGATTAGCATAAAGTTTCCAGGACAGAGTTGTTTACGCTTTGTTGTTTCCCAGTAACATGACAAGCTGTGTTTTTTTTTTTTTATTATTATTATTATATTATTATTAACTTAAAGAGAGGAAAGAAAACCAACACATCATACTTTTTTATCCATTTATAGTTACATTTAATGTTGTGGAATGTCCGTGAAACAAATCAGTTCCTACAGTCGTTTCCTCATCAGCCTTTGTTTTTATTTCTCTTGAAGTTAATAAGACAAACAAAAAAAAAAACGCAGCTTGTCCTGTTACCGAAAAAACCGCGAAAAGCGTAAACTCCTCTGTCCTGAAGATGTCGGAAAACTTGAAGTTACAGCTTTACCTCTGACTGTTACAAAGCGCTGACACTGGAGACTCCTTCCATGAACATTAAATAAACGTCTTCTTATAGAGAACATGAAAAATTACATTGTGTAATAAATAAAGAAATCAATTTAGTCTTATTTGTAACGCCTTTAACTAATCTTAAATTTAAAGAGAAACATTATTAGACAGTGTAATGAGCTCAGTAAAGCTCGACTTCTCGAAACCTGCTGATTTATTGATTGTTCAGGAGTCAAGGTAGAACAGATTAAGGGCACTACATCCCAAATTCAGCCCTGAGTGCACACTTTAAATCTCACCTTGGCGTGAACCACTCGGTGGCACTTCAGAAGGTGTGATTTAGGACGAGCTGGGACAGAGTCAGAGCAGTTAGAGACGACGCCAGCGTAAGTCTGACCTTTACTTAATCGCCGTTTCAGCGTGCAGCAGAAAGCTGAGCTTCGGTTCCAGAAAGGTCGAAGCACGCGGAAGAAAAAAAAAAAACCAGCTTGTTCAAACACGCTGGGGCTGAAATCCAGAGCCAGAGTTTGTGAAAGAACAAGAGACGTACAGGATACGAGCTGGAAACGTAATTAAAAAGATTACATGGTTAATGTTTGATTTAGGCAAAGTTCCCTCATATTCCAGAAATGATTCAGAAGTGATTCAGAAATGACTCTCACACGCACTCTTACACAACAATAAAATCAGCAGGAGGAATTAGTTTAAGAAAGTTTGCTGATACACTTCGTTACACAAATAACCAGTCCACTGTGATAATATGACATTATCAGATTTTTTTTAATGCCACATTGTCTGAAGTGAACTTCTCTCTCTTTTAAAAATGGATCCTTCTGATTTCTTTATTTATTATACCTTAATGTTAATGAGCTCTATTTTTATATCTATCTATCTATCTATCTATCTATCTATCAGAGTAAGCTGTGCCCTAGAATATAAGAGCAGAATTGAATATTTATTTAATAGCCATTCATAAAATGCATTTATTTGAGAAAGAAATTCAAATTAAGAGAAAGTAAAAGAAATAACAAATAAAACAAGAGTAAAAGTTCCCAAGTGAAAATAAAGCTAATGTAAAACTTCTGTGTAAAAATAAACCAATTGGAAAGGAGGCATTATTAATGTGCACTTTTGTGTGAGGATTGTGATGTTCGTTTGCACGCCGAGCCTCTATAATGCACCTCTGGTGTGTGTGTGTGTGTGTGGGTGTGTGTGTGTGTGGGTGTGTTATATAAGGGTGTCAAAGGTTGCTTCGACTCATGAGGAACAAGGGTGCTGTGTTTCTAGATTCATAACAGGCCGCGTCTGGGCATGTGGCCAAACTCTCAGGCAGAAAGCACCCGAGCTGCTGAAAGAATGTCGTCTTTAACAATTTCCTGGAGTGAATCTGAGAAAAAAAACAGAAAAGAAAACATAGGAGCAAGCGTTCTTGCTTTATAATTCCATGTTTCTGCCATCAGTCTCTGGATGTGTATAGACAGGAAAAGGGGTGAAAGTTAGATGGAGTTGAGAAAATGGAAGGAGAACTAGGTTAAGTCTGAAGCCACCGTAAGTCTGCTTCACCGTCATTTTTAGATTGATGGTTTTTTTGGGGTTTTTTTTTTGGATGTGTTAACGCATAAACTAACCAGTTAAAAAGCAGATCATAATCACATGATCTTTGGTTAATGACAATGCTAGGTTGTCTTTTTTTTAACACGGGGTGCCAACATTTTCAGTAGTCATGCAAATTGTTGGGCTAAAACAGAAATAGTTTCTGCTCTTAAACAGGTCTTTTTCAGTACTTCAAAATTGGGAATTTTTTGTTCCTCGGAATTTTGTTGCCATTTGCAGGGATCAGTGCTGCATTATTATTAAGAGGTGAAGAAGGTACAGGAGTTTAAGTACTTGGGGTCAACAGTCCAGAGTAATGGAGAGTGTGGGAAAGAGGTG
>CM074975.1:32019438-32035978 GCA_037576825.1 Pangasius krempfi | reverse complement strand
TGACGGCCAAAAGGGCAGTCTCTGTGGAGTGTGCCGGTTTGAAGCCAGACTGATTGGGATCTTGGAGGTTGTTCTGTTTGAGAACCCCCTCTGCTGCTTAACTGACCAGATCAATATCCCAGGAGTTTAATTGACTTGATTCTATACTCTGATTAAAAAGCGTTCCTTTAATTTTTTTGAGCAGTGTATTTGTAACTGTAGTCACAGGAACATCAAGCTGCCTGGAGATGGTCTTATAGCCTATGCCTTTAGCATGCTTGTCTATAATTTTCTTTCTGATCTCCTCAGACAGCAGTCTCATTTGCTTTCTCTGGTCCATGTTCAATGTGGTATACACGATGATACCAAACAGCAGAGTGACTACTTTTCTCTATTTAAGTAGGCTGAATGACTGATTACAAGATTGAAGGCATGTGTGAGACTAATTAATGAAAAGAGTTAGCTCGAAATATGGCTATAATCTGAATATTTATAATCTTCACTAGGGGTACTAACAAATGTCCAGGCCATTTTAGAATATCTTTGTAGAATAAGCAATAAGTTATCTCTTTTCACACTTATTTGCTTTACTCTGACATACGAAAGGCATGCAGGTATACATGAGACAATTGCTTTTAATTTCAGCACTTTTCAGGAGGAATGAAGTAGTGTTTCAATGCGCTGTAAATTGTAGTTTCTATTCATTTTACACCACAACTTCCCGTGACTGCCTGAGACATAATCCTTTTCACCAAGGCATATCTATTTTAAAAATCATTGTGTCTGAAGCGATCACTTACACTGCTTATAGAAAGTAACGACCATCCTACCTTCTTTTCTACATGATAACGTTTTAGTGTTACTTATACCACATTAGAAGGTGTTGATTAATTTTCTATAACAGCAGCTCTAACAGTAGTGCAGCTGCAAATCACAGCTTTATATTAATGCCCTAGCTCTAATATGTTATTGTTTCTACAGTAATAATAATAATAATAAGTGATAAAGCTTTGAGTTAAAAATAAAGTGATTTAAGATTTTTTGAGTTTACGCTCTTTTTTGTCTTATTAACTTCAAAATAAAAAAAGAGAGGATGGTGAGGAAAAGACTGTTTATAGCTACTGTTATGTAAGGTTTAACCGGAAATGAAACTGTAAACAGATAAAAAGCATGTCCTTCTTTAATAAATTAAAAACTGGTATATGAGTAATAAAACACTTCAGGACATGTTGTTATAGGATATATATATATATCAATTATATATCATTTTTATATATTATATTTTTGGGGGGAATTATTATTATTGTATACATTATTCCATTTATTATATTTACAGTGTAAGTGATTTTTGTGTGTGTTTTTAAGGGACTCAGCTAAAAAATCATTTTAAGCCTCAGTTTAAAAAAAAAACATTGGATAGTGATGATATCCATCCAGAAAAAGTGATTTCGAGCCATCACTATTGTACTGTAACAGAGCTATTTGTACCGAAGAAACAAAATATATAAAAATAGCCTGTGTTTGAAAGACTGTTGAGCACCCGCACAGACCCGTGTGTTCTCTGGGTGGCGTGACAGAGGAAACGGTCATGGTAAGTACTGTGTGTATTTATCAGAGACTGCAGAGTCATGCAGGTGTTGATGTGATCACAGATGTCATGTCTCAGATTATTGTTGCCGCTGGTATTTTATACACAAGCTTCTGTGCCCGTCAGGGCTCGAATAATGTCTGTTGCTGCATATCACCTGGCACCCTCGATATCTCCAGCACTCCTCTATATACGGCCTGATTGTCCATCACAATGCTGCAAACGAGTTGAATCCCCATCATGTGGTCAAATAGGAATAGACAGACGTTGTAGGTAGATGCCTTGAGCGTCTATATGAAAGCATATGTAAAAAATTGTGAAATTTACTATGGCTATAATGAAAGACAATAGATTTACATGAACTTCTAGCTAAAGTAGAGGCTCAGCACACATACTAAAGAAAAATGAAGGTAAGACCCAATCAAAAAAAACCTGGCCTATAAATGCCATTCTAGCCCCAACACTGATGCTCAAATCTCTGCTGGTATTTTATACACCATCTCCTGTGCCTGTCTGGGCTTGAATAATGTCTGTCGGTGCATATCACCTGGCACCCTCGATATCTACATCACTGATTGCAAACGCAATCCCTACCATGTTGTCAAATAGGCAACATCCTAATAACGCAGATCTGGAAACTCCAAACTACAAGCACGGAAACACCGTCTCAACACGCAGCACCAAATTTCTTCTTTTTTATTGCTCGCTCCATTCGTATCAAAGCTAAACAGTTTCATCACAGATGACATTTTGAATCAAATGAATCTGATCATGAAAAACGTTGCAGTGACTTGGTGACTTCATGCACATGAGCGCACTAGTCCTGTCCGGGTATAGTCATGTTGCTGAACCAAGACAGCAGAGAAGAGGTGGTGGGCTAGCTGCTATTTACCGCAACACCATGAACGTTAAGGCCTTTGCTTTGCATAATGTTAATGTCGTTTGAATACATGGGCATAAAAATCACTGGCCCACCTGCTCTACTAATAGTATTGATATACTGACCCCCAAAAAGGTTACCATGTTTTCTGAACTGCTTACGCTGTACTGTTCAGTATGCCCTGCTGTAATTCTGCTTGGTGACTGCATTCGACATGTTGACACTGATTATGAATTACTTGCATGCTTTAATTTTACCCAACATTTTGATTTCTCTATTCGTTCACAAGGTCATACCTTAAACCGAATCTGTTCTACTGCCTTAGGAAGTATTTCTGTTGCTGGATGTCAATTTAATATCTCTGATTACTTCCTTATTGAGTTTGTGTGTATCCTTGCACTCTCTAATAGAGCTCTTAGACCTTTCTGCAACACTACACACTGATTCTCTACAGTCTTCCTCTTTGCTACGTTACTGTGCTAACCTACTTCACTACAGTTGTGTTATCTCTAACACACTCAATGACCTTGCTCCTCTTAAGACCCGACCCGTTTACCCCTGAACTAAAGAACTATGAACACTGTTGATAGATGTCTTGAGCGTCTATATGAAAGCACTGGCCTCACTGTACACCTCAGAAAGGTGTTATAAGGCCCGGATTAACACACTGTGGTGCCCTAGGGTGACCACACTCGAAGTGCCTGCCTACTCCCAATTTACATGTAAAAAAGTGAAATTTACTATGGCTATAAAGAAGGACCATAGATTTACATGAACTTATAGCTAAAGTAGAGGCTCAGCACACATACTTCAGAAAAATGCAAGTCCCAATCAAAAAAAACTGACACCATAGTTAGACATGGGCCTATAAATGCCATTCTAGACTTTACACTGATGCTCAAATCTGAATGCAACTCACATGCCAATGCAACATGTCATGTTAATTATCATTACTTCTATCAGAAATGGCCTGTATGAGGACTACATTCAAAATTTACAGAGTATGTCTAAAAAAAATCATTGCACTCATACTGTATACCAAATAAGGTAAGCCCAAGAAAGAGTGTTGCAAACACCCCTATCAACAGCTGAATTCAGCACCACAGAGACACACAGCAGCGAAACACAAGCAGCGAAACATGTGATCGTGGGTACATTGTGAAGGTGGCTACGTGTTGTGATAGCTTCACTTTTTTTAGTTTGCTTTTTCGCACAACCACTTAGCTGATGCCTATCCATTTTGAATTTGTCTGATAAGATAGATTGGCACCAGCGCCACTGCGTCATTGTGGACTCGATTCTGTCTGGGGGGCGGGGAGTGTTGGGGGGGGGGCATACGCTCAATCACGATTCTTTATATACACACACACATATACATATACATCGTATTAACTGTTAATTCTTTATCCGTTTGCATCTCTTCCTGTAAATAAAATATATATAAAAAGTATGACATATTTTAAACATCTAGTCATTATCTGTTATCCTCACCCAATCCCATATATGGATAATCTGGCCTTGGGTGTGATGTAAATGGATGTAATTATCTTTTTTCCACCTTTAATGTGTTATAGCAATCAACAAAATTCAAGTGAAAAACAAATACAAACATTAAAAAAAAAGAAAAATACAATGAACTGGTTGCATTAGTGTGTGCACCCTTTAATAACGGAGCATATGACTGAGAAAGAATTAACAAATCACATTTGAATTCATGTTCAGAAGTTATCATCATACACTTGTCATCGATTAAGTGATTCGGATGAACCTCAAATAAAGTTGTTCTGCAGGATTTTCTTTAAATCTTCTCGATTAGAGCCGACTGCTGAAGCCACGGTCTGCAAAGGCCTTAGCATGTGCAGGATCTTATTGTCAAAGAACATCCAAAACATTAAGATGGAACAAGATAGAACACCGTGAAGCCCATCATCAACAAGTGGAGAAAATGGGGCAAGAACAGGACGTTCCTCCAAAAAGAACAAGGCCAACACAAGTCACGGAGGCTGCCAAGAGACCTACAGCAACATTACAGTAGCTGCAGGAATATCTGGCAAGTACTGGATACTCCCTGCACGTGACAACAAAGTCTCCTATTCTGCACATATCTGGGCAAAAAACCAAACATCCAAGCCTGCCTAACTCACCGCAAAAAATGTGTTATGATCTAATGAGACTAATGTCACGGACTTGGTCTTCCTTCGTGACTCTCTGTGCTGTGGTCCACCCTATATTCACACGAACCCCCCTGAGATCCGAGACAATGAATGCATGCCGGGCTCAATCCCGAACTCAAAATGGCCGAACTTGTGATCCCCCAGTGAATACACGGACACAACTGGTTGTTGATGTAACTCTGTTTACTGGTAAAGAGAATAAATCATCTCGAGTGGTTATATCCTGCTGCAGACAGAGATTATCCACAGCGTGCGCTACTCTTTGCAACTGCTGTGTTGCCTAATAACAGAGTACTAAAATGAAGTACATATAATCCAATATTAGCGTCACTACATGTGAATACGCGTTGCATGAAACGTAACAATCGTAATAATACACACAACCCTACACAAAAAGACATACCTGGTAAAGAGAACAAATCGTCCACTCAGTGGTTATATTCCGCTGCAGACAGAGATTATCTAAATAAAATATAAAATGACAACCCTGAGGCCTTTCTAACGAGCGTGCTATCCAACAAAAGTTCACAAAAGGCCATATAAGTTATAAAATATACGTTAATACTCGAGTTAAATGGTCAAAAGATTAGCTAAACTAAATCACAGACCTAAAATACTTAAAAACTCAACTTAATTTGCAGTATAATCAAACAAATGTCACCAAATCAAGCTGCTGATTTCAGAAGAATTTGCATTAACTAAATAAAAAAATTTAATTAAAATCCTAACTCTGTTACACTAAAATAAAACTTTTTCTAGGCATAAGTCTGAAAGATATGTGTGGTGCAAAAACAAGACAGCTTATCACCCAAAGAACACCATACCTATGGAGAAGCATGGTGGTGGCAGCATCATGTTAGAGGGAGGCTTCTCTTCAGCTAGGACTTGGGCTTTAGTCAAAATACCAATCTGTTTTGGTACAAAGCCTGCAGGCCTCTGTTCGACAGCTGAAGATGAAGAAAAATTCCACCTTCCAGCACGATAACAACCCAAAGCCCAAATCCAAGTCAACAAAGGAACGGCTTCTGAAGATGATCAATCATTTTGGAATGGCCCAGTCAGAGCCCAGATCAAAATCTAATTAAAAACCTTTGGAATGACTTGGAGAGGGTTTGGTGCCCACAATTCACAATTTGATAGATCTGGAGCATTTTTTTCAAGGAAGCATGGAATGAAATTGCCAAATAAAGATGTGCTAAGTGGGTAGACTTCTTACCCAAAAAACTCTGAGCACTAATTCACTTGAAAAGTGCCTCTTTGCCTTCTTACTGCCTCTAATCACCATTAGGCATGACTTTCAGTCAAATTAGGACCAGGTTATTAGTCACTAGGTCAGTAAATACACGTGAATTCTCAGTATATTACATATATATTTGTGGGTTGATAAAGCTGAAGTATTCCATTCTGTTGTTGATTTTTTTCTGAACTTTGGGCTTGGGATTTTGGTGTTTTTTGTAGATATGGGCAATGCACACTTTTGCACTCGACTGTACCTAAAATCTTTTCGGTTCATCTCGAGTGAACATCTAGACCACTTCTGTGTAAATTCTTAAACCTGCCACAGCCTGCTGAAGTCTAACTGAAGTGAGATTATAAATACCACAATACCATGACTGCCAAACAGCAGCTGCTGAGATTTTTAACACGACCTGTAACCCTCAAGTCACTTTGAATACAAAGACAAACAAATGCAGCTTGTCACGTAGCAGAGAGATCACAGTGCGAAGTGCGAAGAATGCCAGAAAACATTAACAGTTTTAAAGTGAACAGTTTGACTGGCAACACTGGAGATCCCTTCCGTAAATGTTAGACAAACGTCTCCTTACATACCATCGATTTTTACACAAGTCCCTGTGAATAAGCTGTAATTACAGCTATCATGTTTAAACACGTGCATTAATATAAACCTGTGATTTGAATCTGCACTACTGTGGGAGAAGTGCACCTAAAGCCACTTAAAGCGCTGATTATGTTTATTTTCACATTTTAACTTGCTGCCTCTTTTCCTTCATCAGGCACACACCTTTAAGAGAACCGGCGTGAATCAGAGTCACACGGGGAGGAGACACGGCACGGCAAACGTGATAAAAACAAGACTTGAGTGAGGTGGAGCTCCCTAACGGCGTGAACGCTGAAGATCTCCAGGTGAGTACAGGATTTCTTTACATCACTGTAGGAAGAATTCAATCACTTCAGATCAGTTCTGTAATTGTTTGAATATACAGTGATGCACTACGGATTGAGCGATGCTCCAGATCTACAATATCATGTACAAACAAATTGTTATTACTGTGTACTTTGAGAGGGAACGAATTTCTAGGCAGCGTTTCAGGACTCTTTAGGAGTTCTTCAGGTAGTTATGGTTCTTTGCTTCCTGACGAGGTTCCACTTGGAATCATTTCTGAAAAAGAAACCCTACATTGTAAAGTCCATCTGCAATCAAGGGTTTCCTCTGAGGAACAAACAGAGGAACCTTTAGGATGCTGGATTTTCTTTCCCTTGAAATTTGCTGGTTATATTAACAGCACTTTTGGATTCTGGTAAGTTGCAAAGAAACATTCAGGATAATCAGGAGATCAGCTGATTGATTGGAAACAGTAAATTAGAAGGGTACAAATGCAATATGTGGCTTTTAAATCTCAGGAACTGTTTAACTCACGGAAATGAGAAAGTTTGATGGGCTGAGACGGATGTAAGATGTCAGATGATGATGAAGGGTGTTTTATATGGGGACAAGCTGCAATCAGCTCTAAATCATCATCATTATATCTGTCAGCATGAACATGCCTTGGGCAGTAGCCTTCTATCTTGCTTTATTTTTGGTGATAAAACAGAAATGGAGGTTGGATACTTACCATCTCAACTCAGGGCTTTAAACTGCCATCTGCGTCTTGATTCTGCGACATATGAGTCCTGTTGGATGCATGGAATTACTCATCATCTGCAATATATACACCGTTCATCCAGAATATCCCTGAATATTCACTTTCCCATGCATCTCATCTAACAACAGGGCCCTGCCTAAGTCAAAGTCACCATCTACTGACTGCAGGACGCACCGATCCTTGATATATCTTAACAGCGATGACAGCACCATAATTCACTGATCAACCCTGATGTCTCATGTCATCATTTTGCTCTTCTGAATTGTCGTTCCATTTCTGATAAAGCCTCATTTCTCAATGAAATAATTATTGACAATAATAACCTTGATATGTTTCTACTCATTGAAATCTGGCAAGTACCTAATGATTATTTGCGGTCGAACCTACTTACACCACATGGATATACACACCTGTCCAGACCGCGGCTACATGGCAAGGGGGGTGGCCTTGCTGTCATCTGTCGAAATGATTTGCGTCCACCCAACTTGATTTCCACAACACTAATACATTTGAATATATGGTATTGTAGGCTGATTTTCACTGTCCTCTCCCAATTATTCGTCATGTCGTGTCCTCCTGCTTGGTGACTTTAATATTCATGTGGATTTCAACTGGATTTGTCTGTTTTTGACTGTTTCAATTTGACTCAATATGTGACTTTTTCTACTCCTACGCATGGACATACTCTTGATTTAATCTGTACCTCTGGGCTTGAGGTCTCATTAAACCATCCAGCACTGTAAAAAAATGTAGGCACCATCTTTGATCCCTCACTTTTGAAGCTCATTTTAACTCTGTCGCATTGCTCGCCTTCGTCTCTTCATTAGTTTCAAAGACGCCAAAACACAGGTTCATGCATTTATATCCTCGCTTCTTGACTATTGCGATGCTCTCTTCGTTGGTTTACCTGCTAACTCTATTCGAGCGATCCACTCGCTCAGGTCTTCTGGGTCCGGTCTCCACTCTGTCCATAGATCTCGCCTGTCTACTATGGGCAGCAGGTCATTCAGCGTAGTGGCACCCACCATCTGGATTCACTTCCTCTGACTCTCAGTTTAAATCCCAACTTAAAACTTATTTGTTTTCTCAATGTTATTTGTTTTGATGTGTTGCGATGTATTTGCTGTACTATCTGAACTGTTTTTCATTTTTGTGTGTTTGTCCATGACTGTTCATTGTTTATGTATTGTTGTATCACTATTGTAAAGCATCCTCGAGCTCTGGAAAGGCGTTACGTAAATTAAACATATTATTATTATTATTATTATTATTATTATCATCTGTGGTCCTGAGAGAAGCCTTGGCGATTGGGAATTACTGATTGAAACCACTGATTCCATGCACAATGACTTCAAATATGCAAAAATTGTGCATCTTGCATCCATTTATTTCTCATTTATTTTCTGTTCTACTTTGGTAAATTCAAAACCGAGTTCACAGTACATGAAAGTTTGTTTGCTCTTCTTGTGCAGGTTTCCACATGTACAAGATGCCGTTAGACACTTCAGTAACAGCTGAAGTTATTAAAGAACAGCGATTTAATGCCATGCTCGTTGAGAATGTGAAGCAGTTAACGTGATCGATGAACAAAATCCTGTGTGTTCAGTCGAGAAGATGTGATGAAAAGAGAAGAGCGATGATGGAGCTGTCCCTTTCGACCACTCCATTTTTATTTCATGTTTATATGCGTTTGCACTAGGAGGCATTATGTAAATACTTCTAACTGTTACACACACACACACACACACACTCTCTCTCTCTCTCTTTCTCTCTCTCTCTCTCTCTCACACACACACACACACACACTTTTTGTGTTCTTTTTAAGATTTGAAAACCATTATT
Organism: Pangasius krempfi; assembly: GCA_037576825.1. Classification (NCBI taxonomy): domain Eukaryota; kingdom Metazoa; phylum Chordata; class Actinopteri; order Siluriformes; family Pangasiidae; genus Pangasius; species Pangasius krempfi. The sequence goes on along the minus strand of CM074975.1, from coordinate 32,026,630 downwards.
ATTCTTAAAAAAAAATTAAATATATATTATATTTTTATATACATAAATTAATTTTTTTTTTAATTGTGGGGGAAATTGTATAATTTCTTTCTAATTATTTCTTTCTAGAGGATTGTTTTGTAAACTGGAGACAAATTGATCTGTATAGAGTGTAAACGAAAATAGAAAATATGATTATTAACATGATTATTATTAATAGAACGTAAATTCGTATTTTTAAAATAGAATAAAAATGGTTGAAAACGTCTATATAAATAAATTTAAAAAAAATAAAGACACTGTAAAGACAAAAATGAATTAGTAAAATAAAGATAAAATAGTATGCAATAAAAAAAAAAGTTAAATAGTAGTAAATTGTAATACAAATAAAAAATTGAATAATAATATAACAAAAAAAAAAAAAAAAAAAATGAGAACACAAATGCAAAACTAAAAGTTGTATTAGAATAAAAACCGGTGGGTAACGTTGCCGCGTCTCAGCTCCAGGGTCCTGGTTTCGAACCCGAGCTCAGGTGACTGCACAGAGTTTGATTTTATTCAATGATTAACATTAGGGCGCTGGCTCACACTCACACTATGTAACGGTGAGGATTTGTGTATAGAGCGCCCTCTGCCTTTTTTGAGGTAAAACTGCACACAAGCTACAAATAACGAAGTAGTTACTGAATAACAAATGGGTCAGGTTACTCCTTTATGAATGAATTTGCCTTATTTACAAAGGCTTTAGCAAAGCACTCATTAATTAAAGAACGTTCTTATGAACAAGATAACAAAGTACTTAGCATTTGAAATGTTTCAAGAAACCCACCCCAGTCCTGAGAGTGTACAGTTATACGATACGGATTGAGCGATGCCCAACGCGTACAACGTTATAAATATGGTACACAAAAAGTGTGTTATTGCATGTGTGTATCTGAGAGGGACTGCATTTTAGGTAGCACTTAAGGGTTCTTTAAGAGTTCTTCAGAAAGGTGAGGTTCTCCGCTTGAAAGAGAAACCCGAGAAAGAGTCCATCAGCAATCAAAGGTTCCCTCTCAGAGACAAACGAAAGAACCTTTAGGATACGAGTTTTTTTTTTTTTTTCTTTTAAAATGTACACCGTCTGTTGTAGAGTTCTACATAGGACTTTAAAAGATACCTTCCAAATAGAGGGTTCTGTGTAGAGCTGATTAGGAGGCTAGATATTTTTGCAAACTTCATCTTATATTATTAAAATCATGAAATTGTATTAAAAAGCTGCATTGTATCCTACAGACGGTCCAAGAAACGATGCGCAAACAACCTAGAAATATTCATTCTTCATCAGGTTTGCAGGTTGAAGTCTAGGTTGGTGAAAGGTAGTGAGGCAAGGCAATGTTCATAAGGAACACATTATGGAAGTGTTTTATTCAATTCTGTTCTCTGTTCTGTTTCCCCAAAGGTTTGCGAGTGCAGAGACTAAAAAGGTGACACCATGCAAACTGCTGCGCTCTTCACGGTGATGATCCTGCTCACAGCCAACGCAGGCAAGTAGCCGGTTTTCCCTTATCGTATGTGCATAATATTTTCTCGGCTTACACTGTCTTTAGGTGTGTCTGTTTATTTAAATTTACTTCCTCACACTCAAAAATTCAAGAAAAAAACGCCCCAAGCTAAATACCTGCAATGTGTATTTTATTCCAGACACTTCCAAATCTCGTCTTTACACACCAAATCCAGCTCCTAAGTCTCCTGAGTTAAGACTGAAATCTGTAAAAATTAAAATAAGCCAAAACATGAGTTGCGTTCTGATACAGATTCGAACACATCCTTGATGACTTCCTCTCATGTCCCCTTGTACAAATCTCTTTTACCCTTGAGGTTTGTTGGATGACGTGATCAAGTCAACTCGTTAGCATGGAGGTTGACTCGGGTTAACTAGCTGGATTGTACGTTTTTGCCTTAAAAAGGGAGTTAGATGTTGTTTTTTCTGCGCTCACATGCCGAATGTTTCTTCACAGTTGCAAATGAGGTGAACATGACCACTGAACATTCAGGGGGAACAAAGTGTGGTGAGAACGTCACTCTGCTGTGCCGCCTCTCTTTACAAGAGAACGAGGATGTGGTGGAATTGTCCTGGATCCTAGCGCTGACAGAAAATTCTACGAAAGAACTCTGTAATAGCAACAAGACTGAGAAGAGAGAGTCTAATAGAATCCACTGCAAATACGAACCTAATAAACATTTAGCACTAACAATTGAAGACCTACGGCAGAGCGATAACGGCAAGTATTTCTGCAAAGCGCAGACCAACAAAGACCACAGCAGCGACAGGATCCCCCTAAACATCACAGGTGGGTTTTCACAGGAACCAAAAACGCAACAGCAAATCCAGAAACACACAAACATGAACTTAGAAAGGAAAGGGGCGGTCCTAACATCACATGCTCTTCGCTGATTGGACACGGCTTATTTTCGCAAGTAAAAAGTGTCGCACTTTTTCACTCTGTTATCTAGTTATACTAACGAAAATGACAAGAAGTTATTCATGTCATTACGATGAGGAGGATTTGATGCGCATAGTAGCCACGATCGTCACCGTGATGACCACTAGGGGCGTTGATGTGTTTCTGATTTTGCTGCCGTGTTTGTTTGTTTGTTAATGTGATCTGATATCCTCAAACGTCCTCCATTAAAGTTCAAATCAGGACTTTCACAATGTCGGATTAGATCAAGACCACCTGAAATCAGAACTGACTTTGTTAGCTCATGCTGATGCTGAGTCACAGGGCAGCGTAACACACTCGGAGGAAAGCACTCTAGTTAATCTGTCCTCTAGTTAATTATCACCTGCGCACGCAGAAGCATCTGCATTCAAAAAAATCTCCAGTTCCACAGTAACTCTGTTGTCTTTGTAACACTTTCTATAAAGTATATTTTTCTGTCTTTTTTTTTTTTTGCAGACTGTGATGAGTCTAGCGCTCTGCCGAAACAAGAACAAATTCAAAACCACGCCGGTGCTTCAGAAAGCAAATGGATAAATTTGCTGGTTTCAGCGCTTTTGGCGCTCATTTTGCATTCCGGGATATAAAATAAGTTGTGAAGAAACTCAAAGAAACATTCAGAATAATCAGGAGATCAGCTGATTGAGTGGAAAGAGTAACTTAGAAGCTTACGGAAGCGATTTGTGTGCCGTTTCCATGGCTTTTAAATCTCAGGAACTGTTTCAATCACAGAAACGTGACCGATCGCTGGACTGAAAAGGATTTAAGACGTCCGATGATGATGATGACGATGATGATGATGATGATGATGTTTTATACAGAGACAGTCCTAACCTTGACCTCTGCATCTGCATAGAGAGAACTTGTAACATTTTCACTTGTAAAGACTTAACAGAGGATAAAATATGCTTTAAATATCTGTTTATTCCCCATTTTCTGTTCTAGTTCGGTAAATTCACCTCCTAGTTGAAAGTGTGTACAGGTTTGTTTGCTGTTCCCAGATCTCCACGTGCACAAGATGCCTTTAGATGCTTCAGTAACAGCGGACATGTTATTCCATGCCAATGGGAATTCTCCAAAATGTGTGATTTGGGAAAATGCAGTGTAAAGTGAAGAGATTGATGATGGAGCTGTATATATTTATTTCATTTTTATATGTGCTTGCACCGAGGCAGTATGTAAATACTTACTATTGGACTGACTGTTACAAACACACACACTCCATCCCTCTCTCTCTCCCTCTCTCTCTCTCTCTCTTTCTTCTTTATGCGTACAGGACAATAAGCGACTCTCTTAATATTTAACTTTGGGTATCGTTCGCAGTTCTGTGTAATAGTGGGTGTAGCCTTTATGGTGCTGTATTTTATCAGATTGATCTTACTGCATATATAACACACACAGGTTTGTTTGTTTGTTTGTTTGTTTGTTTGTTTGAAGAACATTATTAATCTTCAAAATGCTGTAAAAAAAAAAAGACCAACTTGAATAAAAAAGTGAACATGTATTGATTTGTCACATTTCAGTTTGGACACTTCTTATTCAGTGGTTTTTCTTTATTTTTATAGTTTTCAACCTTGTATATTAATACTGAAGACATCAAAACTATGAAAGAACACGTATGGAATTATGTACTAAACAAAAAAAACGTGTTAAATAACCCAGAATATGTTTTATATTTCCGATTCTTCAAAGTAGCCACCTTTTGCTGTGATGACAGCTTGGCACACTCTTGGCGTTCTCTCAGTCAGCCTCATGAGGTAGTCACCTGGAATGGCTTTCCAACAATCCTGAAGGAGTTCCCAGAGGTGTCGAGGACTTGTTGGCTGCTTTTCCTTCACTCTCCGGTCCAACTCACCCCAAACCATCCCGATTGGATTTAGATCGGGTGATTGTGGAGGCCGGGTCATCTGCTGCAGCACTCCATCACTCTCCTTCTTGGACAAATAGCTCTTACATAACCAACCTAGAGGTGTGTTTGGGGTCATTGTCCTGTTGGAAAACAAATGACGGCCCCAATGAAGTGCAGACCAGATGGGATGGCATGTCTCTGCAAAATGCTGTGGTAGCCATGCTGGTTAAGTGTGCCCTCAATTGTGACTAAATCACCAACAGTGTCACCAGCAAAGCACCAACACACCATCACACCTCCTCCTCCATGCTTCACAGTGGGAACCACACATTCAGGAACCGTCCGTTCATCCTCTCAACGTCTAACAAAGACACGGCGGCTAGAACCAAAAATCTCTAATTTGGACTCATCAGACCAAAGGACAGTTTTCCACTGATCTAATGTCCATTCCTTGTGTTTCTTAGCCCAAGAAAGTCTCTTCTGCTTGTTGTTCTTCCGAAGTCATGGTTTCTTTGCTGCAATTCGACCATGAAGGCCTGACTCACGCACAGTCTCCTCTGAACAGTGGATGTTGAAATATTTCTGCCACTTGAACTCTGAGAAGCATTTATGTGGGCTGTAGTCTGAGCTGCTGTAAATCCCCAGCGCTTTCTGAGGCCGGTAATTCTAACAAACTTATCCTCTGCAGCAGAGGTAGCTCCTGGTCTTCCTTTCCTGGGACGGTCCTCATGAGGGCCAGTTTCATCACAGCGTTTGATGGTTTTGGTGATTGATTGACCTTCATTTCTTAAAGTAATGATGGACTGTCTTTTCTCTTTACTTAACTGAGTGTTTCTTGCCATAATATGGATTCGTACAGCAGTTGTAGTAGCACTAATAGGGCTCCTGACTCTGTACCCACCCTTCCTCTGCGGTCTAAAGCACATTAAGAAGGCACGAAATGTCACAAATGAACTCTTGACAAGGCTGTGAACTGAAATCCATTCCAGGTGACTACCTCATGAGTCTGATGAGAGAAGGCCATGAGTGTGCCAAGCTGTCGTCAAAGCTAAATGTAGCTACGTTGGACAATCTACAATGTAAAACATATTCTGGGTTGTTTTGACACTTTTTTGTTAATCCCACACACGTTCTTTCATAATTTGGATGTCTTGTGGTCATGTAGTGAGCTCTCGTGATGAATCTGAGTGGAAAAAGTGAAACAGAACTCAATGATCTGTGTAGAGTGCAACTAAAAAACCGTTAAAATAAAGTAAAACAATAAACTATGAAAATAATTAAAACAATTAAACAATTAGATTAATAAATTAATATGCTTAAACAATAATGGAACGATAGATAGATAGATAGATAGATAGATAGATAGATAGATAGATAGATAGATAGAGTTTATTGATAGAAAACAAAAATAGAAAACAGAAAATATAATAAAATATAGCATAAAACAGTAACAAAAAATACAAGAATAAAATCAAATTTAAAATAGAAAATGTATTTTTTTTTTAAATAAATAAAGAAAGAAAGAAAAAATGAGTAATAAAAATAACAATGACCAATTACATCTAAGTGCTATTACTCAAATGGACCGATTTTCATATAGAGTTTTATTAAATGTATTAATGCGCTGGACAGTTATGATTTTATGCTGCACTGTGAATAAGGAAGTTGTATTGATTTTAAGATCCATAAATACATTTCTTTAAATTCACTGTTCTATCATCATGCGCTTCTCAGTGAGCACTGACTAACCGAGGTGTTCATGGATGTCCACTTCTGTCTCAGTCTGGTGCATAAAATATAAAATATGTCGTTTTCGTTATTATTTCTCGACTTTTGTCCACGTTGATTTCACCATTAAATCAGCCAATGTGTCTTTTTTTGTTCCATGAAAAGTTTGAAGGCTTGAATACATCCACAATAAACTTCTAGTTCACTGTGAGAAACATAAAGGGTAAGCAGGTTAATTATGATAGTAAATGTAAGCAGTGTGTGTGTGTGTGTGTGTGTGTGTGTGTGTGTGTGTGTGTGTGTGTGTAGACATTTTTAATGTGAGCTCATGTGAATACGTTGGAGTCTGTTCTGTACGTTTCTAGACAGCAGAGGGCACTAGTGACACACACACACACACACACACACACACACACACACACACACACACACACACACACACAGCCTGTGAGACCTGTGAATGTACAGTACAAAAAAAGAAGCGTGAACTACAAAGTACTGACAAAACTCCAACTCATTAGATATTAAGTGGAACATTATTATTATTGTAATATTAAAGATACATTCATTAAAATCAAAAAACCAAAATCCGAGCAGAACCGGAGGCCCCACATTTCATACTAACCTAGAAACCCACAACTACCTCACAAACTAGTCATCATTCCTCACCCAGTGGACTCTACCTCCGTACACCATCCATGACTGGAATATTGGGAAATTTCACTTCATGTTTTATACTTTCTCAGGAAATTTTGACTTGTTGGCTGGATGGATGGATGGATGGATGGATGGAGGAAAGGAATAATGGTTGAGTCAACAGATGGATGGATGGATGGATGGATGGATGGTTGCATAGATGGATGGAGGAAAGGAATAATGGTTGGGTCAATGGATGGATGGATGGATGAGTTGATAGATTGATGGTTTCATTGATGGGCTGAATAAAGGATGGACTAGTTGATGGGTTTCTGGATCAGTTGATGGATGGATGGATGGATGGATGGATGAGTTGATGGATGGGTGGATGGATGGGTGGATGAAATGATTAATGGTCAGGTCAATAGATGGATGGATGGATGGATGGATGGATGGATGAGTTGATAGATTGATGGTTTCATTGATGGGCTGAATAAAGGATGGACTAGTTGATGGG
>CM074975.1:32002074-32012982 GCA_037576825.1 Pangasius krempfi | reverse complement strand
AATATCTACTACAGCAGTGTTAATGCACCAGAAACTATCCGTAAAATCTACTACAGCAGTGTTAATGCACCAAAAACTGTCTGAATATCTACTACAGCAGTGTTAATGCACCAGAAACTATCCGTAAAATCTACTACAGCAGTGTTAATGCACCAGAAACTATCCGTAAAATCTACTACAGCAGTGTTAATGCACCAAAAACAGTCTGAATATCTACTACAGCAGTGTTAATGCACCAAAAACTGTCCGAACGTCTTCATTTTCTGTAATTATTCAAGGTCTGTCATGGCGCTCGTGCCAGGAAAGACTGTGTCTTATATATTGCTTAATACTTTAGTGTAGAGAATCAGTTTAAATTAGATTTTGTGACTTAATGGGAAAAAATTGGACAAATGCTGACAGGACACTGAAGCATAGGACGCAATTTTCCACTGTGTGCAATCAATAAAACTCTGAATGTCTTTCTCTTTTTTTTTTTGCATTTTTTTTTTCCACTTATATTCTTTTATTCATCTGCCACACATTAACCTACAGCTGCTGCTGGAGTTGGTACTGATCCGATAGCCGGGATCAGCATCAGGAGCAAACAATACCACAACAAAATGGTGGATCAAATATCGGAGAAATTTCAAAAGATTAGATTTGGAAAAGATTTTTTATTTTTTTAACTGCAAATGTTTACATACAGTATAAAGAGATTTGATTGTATTTTTCACTAGGATTGATTTTGGTTACATTTATACTTTTGTATTTTTACTGTTATATTTACTACATTTGCAGTGTAAGTGTTTTTTCTGTGTCATGTTTTTAGCTATGTAAATTATATTTTAAATACTTCAGTTAGAAAAATATTTCTAAAAGATAAGAATAACAGCTGGATATGGATATCGGTTGACACCCAAGGTTTCAGTATTGGAAAAGAAAAAGTGATGTTGCGCCATCTCTAACTGTACCAGAGTGCTATTTGTGCTGAAAAAATATATAAAATACCACATATTTTTTTAAATATGGGCAATTTTATTATTTATTATTTATTGTTATGGGTGTGTTCTAAATGCTAGCCTTTGCTAGATGATGTTTTATCAAAATTCATTCAAAGGTTATTAAAAAAAAAACCCTGCTTTGACTTCTGTACTATAATCAGATGAGATTGTATTTCACACTCTCCATCTGCACGTGACCGTGAGCTCCATCATTAACACACCAGAAGCTGATCCATCAATAAATCGATAGAGATTTGCTCAAAGCTGAGACACGTTCACCACGCAGGCGGAGGCGGAGTGTGTCCCTGCTGAAAACTTCAGAACTTTAGCTGAAGTCCTACGGGGAAGTCGACGAGGCTTTGTTAGAGGTCGTTTATGGATTTGACCTACATTTGTAGAAGAAAAGAAAGTTGAAGCTGTTCCAGTGGAGCGAGGTCGATCAAGGTCTTGTACTTTTTGCAGATTTACAGTTAGGTTCTACTGAATGCAGCTTTCCTATGAGGCTACTTTTCAAGTGCATTCATTTTTCGGTATTCGAATTTTTTTTTCTTCTGGAAATAAAAAGTTACTTTGGACTAAGATCAAGTCGGGGAAGGTTAAGTACAGTAAGGCACGGCCATCTTTGCTTGTTAGGGTCAACTAAAGTTCAAATCCTGAATTTGCCCTGTGGCCAGCGTGAGAGCAGGTGGTGTGTTTGCTCTGACTTGTACATGTCTGAGAAACAAACCTAATTATTTTGTTCTCATGCGTTTAATGTTTAGTGTTCAAACAAAAAAAGGAAAAATTTCCAGATGCTTGATTAAAGTGTGTGTGAGTGTGTGTGTGTGTTACTGTCCTACTGTTGCTTCCTGATTGGCTGACCTGTTGCTCAGATGGAGTTCGATGTCTCTCTGTCCATCTGCTAACCCATTACAATCCTGCTGCTCAGCCGTCTCCATGGAAATGTGCATGTGTAAGAGAGAGAGAGAGAGAGAGAGAAAGAGAGAGAGAGAGAGAGAGAGAGAGAGAGAGATAGACAGACAGAGAGATGACGGTGAAGATAAGGAGCAGCAGGACCCCGAACCCAGATTTTAGAACAGGTCTGATCTGAAATCAGTGATTGGTTCTCCTGTCCTGTAACGTTAGCATACATAGCTGACTCTTGATCAGTTCTTCGTGGTCAGTAGTGAGTAAACGTATGAGGTTAGCACTTGTCTCACTGACCTCAGATCAGTGAATTGTTCACTTATAAAACAGATCCATTCTGTAATGCTTTGAACGTGCTGCATATGCTATGCGTGTTTTAAAATGTTACAATTAATCTAGGTCATGTTGACAGATAATGTGAAATCTAGATGTTATCACTAATTCTTTGGTTAGTGCGCGCACACACACACACACACACACACACACACACACACACACACACACACATGCACACACACATGGACGCACGCACAACCTTTTATTAAGCTCACATTTGATTTCACTGTAATAATAATAACAATATTTTACTACAAAATGGCAGACACTGCACATAAACCATAAACTGATTTTTTTTGTGTAATCGTTGATATGATGAAGTTTTCTGTAAGGAGACGTTTATTTACTTGTATGGCAATCTTCAGGACAGAGGAGTTTACGCTTTGTGATTTCTCCGTAACATGACAAGCTGCGTTTTTTTTTTTTTTTGTCTTATTAACTTAAAACATTAACGTTAGCTGCTGTAACGTACATGATAACAAGAAACTAGTTTGTTCACAGTAGCTATGGGTAGCTACATGAATAGTGGATAAACATAAATAAATGAAATAAATGTAACCAGTGAAAGTCTCGGCTTATTATTTATTAGCTGCAGTAACACTAATAGGAAATGTGTTTGGGGGGTTTAAAGGGTTAAATACTTTGTTAGCATTAGATAATGCTGATACACAGCTCACAGTTTGTCAATGTTTAATGTTCTCTTCTGTTGAGCCAGAGAGTTTTGCTAAATCTTTTTTATCAGCTGAAATTTCACCATCGAGAAAATTTCACACAAAAGAAGTTTCACAGCAGACTGGTGATAAGAGCTGTGCTGCAACACGGTGCAGTGTGTGTCCTTGTGCTACGTGTGTGTGTGTGTGTGTGTTTTCGGTCGTTGTGCCTGCTTCATGAATGTCTAATAAAAGCCGCTTCAGCTCAGGTGCAGTGAGGAGCGAGGTAGAGAGAGAAAGACGTGAATCAGGAGGAGACGATATTCACGAATCAGCAGCGTCCTTCATCTGCACCACAATGACACAGTGGAGGGGGCAATTACTATCAGGAACAGGCGAGAGAGTTCATCACGACCTGTGCGCTCCATCTCTCCATCTCTCTCTCACACACACACACACACACACAAACACACACACACACACACACAGCCTCAGGGTGAAGGACGTGCAATCATCTGCGTTTGTGTGATAATTCCGCTCTCTTTCTCCTGCTAGATTTACTCCAGTGAAGAAAAGTGCTGCTGAGGAGAAAGACACAGAGCATGACCTTTACCAGCGAACGAACAAATATGTAAAACGAGGACAGAATAAAAGTGTTTAGAAATGTTTTTTAAAAAAAAAAAGCACGAGTGTATTGCAGAAATAGAAACATTAAGTGACATTTAGTTTTAATCCTAGTAAGACGTTGAAACTTGGACAGACTTTTTTTTTTAAGCCTGTATTATGGCCTCTAATGTGTTTATATTTTCATGTATTATTACATTCTTATTATATAAATCTGTTTATTACATGCCCCTCACAGCATTATCCTCTAATTTGCAATACTGCTAATTGCTAATTTGCTTTTACACTGAAAAAAATAGTTCATGGGTCGACATACATCCTCTTCCGAAAGTATTGGAACGGCGAGGCCGATTCTTTTGTTTTTGCTATGCACTGAGGACGTTTGGGTTTGGGGTCAAAAGATGAATATGTTCTAAAGAAAAAAAAACGAAAGACGCCATGTTCTAAGTTGTTCAACACATCAAGATGTAAATATCAGGAAAGGAAAGCTGCAATATCGGATCTATCGTCTCATGTTCATCTTCTGATCTCAAACGCAAATGTCAAAAGAACTGGCCTTGCCGTTCCAATACTTTCGGAGGGGACTATATTTAAATTAGCCTGCTTCAAATTAATTTCTCCTTAAGTAAAACATGTACGGTCAACAAAAAGTACGTGGGTAAATAACGGCAGGTTCCTGTTAAACTCAAGCAAGAGAAATGCATGCATTTATTTTATTTTATTTTATTAACATGAACATTATATCAATATGTAAGAGCTACACGAGGCCATAATCACTTTACTTATGAGTATATACTTTTAATAATAAATGTGTTTAATACTTATTAAATGTCCTATATCTTATCTTAATATTTCTTTTATTCAGAGCACGTTTTTTATATTTTCAGTAATAAACATCTTTTTATTTCTTGTTAAAAATGCAGTGTCTTATCATTTTAAGATATTTTTGTGAGTTTTTCACATTAGTCTGGTAAAAACTGACCCTTTCAGTGCTTCTGTGTAAAACCTACTGTATCTTAATATGAGCTCCGGTTGTGATGTCACAAATTACGCTGTAGCAATTTGAAAGATCTGAGCCAATCACGTACGATATGCAAATGATCAGAGGCTTGTTATTAGGAAGCCTCAGAACCTGCGTGCCTCCTAGCTAAGCTGTTGCTCACGGCGAAAAGATGGAGGTCGTTATGGTAACGTTATATTTTCACAGGTTTGGCTGAAGAAATGACGAGTCAAGAAGAGACTCGGATACGGAATTCTGTTAACAATTCTCATTCACAGGGACGTGTACAGAGGACAGTCCACATAAAACGGATTAAAAGCCACGTGTAATCGTTGATATGGTGAAGTTTTCTGTAACATTTATGGAAGGAGTCTCCAGTGTCAGAAGTAAAGCTATAAATACGTTTTTCCGACATCTTCAGAACAGAGGAGTTTGTGCTTGGCAAGGTGAAAAAGAAAAAGAAAAAGAGAGTTTGGTGCTATAGCTGCCCACAATAATTGTAACTATAAAAGGATAAAAAGTATGACATTTCATTCTTTAATTAATAAAATTGTAATAGTAGTAAAAGAGGAATAAAACACTGATGAAAAGTGAAAATACCCGAAAATAATCAGTAACCGTGACTGCGCAGTGTTATATTACTTGCATAATCAGTACTTTATGTGGGAGTGTTTAGTTGCTAATTAGCATCTTTTTCTTATATCACACGTTTTCTCTCACACGTTTTTTATCACTCTCTCGCTCTCTCTCTCTCTCTCTCTCTCTCTCTCTCTGGATGAGGATGTCATGAGAAACTATGGCAACCAGAGATAAACCCATCACTCATTAGGGGGAAATCTGTGTGTGTGTATGTGTGTGTGTGTGTGTGTGTGTGTGTGTGTGTGTGTGTGTGTGTGTGTGTGATAAGGTAATTGAGTGTGCCAAATACAGGTCACGGATCAGTTATAGATTTTCTGCTCCTGGGGAAATTAAATGGAATTTTTCAGCATTAAATAACTCTTTGTTTTAATCTCGCTGACTCTGAAACACACACACACACACACACACACACACACACACACACACACTGATGCTGTCCTGTAGCCCTAATTACTGAATACTGAAAAAGAAAAAAAAAAACGAGCTTCCCCTGTCATCCCTCCCCTACTATCTATTCTTTAACAAGCAGGATTGTTATACCAGAACAGGAGTGCAGGGGTCACATGGTGAACAGGTCAGCCATTCTGTGCTGCAATTAGCAATAATCATGCAGAGTCATTTTGACCCCACGTCTCATCTTAACCTTATTTACAACCCGTTAAAATATATAGAATTCTCTCATATTGTATGCCGTGGCACCATACTGGGGTTGAAAGCTTTAGAAGCGCTCTCTCGTTTCCTCGCTGTTCTTTCAGAAAGCTTGCTTTGCATTCTTGTGGCAATATTTTCATTCCACACTAACTGAGGAACTAGAGCTCACTGACATACTGATTTACTTACTTACTTACTTACTTACTTACATACTTACTTCTGTGTGTACTTACTCACACCCTAACTTAAGTACTTACTTATGTAATTACTTACCTACTTAAATTATTTACTTTACTCACATACTTGCTCACTCAAACTTATATAATTACTTACTTTTTTACTTAATTAATTTACTTACATAATTACATACTTAGATACTTACTTATGTACTTGCTCATTTACATGCTTACTTTTGTAATTAAGTTATTCACTCACATAATTACTTATCTACGTAACGTCTGACACACATACTTACTCACGTAAATACTTACTTATGTACCTACATACTTACGTACTTATTTACTTAAGTACTTACTTCTGTAACCTACTTACACACTCACTCACCTACTTTTATTCGCTCCTATTTTACTCAAATTACTTACTTATGCACTTACTCACTTGCAAACTTCTAAAATTACTTGCGTTATTAACTTCCTCACTGACATACATACTTAAGCACTTTTACTTTCTTGCATACCTACTTATGTAATCACATCCTTATTAATATATTATTATTACATTCCATTAATTACAGCCTTACTTATTAAACTCGTAAAATTACTTTAATAAAATTCACATAAAATTGATATAACACTAGTAAAGACTGACAAAAATTTTGTCAAAAGACTAAAATTATGACAGAATAAAAATAAAGAATCGAGATTGCAGGATTGCAGACAGGAAGCAGATGAAGTGAGGAGGATGAGCTGCTGCACCTTCACTTCCTGTGAATATTTCGACCGTGTTTCTTCAGTAGATAACGTGTTTGCTTTTCCACCATCGACATGTCCTGTTCAAACAAACATGCAGCAATTCTGATCAAGCTCTAGCAATCCTTCATTATGGCCAATCTGTACGCGCTTCCAGGATATTAAAGCACCATAAATATTGAATATTCCAAGCAACATTCATCAGAAATGTCAGTGTGCGTAACATTTAACATGCACGGTGATTACATACACGATAAACACACAAGGCGAGAAAACAACCTTCTGGCAAGTGTGATTACATTTCATATGACTTCTGCCATTTAAACACAGACACACACAAACACACACACACACACACACAGGGAAGCTCCCAGCCGGAGATTAGAGCTGTTCACACTGTTTATTGTGTTTGGTTTAAAGTCAGAGTGGTAATCTAGAGGGAGAAACCCAGCTGGCTTGGAAACATCGCCGAAGCTTACTGTTTTTAAGATCGAGCCTTCAAGACTCGAAAGAATGTAACGTACAAAACCGAACACGGAGAGGAGAAGACAGCGTGTAGTGTATTTTAAAATAGGAAAAAACAAAAACATGCATGAAGCAATTTTTAAATGCTTTGTCATTTGCACTAGTTTGCTACAGAAAGTCTTAATTAATTAATTAAAAGTCTTACTCAATTTCATGTTTCATGGCCAGTCGTGGCCTGTTTCGTCGTTTTGGTAGCTGTTCATGGGAACTCTCAATTCCTGGTCCAAAGAGGTGTCCATGCAAGTAAAGGAGGCCATCATTAGGCTGAAAAATATCAGAGAGATAGCGGAAACTTTAGGAGTGGCCAAATCAACAATTTGGTACATTGTTTAAAAAACAGGACTGCACTACTGCACTAGCGAGCTCAGCAACACCAAAAGGCTAAGAAGACCACGGAAGACAACTAAAGTGGATGATGGCAGAATTCTTTCCTTGGTGAAGAAAAACTCCTTCACAACATCTAGCCAAGTCAGGAACACTCTGGAGGAGGTAGGCGTATCATTGTCAAAGTCTATAATCAAGAAACACTTTCATGAATGTAAATACAGAGGGTTTATCTAAAGATGCAAACCACTGGGAACACTCAGGAACAGAAAGGCCAGATTAGACTTTGCTAAAAAAAAAAAAAAAAAAAAGCCTGACCAGTTCTGATGCAAGATTAACTTGTACCAGAATGATGGGAAAAGAAGAATGTGGAGAAGGAAAGGAAGGGCTCATGATCCAAAGTATACCACATTATCTGTCAAACATGGTGGAGGCAGCGTTATGGCATGGGCATGTATGGCTGTCAATGGATCTGGGTCACTGGTGTTTATTGATGGTGTGACTGCTGATAGAAGTAGCAGGATGAATTCTGAGGTGTATAGAGCTATACTTTCTGCTCAGCTTCAGTCAAATGCTGTAAAACTGATAGGACAGTGCTTCACAGTACAGACTTATAATGACCCGAAACATACCCACAAAAGCAACCCCAGAGCTTCTTAAGGCAAAGAAATTAAATGTTCTTAATTTCTTCATGAACTCAACCCAATTGAGCTGCTTTTCACTTACTGAATGCAGAAAGACCCACAAACAAGCAAACAGCTGCAGTGAAGGCCTGGCAAAGCATCTCAAGGGAGGAAACTCAGCATTTGGTGACTGTCCATGGATTCCAGATTTCAGGCAGTCACTGACTGCAAAGGATTTTCCCCTGAGTATTAAAAATTATCCTAATATTTACGATTGTTGGTTTGTCCCATTACATTTGAGCCTGTGAAAATGGAGGGACTGTTTAATAGAAGGCTGTCATTCCTAAACAGTTAATGCATTGTTTTTTGTCTATACTTCAATCACATCTTGATTGCTTCAACAAATAGAGAAAATGGAGCTCCACAGTGACACCACCGAGAACAGGATGTCCTTCCAAAATTTACAAAAGGACAAGACAAAAACGTACCAGGGAGGCTGCCAAGAGAACTAAAGCAACATTTATTCTCCACTTCAACTTTAAAACAAACGTCTCATTTGATTAGAGCTAACGTGAAGAAGCACTACGAAACAAAAAAATAACTCAGTTAACTCAGGGGTGGGCAAATGATCAGTTTATTAGCTAGATCACTATTAGCTAGAACTAAAGTATCAGCTCAACTCCCACATCTACTGAGAACTGCATTTCCCAGAACACACTGCAGCCTACAAACATGGCCACCCCAGACTATTACTATTACAATCTGTTACGTTCTCAATCAGCTGACTTCTAATCACACCTATTCACAATCACACGGTCACCTGTATAAACAAACCACGGATATTCACTAAGTTGCGAAGTAAAGCTCAGTGTATCTTTACCTGGTCTTACCAAGCCGTTCTTCTGTGTATCATCTCTCCGTCTCGTCCCTCCCACTATGGTTTGCACATCACCTGACCTCGCCTGTTCCGAGATTACGCCTTTGCTTTACGTTTTGGATTTGTCTGCCCGATTCTTGAAAATAAACTCTCTCTGCATTTGCATCCGTTTCTACCTCACGTACCTGACATAAAGACATAAAAGCTGTATTTCAACCCCAAAGCTAATATTTAGCTAGTTACGTGTATGAATACAGACTAACTAAAACAATACTTATTCCTATGGAGGGATCGACTGTGTGGAAATAAAAAATCTGCATTCATGTTTGCATCCTCGACCAAAAAAAAAACAAAAACAACTTTTAGCTAACATTTGGCTGGGTAATTCGAGTTAGCTAAGCTAACAGCTAACTATTTGACAGTTTTGTGCTGCTCTGTTCTCTATTTAGTCACCGTTTCCACATTTGCTTTGTAAATTAATGTGTCTTTCATCCATACAAGCAAATGTGTTTAATTTTTTTTTTTTAAATGAGGCAGGAACAAGCAGCGGATGCTAGTAGCGCTTCACACCGTGAAGAAATATTGAATATTTGGTAGATGGGAGAAAGATTGTTTGCACCATTACGTTAATCAGCTTGTCCCGGATGCCCAGGCTTGTGTATTTGTCCACCTCGAATTGATGTCTTCTATTTATAGCCATGAACTAATCGTTAATGGTTAAACATTACAAGGTAACTGTTTTCAATATGCAGACATGTTAGTCACTTATCTGGACTGTTCTTCGGACATTTTATACAGCTGTACCTTCTCAAGTGTGTGGGGAAATCACGGTGAAAGCGAGATTACATCAGTGTGTAAAAATAGACTCTTATAGTGAGCTTAATAATGTTCTCTGGGATTTATCCACGGGTTGGTTTGAGCTGGATTCTTCCAGTATGCTCAGCAACAGTTAGCGATTAGCCAGTTTTGTCCAGTACTGATCATGTTGTCTCGCTTTATACTGATACAAAATGTCCAGCCAGGCTAATAGCATGTTTACCCAACACGCACATCACGGAGTGGTGAGAACAGGATGTTTTCCATCAAAAAAAAAATTTTGGTGTGTGACGAAGTTGCTCGCTGATTTCTGATCCGATAAAAGATGTGGTTTTAATCAGTAACCAGCACACTCCTTGAACTCCTCTCATCTCAGTGAGAGGACACTACAGCCACACGCAAACGCTAATGCTGTCCGTTTACTCATACAAATACAGCGTGTACACTACAGTGACCTTTTAATTGTGGCCTGTTCAGCGTACTATAAACATACAGCATGCTAGATTCAAATAGCAATCGATTATCTTAATTACTTTCACGTCAAATAAATACATCATAATATTTTATAATGAAATAAAGCCTTTATTATGAAATACGAATGATAGGTCATTTCAGATAAAAATTAAAAATAGAAATATGAATTTACGTATAATGAATTATTGAATCGCACAATTTCAATGTTTGTTTAATTTTTTTTAGATATTGCAATTATTGTAAAAGCAAATTCAAATATAAATGTAAGGAAATTTGTATTTCTATTACAGCATAATTAAAGCACCTAAAGTTGGTATAAAATAAATAAATAAACAAATAATAATAATATAATATAATATAATATAATATAATATAATAATTTTATAGTTAGCAAGGTCATAAGCGTAAATAAATATTATGATTATAATTTTTTACATTAAAAAAAAAAAATATATATATATATATATATATATATTTGGAAAAATTAATAGAAGAGCTACTATAAGCAGGCCACTACAGAGGAAAGCAAAGGGCTATAGAGCAGAAATTAG
>CM074975.1:31957561-31982052 GCA_037576825.1 Pangasius krempfi | reverse complement strand
TTTTATACACCTGTGGCCAGGCCAAGTGATTAGGACACCTGATTCTGATCATTTGGATGGGTGACCGAATACTTTTGATAATATAGTGTATTTCTCAACTACTACTAGCTAGCTGCTAGCCAATGCTAACTTGTGCTATCAGCAATGGAAGAGAATTAAGTGACTTTTTCAACAGAGAACATCAAATAAACGGCTGAACAGTTTTGCACCAAGCTACAGTGACCAAACAAAACAGAAACATAAGATACATGTAAGAAAAAATAGAAAAGACCTTTAAAAACAGGCGTCAAGTGACATTAAATATTTATCATCATATCATTTCTGCAGTGCTGCGTTTCGAGGACAAACCAGTGCAAAGAAGCTGCTGAGGCTTTAAGCAGTTATTTATACAATTTATATGACTAGGCATCAATTTTACATAGAACTTATGGGTACAAATTCTGTCTACGATCAGTCAGTGCAAAGGTCATTCACAATTCACAGCATCATTTGAAAACATAAATAAAAACATGCTTAACTAAGGACTGGGCATCAGTTCATGGCCCCCTGGTAAAAATGTTTTACGTATCACGTGTCCCTCATACCTGCGTATGGTCTGGATGATGAAGATGTCCTGTCCTCTCACCGACTCCTTCACCTCCACCGTGGTCTCTGTGACGGGGCAGTCAGAGTCGCGCTCGGGTTACACGCAGGGAAACACGTACATCGCCACGACTTACAGCATTAATCATTACACAGTCACAGCATGAAAGCTAACACACATGCAGCTGCATGAGAACTACTGCTGCAGCTTTCTGCCCTCTTCCTCATACACGAGCCCCCACGACGCCTGCGATTGGCTAGTGTCGCTGTGATTGGCAGGGGAGAGAGAAAATGCCCCTCCCACATACCCACCCACCCACACAGCACCGTCCGGCATCGTCCGGCATCGTCAGGATTCGAACACACGATCGTATTTCTGTTGCGCCACTCAGGAGACCACTGGAGAGAATTTCTGCGGCATGTTAAAACAACACTACAGTCCACTAATCGCGAGTCTATAACCTCAGATTTTATTAGCACCAACCAAATAATATCAATTTTTTTTCATATATCCTCAGATGTAAAGTGCACCACTTTGTTATTGACCTCTTTTTCTTTTTTTTTTTATAAAAAGCTAGAAATCTGATAGATAATGCTGGTAATATTTACATGCAATTTTTTTAAATGACTACATTAACCTGTAAGAACACTCCAGGTCTGTGTGTGTTTGTGTGTGTTTGTGTGTTTTATGGGCTCTGTTTTACAGGAAGAGTTTGTACTTTGCACTATTACACTCACTGTACGGACTAAAGTACATATGCAGATGTGAAAAACAGAAAATTACACGTAACTCACCTCTGTTTGCCCCCTCAAACACCACCGACTTTCCCAATTCCACACCGAGACGCCTGGAAAAAGCACAACAGTTTATGCTGTATGATGGTGTGACACAATTCCTCAGTGATAAATGATATTGTTTTGGTGATTAATAGTCCTATATGACTTTAAACCCTTCGGCAATACCGAATTAATGTCATCTGATTTGATCACACCAGTAAAGCCACTACAGATTGAACTGTCTTTGATTTACCACCTGTGATATAAATCCAGTTAATAAAACTAAGATTCATTCCAGTGTCCTGCGAGGTGACATTTAAACTTGGCGTCTGTACAAATTTTTAGAACTGGTAATATAACATTTCAGAGAAGTTCACAGATCAATATGAGCCATTATTTTCAACAGGCAGCAACATTTAACTGTGAATCTTAAAGACATTTATAAAATGTAGGGATTACAAAAAAAAATTTTTTTTAAATCTAGTCAAAAAATATAAAACCATCAAAAGTTCAGACGAAAATGTCTAAAAATGCACCGAAAAACTAAAAAGAGTTTCCTGAAGTGTTATTTTTAACGCAAGAAATATAATACTGCGAACGAGATTATAAAAGATCAAAACTAGAAATAAAAAGAATTAAAATATGAAATAATTCTAATTAAATATGCATATATAAAACATAATTATTAAACTAATAAATTCTAAAAACAGTAGTGGTAACGGTGGTAAAAACAACGACAACGACGACGACAACCGAAATGTTGGGTTCGGTTTTTTGGTTTCTGCGGAGGATTTTTGTTTTTTATCTATAATATCGTGATATACAGTATAACTGATTATCAGCACACACCGAGCTGAAGATATTTTCCAGGAGCCCTTGATAAACTGGATTAGGTGTGTCATCATCATCAGGGTTAAAAATGATCATGGGGAGATTTTAAGCATTCCTACACACACACACACACACACACACACACACACAGCAGAGAGCGCAGGACACTCTTAACGAGTGCGCTTCATTCTCTTCAGCCGAGAGGTTTCACGTTTCGGTGCTAAGTGCTGGAGGACTGGATCACGTTACAGACTCTCCACAATGAAGCACTTCTCACACACACACACACACACACACACACACACACACACACACACACACACACACACACACAAAACACAGGAACAGGCTACACACCAATGCTGTTGAATTCTGGATTCTGATTGGTCACAAGGTGTTGATTCACTTTCTGTAACAGCAGCTCTGACAGTGACGCAGCTCATAACGCACGTAACAACACGTTATCGTTTCTATAGCAACAGTTCGTTCACGGGGCCATGTAATTTTAAGTGTTTAATTATTGATACGGTGAAGTTTTCCGTTATGTATCATTTATGGAAGGAGTCTCCAGTGTCAGCGCTTCGCAACAGTCAGAGGTGAAGCTGTAACGTTAAGTCTTCCGGTATCTCCAGGACAGAGGAGTTTACGCTTTGTGGTTTCGTGCTAACATGACAGAGTGCGTTTTTTTATTATTATTATTATTATTATTATTATTATTATTATTATTAACTGCAAGACCGATGTTACGAGACTGACAGGAGTCACAGCTTTTAAAATTAAGCCGAGTCTCCGTTGTTAGTGCCACCTACAAAGTCCCTCTGTGCACAGAAAAACCTCCCTCAGTGTTCTAATGACAGCATGTGATAAGACCACACACACACACGCACACGCGCACACACACACACACAAACACACAAACACACACACACACACACACACACACACACACACGCACCTACCTCTCATTTCCCCCCAGACACTGATCTGTAAACATTAACAGGATTAAAGGAACTCCTACTGAGCTGAAGTGCAAAAGTTTGTGCCCCTTCTTTTTGTAAGTAAAATAGATCAAAATATCCCCCCCCCCCCCCCAAAAAAAAAGGCAGAGAGTGTGTGTGTGTGTGTGTGTGTGTGTGTGTGTAAGAGAATAATCAAATCTGATATTTGGATTTTTTTTGGCTATTAATAAACACTATAAACATGTATTATTATTATTATGTTACTTGTAATGATGAACGTCTTGGTATTAAATCCAATTTTGTCTTCCTGATTTTGTCCGAAAGGTGTGCAAACTTTTGCATGCGAGTTTTAACATTTCGCTTTTAAAGTCTTTTTTGGCAAAGATTTTTTTTTTTTTTTTTTTAAATCACCGAAGTTACATTTAACTAGATTGCTTATTTTATTGCTTTTGAATGAGAAGAAACTAAAAGAAACTTCCTCAGGTTGTTTCAGTCTTGCGTGAGGTCACGTGGTACAACATCTCCACGTCCGTTGGCCACAGAGAATAACGAGGAACGTCATGCTGTTATTATTGTTGTTGATTATTTTCCCATATCAGCATATCCTGGAGTATATTCCTCACATGAATTCGTCCATTATTTACAGAATGACATTTTTTTTGTCCATTTATAGTTGCATTTAATGCTCAGGTAAGTTCCTGTTCTCATTTACTTTGCAGCTGCACTACCATCAGAGCTGCTGTTATAGAAAATGAATCAACACCTTCTGACCAATCAGGATCCTGAATTCAATAAGGAGGAACAGTTCTGGTTCATGCTGCAGGATCGGCGCCGTTCTCGAGATCCCGATTTTTAACAAGGGTTTCGGTGCAGCGCTGCCGTGTGCCAGTCCCAGTGTGATATTAAACAGTGCTGACAGGTCGACCGGGTCACCGTGATCACGCTCTTACAAAAGCAGCTTTCAAAATACACGACTGCGAAACGCACATTTCATCACCAGCACTGTGACGGTAAAGACGATTCGCTTCAGTAAAAGGGGCAAAACAGTACAGAGTAGCAGAGCAGGTCTATCCCAAAGCGCCGATCTTCTAACATGCTAACAAATAACAGTCGCGGGGAAAACATTTCATTCTGAAAGGTCACGAAAACGAGACCCTAGTAACGTAGCAGGCGTCGGAAAGCGTGTGAAATGATGATTTTTAAGGGTACAAGGATACGACGATAAGTTAAATCTCTTGCTTTAACCATGCATATAGCCCTACCTGAAGCAGATTACTTTCCTACATCACATCCTGAAGTGATTTATCCCTCTTACAGCACAGCGATCTGCGCACAAGTTGGGCTTTTAGTTCGTTCCTGATCTCACGCACGCTACAGCAGCGAGAAACAGTCGTTCCCTCGCCAGCCGCTTTTCTCTCTCTTGAGGTTTTTATCAAACAAAAATAAAAGTGCAGCTTGTCACTTCACCGAGAAATTCCTGAAGAAATTCTTTAAAACACAGCTTTAGAGAGTCTCTGACACTGGAGACTCCTTTCATAAATCTTAAATAAACGTTTCCTTACAAAATAAATCCACCGTACACGTCCCTGAAGTGTCGCTATAGCAACGAAAAAAACGTATTAGAACGAGCGCGTTAATATAAGCGTTCCACCCTTACGACACGTGCGAACGAGTAGCATAAAAAGAGTATTATTATTATTATGATTACACTCAATCAGTGATGAGAGTCTTGGCGAGGGCGGTGGTTGTTGGAGGTGGTTTGGTTGTAGTATGAAAATGCTGTATTTGGGGTTACATGAGTTCAATTTCTGATTATGATGCCTAAAATACAGTTCTGCCCTTGTGTTGAATGATAACGAACGAGTATAATAGAGCAATGACATGAGACACTGTATAATATTATTAGTAGTAGTAGTATTAGTAGTAGTATTACACTCACTCAGTGATCTTGTTGGCCAGCTCGGTGCTTGCTGGGATGTTGTTGGCACAGAAGACCCTGTATCCACTTCTGCCCACATTCATGTTGGAGTTATAACCATAGGACAGCTTCGGGGTTTGGGGGCGAGACAGAAGGAACTTGTGGACGCCTGCTCGATTCTTTGGCATGTTTACACACAAGTTAGGGATGGGGTTTTTTTTGTGGTCCTTTTACCCGCAGCAGGCAACAAAATCAGCAGTGATACAAATGATTTCAGCACAAACACACGGACAAGCCAAGTGGGGTTGAGAAGGAAAGCCCAGAAGTACCCTCAAGTGGATTTGATCACGTTTATATACTGAGGAGGGAGAAAAAAAAGCAAAGCCAAGGCAAAAAAATAATACTATTAATAAAAAAAAAAAATACTGACTTACCAGAAAAACTGGATAAACAGAAGAAGAAATGGGAAAATGTCCTATATCATACCACTACTACTACTACTACTAATAATAATAATAATAATAAAATAAACAAATAATAATAATAACAGTAATAAAAATCTCACTATTTTAACACTTTTCCCAATTCACTTTTATCAGCAAAACTGAAACTCCACCGACAGAAATCCAGAAATCCCCTGGCACTTTTTTCCCATCTGGACTTCGATCTCTTCCGACATTCAGACCTCAAAGTCAAACCGATTGCATGTAAACCACCTCAGAATATAATCGGATTCTGTACCTCATACGCGACTAAAGCGATTAAAGAGCAGCGACGCGCTCGCGGTATTTTTGTATCACTGTAAACTTTGTTGCAATGCGGTCGGAAAGAGAGCCGACACGCCGCCAGCTCGCCTACAGCACCGCCCACATTCACATGACTGACATGCCGATCAGCCAATCGGCTTAGAGTACTGGAGCACGAGGGGCGGTGATGGCTGGGGGGTTTTAACCAATCGTGTCCATCTCCTGTAAGTTTAGGGTGCAGTCACGAACATGTACAGTAAGACGAAAAATTATTGGCACCCTTGTGTCACATAAACCTGAACCTCAATGTTTCTGTTTTTTATTTTGCCCTTCACACAATCGGAGAAAGTGATTGGCCTAATAATTTATAATATATATATATTTTTTAAATGATACATTATCTCAAAAAAACAGTATTTGGCAAAATTATTGACACCTGTAATATTTAAACATTACACTCAGTGTCTGTTGAAAAAGTGGTTGGCTTTTCATTTAACACACATTTTAAATCAATAAATCAATAAATAGTTTAATTTTATCTCAAAAAAGTCATATTTGGCTAACTTTTTGACGTTCATAAAAATAAACATTACACTCAGTTTCAGGGAAAATGGTTGGCCTTTCCTTAAACAAAAATCATTCTCATATAAATTTCATTTTTTTTAATAATATTTTCTCTCAAAAACTATTTTTTGGCTATTCCTTTTACATCCATAAAAATGAAATTTCCATTTCCTTTAACAAAATTCATCCTCATAGGACTTTCTTTTAAAAAAAATCAATCAATCAATCAATCAATCAATTAATTAAAATATCTTATTTTAATAATTTTAAAAATATCTCATAATCTCATTATCTTGGATATATTTTTGACATCTGTTTATACTCAATGTCTTTTCTTTTTATTAATTATAATTATTTTGCCCCTCAAACAAATGGATGCAGACGCTCTGTTGTTATTTTAACCAAACATATGGTTGCACATATGGTCGTCTCTAACTCCAACTCAGTCTCTGGATTTCTGTTAATCTCTACAGGGAATGCCTCCCAATATACTAACTGTCAACTGCCAATACTTTTGAGACGGTTTAAAAAGTTGAAAAAAAATTTCACTGGTTGCTTTGGTTATTGTCAGGACTTTGTTGAATCAGCTCAAGAAAGATAAATTTAGAAAGGCAAAGGAATATTCAGTACCTCAAGACGTAAAGGGTCAGGAGATTAGGCAGAGACAAAGGCGATGGCAAAACAAAAGCAAAGTCAAAACCGGATAAACAATATGCAAAAGAATAAGTTCCAGTAATGTCACTGTATAATCCAGAAGTGTGACTTTGTAAAACTGGTGAGACCAGGTTATTTAAAGGGTGCCCTAAATAGACATGAGTACTTAGAGATCTGGCGATTGTTAAATAAGGATATGGATCAAGTGAGGAGGCTTGTAGTTTGCTGCTGGGTTGAGGATCATGGGGAGTGTGGTTAATAGTTTCAATGAGAGAGGACGTAGACTTGACAGAACTCATAACCCACCCCCACTCCATGCTCTGAAGACCTCACTTTGTGAGCAGATTGTGAAGATTTGCGTGGTCTACCCCCAGGACTTGGTACTGTGCGGTTAGGGAGGTTGCTGTGAATTCTCGCTTAAGGTTGGGGTCTAGAACATCCTGAGTTGGGACCCAGCATCTCTCCTCAGGACTATATCCCTCCCAGTCAATGAGGTATTGCCTTCCTACCTTCTGGATATCTGGAATCAAGGACTTCCCTTAATGGTAGATGCTGGTGGTCCTTCCAGGTCTTGAGAAGGTGGTGGAATATTTGTTGGTGTTTCTTCATCTATGCAACCTGGAACCAAGGATTTCAGCACGGAAACATGAGGGATAAGCGATACCATAACATCAGTTCACGTATATATAGGTTACCTCAAAGATGTGTTGAAGAATCTTGACTTGCCTGATATACTTACCGGTGAATCCTAGGCATACATGAGGGTGCCTGGTTGAAAGCCATATTCAGTCACCTGGGTGTGGCAGCAATCTCCAAACACCTTGTTCTGCCTTACTGTTTTTTCAAAGTGCCTGTGTGCCACCTCCCAGACTTCCTCACTTCTCCAAAACTATGACTGGTAATTAGTGGTAGTGGCATTCATGGGGACGAAAGTGGGACCAATCTTCCTGGTGGTCTGCACAGAAGATTCTTAGGAATCAGCCTATTTCTGGATTTGCACGTTCAAATTGGTTGGTTGTTGGTTGGTTGGTCAGACTTCCTGAAACACCAGCTTCTCCATGATCTCCCAGTACTCTCAGTAGTAGTTTTCCTTGTCACTGGGGTATCCGTTAGCAACCGTCATGGCGTATCGAGTGTAGGACAGTTCTTAACATCTGGTCAAAATGTCGCTAGATTTGCTTCTCTGATTTGAAATAAATTCACAAAAGTCACCAAATCTGGCGATAACACTGGCAACACTGAATGCAGAAGAGATTAAGGCCCAGTAATGTCACTGTGTAAACCAGCACTGAGCCTTAATTACTTAATATAATAATGACATGCAGGATGCAAAGCAATTATTCAAACTTTTATTCACAATATAAAGCTGTGTAATCCAAATAATTATATATCATGTTACATTTCAGTAGTATCAACTAATTTTCATTTAGCAAAAATAATATAGCTAAAAATACATACAAGTGAAGCCCTGGAATATTATTGTTAAATATTAATAATTTTTTTTAGCCAGGGTAGTCACTTCAACTCTGTGAGTGCAACAAAGACGTGGGCAAAAAAAAAAAAAAAATGGCAGCACATGGTAAATATTGGACAACGTAAACATCAATTATTGTCATCTCTCTACAAAGACTTGGCTATGTGATGCACAACGATGGCTCTGCATCATTTCACAGCAAACATATTACTGTACATAAAATCGGACAAATGTAACAAACTTCACATCTACAGCAGCTTTCAACATCTCCAAAAAATTGTGATTGTACATCCTTAAAGTCATTTTTATGTCATGCAGCAACAGTTTGATTTTAATTTACATGGAAATGAACTGCAGTTGAGGAAACAAACATAAAAAAAAAATTGCAGCATTGCAACTAAATTACAGCATTTTAAATGAGTCCTGATTCTGCCGAGTAGCGGGAGACACTGCGTCAGTGAGGGCGGAGCTTAAGTTAAATCTTTTCAGCCAACCACAAACTTATGACATCATAAGTTTGACTCATATGACATCATCACCATACTCTAAATACGTTCTCTTCTCTCTTGGTTGCATGCTAAATTAGCTTAACTTATGTTAGCTAGTTTGCTACGGACTTGGTTACTGGTTTAATATAGCTACATTAATAGCTACAGACAATGATACAATAGCTAGTTTGCTAACAACTAGGTGGCTAGCAACAAATTTCGAATATATAATAGATTGCATAATGTAAGCTATCTTACTAGCAAACATAGATTGCTCATTACAAGCTCCAATCGCAAACTCGATCACAAAACTTCACATCCTTTGGTTAGTGGTTTTGATTAAGCAAATAAAACAGTTTACGTAACGTTACCTAGCCTGCTAATGAACTTAGCTTAGCTTTTTATTGCACTTACACAATAAAAGAGCTGCTAGTGACCTTGGACACATAACATCAGCAAGCTCAGTTGCTGGATTTAATTACAATAAAATGGATTAGCCAAAATAATTTACATATCTCCTAGCTTGCTAAAGAGGTTAGCTTGGTTCTACTTACATAATAAAATAGTTGCTCGTGACTTTGAACACTTATTTATAAAATTAATAAAATAAAATCGTTTACAGAACATTAGCAAACTTAGCTGCTGGTTTAAACTCTTATGTTACACAAATAAAATGGATCTGCTAATGTAAACTAGTTTAATGTTACTACAAAAAAAAATCAGCCTAATATTTCCTAGCTTGCTACCAAGGATGGCTATTGATATTAAGTGCACGATAGAATTGCTAACCTAACATTATCTCATGAGCTAGCAAACCTGGCTTAAAAAAAAAAAAAAGAACGGATTACCTAGCATGAGCTAGATTTTAGCTGCTTAATGTTATGCTAGAGAAGTAACGTTAACTAAGAAAACTAGCTAGATGGCTAATGTTAGCACAGTGCTATTTAGGTAGCGTTGCTAGCTCTAGTAGAACATATATTCACGAGTTGTAAATTGCACTCAGCAGTAAATCAAGACTAAGAAATGACAGGTTAGTGGTGGTAACACAATTACATTTAGAGCTAGCTGATTTTGTTTTTTTTAACTTAAGTTACATCCTTTTTGACCCAGAGACGCCCGTGTCCTCGCCTCCCGGAGGTTGTCATGCAGTGAGAACAATCAATGCATTTCAGGAAGGACATGTAGGACATGTAGGACATGTAGGACATGAAGGACGCTAGCGGCTGAAAGGTGCTCGAAGTTGATTGATAACATAGCGCTGATTCACCAGCTGATGCAATCAATCGAATCTCTCCATTTGTCGTCTGAGCATGGCTCCATCCCAAGCACTTTAATTTAAGATTAAACTTACAGCATTTTCTAGAAACATCACAAATTTTTAGCTGTGACAAGATTTCTTCACAGTTGGGCGAAAGTAAGTACCCCCCAATAGACTTGCATTCATTTTTATCAATATTTAAAGCTTTTTTTTTTTAAATAATACATGACCAAATTATGTTTATCTTTCTGCTCAAAGCATTTGAATTTTTAATACAACACAATTTTGGCTTAAAAAAATAACTAAGTATTACCATAAAATAGTGCAAGGTTGTTATTCTCACTGCCACAGCTAGCTAAGGTTTGCAGCGCGATGCTAGCTAATGATTCTTCATTTACCGCTAGACACTATATGAACAAACTCATATCAGTTAACTTTTAACAGTAAATTTCAAAACTGTACGCTGATATTTTAACAAAATGTCATCACCCCTTTGTTTCACTTGATTGGTGTATAGAATGATGTTATCAGTTAGCTCACTCTCTAATAGGTTTCTTTATAGTTTTAACACCCGGAAATGGAGAGTTGGCTCAAAAATGTATTCTGAATGATTGTATAATGAAATATACAGAAATGTATAACATAAATACAAATGTAAATATAACGTAAATGTAGCTATGCTCACTGTAACATATAGCCAGAGGACGTACGTGTTGAGCATTCTGAAATACCAGCGACTGTACGAGCGACTCATATTTGTGATGTCGTATCAAAGTCATGCTCTTGAAAGTTTTATAAAGTTTTATCGTGATTTGATAGAATTAAACTCAATTAAACTCAAGTAGAGCTGCGCAATTGTGATAAATTATGTCGCAATACATTTTTCTGGTATAACTCGTTAATATGATATATTTTTCTAACTAATTTTAATTTTAAATTATTATAAACCCAGACTGGATGCAGCTGATATGGTTTTGCATTGAATCCTTATTAAATAGAACTTTTTTATTCAATATTAGAATTTGTTCATATTATTATGATTTTTTTTTGTTTTAGTTTATATGTTTTTGTATAAAAAAAGGTAACTTTTTTAGTTTTTTTTTTTTTTTTTTTTTTATTATTTACTGTTACTGGTATTTTGCTGGCAGTTTGTTAGGAAACCTATCTATCGTAGAAATGTCCTCATGTATCATGAGGAGATATTTTTGTCATTACCCAGCCCTAAACTCAAGTGCTAGTGTTTGGGATACACCCTTTGTAAAGTGCTACAATCTATAAATTATTATTTAGCCAATTAGCTAGCTAGTCGTTAGCTATCCACTACATTATGAGTCAATATGTACATATATTGTCGCAAAATTAATTTTTTTAAGTATTCTGTACAGCCTTCACATGTTAGAATTAATTCTACGAACTCCTGAACAAATAGAAAATGGGACAGTTTTTGAGGAAAAAATGTTAGCAACAGGTTAGTAAAACGAGTCAGCACTCAGCATTCTTCTCACTCTTGAGAACTTTCTCCTTGAGCAGGTCGAGGATGACCTGCCTCTCCTGGCTCTCCAGCTCAAAGCGCCGCTCACGTTCCTTCCTCTCAGCACCGAGTCGTTCGCGTTCCAGAGCGATTTTGCTCCTCTGGATCTCAAGCTCTTCCCTGCGGAGCGCCATCTCCTCCTCACGGAGCCGCTGCTCAGCTTCCGAGCGTTTCTCCAGAAAGCTCAGGATCTCCGAGTACGTCTGGCAGCAGCACTGGCACGGGCGCTTGGCTGTGGGCGCAGACAGCTCGACCAGGTCCTCCTGTTCCTCTGGCTCCAATGAACCAGACACTGCCGGAGAACCGGAATGATCTTTATATATGAGCGTGCTTTCACATTAAACGTTCACGTTCACATTTTCACAGCCTGTTTATGAACAGTTCTGTTGTGATCGTCTCCTCACCTGTAGGCGCCGCTGCTGCAACTGGAAGCACAGTGGGTTTGTCCGGCTCAGGCAATGTGAGCTCCTCCAGTGTTCTCTTCTTCATCTCTCCATCCTGGTATTTTCCTTCACCACTTGCCATCAGGTTCTTTTCGGCCTCTAGCTCCAGAACCTCGTGCAGCAGATCCTCCTTCTGCGCGTAGAGCCTCTCGGTGCCGAACCTCAACACAGTTACATGATATCATTTATTTAACGATTTTGTTTAAAAATCTAGGAGATGACATGTTATGAAAGTTTCAGTCATCCAGAAATGTCTGGTAGTAGTTCACTCAAGTGTGTCCTGGTTTGTTCTCCTTCAACCTTTCAAGCAATGGACTTTTCATTTTTTAAAGTCACACAAAATTTGTCCAAATTATTGTCCAAAAGACCATACTGTGAACACATTGTAAGCACTGAAGTGCCATTTTTGTCATGTTGTTAGAGGAAAAGAATCAAAGAAGGGGAGGTGACGGAATGACTATAACTATAGCACCAGCCCATATGTTTTATTCCTTGTGATTTAACTTGGACGCATTTCTTGCTAACCTGCGCAGGCTGGGAAAGTCCTGCTTTTTGTAGTAGTCGAGCAGCAGCATGGTTCTCTCCCTGCATCTGCGTCCATCCACCTCAAAGTTCTCATCCTGCAGCGCCGCTGTAACGATCTCACCCACCCGAGCCCAGATCCGGCCCGACTCCTTCGAGATGAACGGGTTCTGAGCAATGACCTCACGGAGGAGCAGGATGTCGTGGCGGGCGGAGAAACGCACCTGCCGCTTCCGGGGAGTGGATGAGGGGCCAGCTATGGAGAACCCTAGAACAGAAAGCATTACTGTACTTTTTTTTTAAACTCCTTAACTCCTTGTTATTTGACCAAGGAAAACATAAAATTTTTTATATGAAATTGTTTGTGGAAGGAGTCTCCAGTGTCAGTGTTCTGTAACAGTCAGAGGCAAAGCTGTACCTTAAGCTATAACAGGAACTAACTTGTCTCACGGATATTTCACAACATTAAATGTAATAGGCCTATATTACATTTATTACATATTTAACGTAATTGATCGAAATCATTACTTGAAATGCTTCTCTATTAAGCAAGTAAAGTTCAACATGGCGTATAGTATAGTATATAATATTATTCCACACTTTAATTAGTGCACTTATATAGAAAATTTGGAGTCAATAGCTATTTCCTAGGTTAATTGTAGGAATTAACAGTATCAAAAGAGTATCTAGCACAAAAACTAGCAAGTGTTTTACTAGCTAGCTAGTTGTGGTTCTCAACAATGGGTCTGTGAATGAAAGTCAGGAGATCGATGTTTGTTTATTTATTTAAATTAGTTAGTTAGTTAGGTATGTAGGTAGGTAGGTAGGTAGTTACATGCTCAGAGTGTAGTTATTGTACGGTTATTACAGTTATAAAGCTAACTGGCTAGTCACCTGAACTGAGTGTTTTAAACCTCAACATTTAAAAATAACCTATAAATAATTTAAGCAAATTAGAAAAATTGCACCAAACATTTACACATATATTAAACTATGTGCGTATTTGAACTCATACAACTTGACTTGGATTGTTATAAATCTCTAATGGCTCTAATACATGAAAATGGTGGTACTGAGAGTACGTCAACTTCTGTGTTGACAATAGCTGTATCTTAAAGTATATAAGGGATATATTCACTCATTTAATGAAATTGTTTCGAGTTTTTATTATTTAATTCTTTCTGGGCAAAAAAAGTCACTGGTGGTGAAAGGTTTTTATTAAGCTTTTATCACTGTATTAGATTTTACTTGCAGGTGAATCGCTATATTAAAACGCACGTGTCACATCGATAACAGTCCGGGTTGGGACGTGTAATCGGAACGGAGTTGTGCAGGACCTGTGTTTCACGCCGGAGTGTAGTTTTGCGGTGCTTTTCGCATCATAGACGTGCAGTAAAGCGTAATAAACATTGTACAGTAAATATAATAAGGATACACTCCTCCTGATGGGTGGTTTCTATAGCTGACTATACTCTAAATATTAATTAGTGAATATTAATATTCGCATATTATGCGGAGTATTATGTATTTGTCTAGAATATGCACTTATTTAGTGAATAAATAGCGTGTTTATAAGCATTTCTATCTCAGGACCGCTGACTGAGAACCGGAAATCAAGAGGAAAACAGTCCACGTGCGCGCATACTATTAAAAGAAGTACGCATCCTATAGTAATTATGGTAAGATTTAGATGCGTACTATTCCACCACACTGTTTAGTGCAGTAGGATGCAGTAGGATTTCAGAGCCACGGCGACGGGAGAGAGAAAAAAAAGAATAATTGCACCCGCGTCTAATCCTCTCACGCAGCCGCTGCTTCGTTATCATTAGACGAGCCGTGCGCGCGCGTGCGGCTGTGCAAAATGCGTGAATTCCCCCCGGTTTTACCTTCGTTGATCGGCATCTCCACCTTCCGTTGCATGTCTTCCGGTGTCTGCCAGCGTCAGCTGATGCGCACAAACTGCTGAGGTCATCGCACACGTCCGCTCACCAGTACAAGGCTTGCACTCTGACGTGTACCTCAACTTCTGGCCAAAAACACTGGAGAGGAGCGAGTGTGTCTGAGTCTGAGAAAGCGCGCGCGTGTGTGTGTGTGTGTGTGTGGCCACGAGATGGCAGAAGAGGAACGACAAGACATCTTTAATGAGTCTGCATTTAAATAACACAAACTCCACCTTCTGATCATTAACACCGAGCCGCCACAGTACACAAACCCCACCTTCTGATCATTAACACCGAGCCGCCACAGTACACAACCTCCACCTTCTGATCATTAACACCGAGCCCTTAACCACCGAGCCGCCACAGTACACAAACTCCACCTTCTGATCATTAACACCGAGCCGCCACAGTACACAAACCCCACCTTCTGATCATTAACACAGAGCCTTTAACCACCGAGCCGCCACAGTACACAAACCCCACCTTCTGATCATTAACACTGAGCCTTTAACCACCGAGCCGCCACAGTACACAACCTCCACCTTCTGATCATTAACACCGAGCCCTTATCCACCGAGCCGCCACAGTACACAAACTCCACCTTCTCATCATTAACACCGAGCCGCCACAGTACACAAATGGAGGCTTAGTGTATGTTTAAACGGAATGATATGAAAATCGGAAATTTTCTGTCATTTAGTGAACATTTCTGTTGCATCCCTATCAGCAAGCAAACCATCACTGTGACTCATTGTCACGCTGCCACAGCCTGAATAGTTTCTTTCTTTCTTTCCTTCTTTCTTTCTTTCTTTCATTCATTCATCTTCAGTGAGCACTTCATCCTGGTCAGGGTCGCAGTGGATCCAGTGGATCGTGATGTACTTTTTTTTTAATTTTTTTAAATAATTAAATGTTACCAGTTGTTTTTTTTTTTCAGATTTTTTATTTTTTAATAAAGTAGTAGTTTCTTTCTCTGTAATTAAAAATAATTAGTTTAATAGCAATAGCGATAGTGATGGTTACAGTACAATGTCACTACATAGGATCAGGAGAATTGATTTAGATCTGTGAATATAAAATAACAGACATCTGCCAGCCAATCAGAAACAAGCATCTTCCATCGGCATGGTATTAAAGGAGAAACAAACTATGCTCTCCCTTGACATCGTATGAATCTGATCTGAATAATGTGATACAATGTGATATTGTATATATTGTGTCAGTGATGTTTCTAGTCAGAGGTGTCTCCGAGAGATTGATTTATAGACACGAGGATGAAAAAAAAAACGAATTTAACATCAGAGTCGTGCAGTGATGGATATTTTGCTCAACTGAAGCAGAAACAGAGATAATCCAGAAACACAGAGAGGTTCAGAGACCTTCTGGTGGATGACGTTAACCTCCAGCAGGTTTGATTGACAGCTGGAGGAAGGCAGCACGCTCGGCATGAAGGGGTTAGCGGCGAGCACTTAGGCGTGGGATAGCATTTTGAAAGGTATTTTAGAGAGAAGCAAGGAGCACATAATCACCCTGAGAAAATTCACAGACGTGCAGGGAATACCGACGAGCAGCGGCGTTATCAATCACGCTGTAGGGTTTTGATGTGATTCATGACCTTTGGTCCGCTGTGTTATTGTCATTTCTGCATATCAGTGGTGGTACTGCAGTCTCAAATCTCAAGACTGGCGTTTCATTTGTAATTTGATTCATCGAGTCAGATCCAGAAGGCGTAGCATTAATGAGTACTAGAGTTTCTGTGTCTCGACTACGTGAAAATATCTTGAATACAAGTCAAATTTATCGAGTGTGATAAGGTTACAATAAACCAAATCTATGACTATTAAACCTATTTCTGGACACTTAGGCTAATATCAAGCTTGAAACTGTCTTGTTCTCTCAGCAGAATGGCTAAGCTCTCCTTTTCAAGCATTTATTTCTAGAAATTTATCTGCCAACAGAATAAGAACTTGTGTAAAATGTGTAAAGTCAGCTGAAAACTGCCTGAAAAATTTCTATTTAATTTATAATAATCTCATGATAGAAAATATTCAATCAATTTGCCCATATTCAAGATATTTTCACTTGCTAAGATATCATCTTACACATCTGGTCATCAGACTTTTTAATTAACTAATTAAACGACTAATTAACATATTAATTAATTGATTAATTAATTGGAATGTTTCTCATTTTATCCATAAGTGGATAATAATCTTTGTGGAATTAATATATGTGACATTTATTTAACATGTAAATACTATAAGACACTTGCCCTTTCACTTACACTAATGGTTTTATTTTGATTTATTTAATATTACATTTTTTAAACAGAATTTTTCAACTGTGGCTGGGTGTTATCTGAAACAGCTAAACAGTTAAACTTTTTATTGTTTTTTTTTTTTATTTAATTAAATTATTTTAAGCCTCTAAACAACTTGCTTAAAATAAAAAGGATTAAATTAATGAAACCGGTATATTTTTATTTAGTCATTTGTCATAAAGGACTGTCAAAACATCCAACATGAGACTGATAAAGTATGAAAAAAAAACGAAATAAATGTCTCCTTACAGAAAAGTGCTTGTTTTTGTATTAGAATATACGTCTGAATGCAGATCTTTGGACATCTAGAACAGCAGGAGAGCTGGAAGATCATCCTAAAGCCTCCTTCTGTTTCAAAACATCGCCTCATCTTAGAGTCACGTCTCTGTAATGAGGAGAAACCGAATGCATGCAAACGGATTCCCTTCCTTGACAATCTTTTGAGAATACACACAGATGCACAAACACCCACACACGTGTACGACATGCACATACTGTATGTCTATTCATGCACACGTTAATTAAAAAAGTCTCCAGAGATGGCGCTGGCTCTTGTTTGCCAGACTGTTGGACTCGGTTGTTTTGATCCTCAATAATAAAAAGCTAATAATAAAACTCCATGCCACCCCGGTGCTGCTTTTCTTCCACTTTAGGACGTCGCTTTCCTCATAAACACAAAACATAGCCTTTTATACACATACAGTAATGATGTAATAAACGTAAACATTTTGCAAAATGTTCAATTTAGATCATATTATGCAAAATGTTTTGTGAAAGGTGAAAATAAATGCATTGACTGACTTAATGACTGGTTGGTTAACGTAAAGTCTCCATTAAATGGCTTCGGAACCACGACTTGGTTCCGTATGTTGATGACTTCCTGTGAAACAGGAAGTCAGCGTGACGCTGTATAGAAACGCTTGACAGAAGCTTATTCTGCATTCGACTTCCCTCGGAAGTGGGAAGTCGGAACTACTTAATTTTTTTTTACAAACTGAGTAAAATCATGGACGCCTCCATGTTCGTTTTTTCTTAGCAACATGCTAGCCAGCTAATTGTTATGTACATTTTCCTCCTAAAACAGTGGACTGTACAGTCAGTGTTATAGATGTAACAAGCCAATATGTCTGTGTGTTGATTGATCTAAAGCTAATAGTTGAAGTAAAACTCATTTAAAGATAAGACGTGCTGCTGTGTTTACTGTTCATGCTGTGAGCGGCCATGTTAATTTGATGTCACTTGCTGAACTCGGGGTTGAAGAGACCGTCCCAGGTTCCAGAGTAGGAAATCCCAGCATTTGTGTGTGTGTGTGTGTGTGTGTGTGTGTGTTTTTCCTAGTTGGATATCACAAATCACAAGTTATGATCTTAAGCTGAGTGCAGCGTAAACAAACCTGACAGTAGCTTCTGGTATCTTCTCAGAAGTCCTGCTGAGAAATTTGTACGGGTTTGAAGGTAGTGATTACAGCGTAGTGTGTGTTCAAGTGGTTTTGGTCAGGAAACAGTGACAGTGTGAGAAAACTTCTTTTGCTTTTCCTACTTACATCTTACCATCTGTTGTAGGTTACATTCCACTTTGACTTTTTCTATTGATACGAGCTCCAGAGGTGTAATTATGACACTATGGTGGCGTTCACATTTGTTACCTCATAATTAGTTCCTCATAAACATTTCAGCCAGGACTTGAAGGCAGCATTAGTAAACTAGCTAAATAAAGAAAAAAGAGATTTAATGAGAGATTTTTTCAACTGCTACTGATGATAATGAGCTGACAAACTGCTACAGCTGCTAACAAGCTATTGAACAGCTACTCCTGCTAATGACCTGCTACTGCTGTTAACAAGCTATTGAACAGCTATTCATGCTAATGAACTTCTACCTCTGCTAACAAGCTACTGAACAGCTATTCCGACTAACAAATAGCTACTGCTGATAATTAGCTAATAAACCGCTACTGCTGCTAACAAGCTATTGAACAGCTATTCATGCTAATGAACTTCTACCTCTGCTAACAAGCTACTGAACAGCTATTCCGACTAACAAATAGCTACTGCTGATAATTAGCTAATAAACCGCTACTGCTGCTAACAAGCTATTGAACAGCTACTCCTGCTAACAAACAGCTACTACTGATAATGAGCTTTTGAACAGCTACTCCTGCTAATGACCTGCTACTGCTGCTAACAAGCTAACAGAACTATCGAGCAAGACATATACATTTATACAGAGCATTTTAATTGAATGAACATTAAGATTAGCACATGTACGCATCACCAGAAACATTTAACTGCATGTGATGAACTATAACGTTAAACTGAGATTTTTTTTTTGTATTTTTGTCTAAACAAGCGCGTCCTTGTTGAACTTGTTGAGTCTTTTCCTCCCTTTCACACATTTTTCCCAGGATTGGATCCGGATCCACCGAATGAATAAAGCGTGCTCGTTGATTTAGGGATGCTCATCATCCTGGAAGACGGAGCTGTAGTTCAAAAACATAAATTCAAAAACAGACCCTGTGAGCACCAGAAACCCTTTTGGCTCTATTTCAGCACGACTTTGTGACTTATTCGAAGTAACAGGTAATAGTTCCAGGTAAAACCTTTTCTGCAGCAGAAGCGGAAGGGGAACATTGGTTCAGTGGGCTATAAAACATTCCCCTGATGATTTATTACCCCTGAGCCATTCTGTTTCCTGTCTTTCCCCAACATTAGGCTTGAGCTCAGCAGCCATAACCGCATATACTGATCGAAAAGAATTGCTCTGACTTCCAGAGGTGGGAAAAAAAAAAGATTTATTTAAAGCTCTTATAAAAGAGAAGGACCTACTTTCTCTTCCTGACAGCCGAGATCTCCAGAGAGACGCTAAAGGAGCTGTCTGTGTGCCTTCATCAAGAGCGGTTCAATAATCTAGTAGCTCAAAATCAGCCAAAAAAAACAGCATTTTCTCTGGCATGGTTACTCAACCATGCATTAAATGACAGACTTCCTAGCTCCCACATAACATCATGCACATGTTTACGTCTTTTACCAAGTCCAAGTTTCCCCATATTGTCATTTGAAACCAAGTAAGTCCAATGTTACAACTGCACCAGCAAAGAGCCATGACTATAACATCAATAATCAGAACATGCTGTAAATTACACGTACATCAGGAAAATAAAGAAGCTGCATTTAGAGAAAACAAACGTGTTACAACTGTGCCATGTTAAAAATCACGCCGATTCTCCCCAACCCTGTTTTATCCCAGTTTACCGACCACCAATTGTCTTTGAGCTTGTTCTCCTGCTAGATACCAGCCTGTGAAGGTGAAGTCTAAGACGTGTGCTTTCTCAGAGAAACCAGATCTTCGAATAGTGCTCTAAGCAGTCGTGGCCTAATGGTTAGAGAGTCGGACTTGTAATGTGAAGGTGAACCTGAAGGTCGTGGGTTTGAGTCTCATGTCCGGCAGGGATTGTAGGTAGAGGGTGTGAATGACCAGCGCTCTCCTTTGTGACTCACCTTGGATGTGAGCTGATATGGTTTGGAGTTGAAGTTCATTTGTTCATTCATCTGGAGTAAGCACTTTATCCTGGTCAGGGTCACGGTGAATCCGGAGCCAATCCCGGGAACGCTTAGATGGGAATACACACTGGATGGGACCATAGTCCATAACACAGCACTGCACACACACACACACATTCACACCTAGGGGCAATTTAGTGTCGACAATCCTCCTACTGGAATGTTTTTTGTGAGGTGGAAAGAAACAAGAAATCCAGGAGGAAACCAACAGCAGGAGAACATGCGAGCTCAGGACCGAATCAGGGATGAATCAGGGAACAATTCATACATACGCTTATGAATCACATTGTGTATCATACTGATGAATTATAGTAAGTGTCCTCTAATTAGGTCAGCGTAGCGTGTGTGTGTGTGTGTGTGTGTGTGTGTGTGTGTGTGTTTCTCTGCTTCATCCTCATCATAATTGCCAGTGGGACTTTTTCCCCAAAGGAAGCAACACAGCTCCGTAGTGTAATTTACAGCTTCCGTGAAGAGAGACAGAGCGCAATCATGTTGATGAAGAACAGAAAGAGGAAAGGGTTGTTGGGTAACACAGGAATTCTCTCTCACCCTCCCCATCTCTCTCTCTCTCTCTCTCTCTCTCTCTGGCTGTCAGTCTCTCCTCCATCAACCCTTTCTCTCTCTCTCTCACACGCCCACTCATCTCTCTCTCTCCTCCTCCTCCTCTGTATCTTGGCTCTTCACAGAACCTCAACTTCAGAGCGGCGACAACATCTGCGCGAGAGCACACACGAGAGACAGAGAGAGAGAGAGAGAGAGAGAAAGAGACAGTCAGTCAGTCTGAGAGGCTTTTCAGAGCATCAGCAAGGAAAACAAGATACACGGAGAGACAGGGACGTAAGAAGCGAGACAGCGCGTGTGTCTGCGTGTGTGAGTGTGTGTATATATGAATGTGAGTGTGTAGTTGTGTGTGTGAAAGTCCGAGGGCACGCTGCCTCCCCGAGGGGGTCGCGAGGGGCGAGGGCTGAGAGGAGGGTGGCTCAACGCTCTCTGCTCTCTCGCCCTGCGCTACTGCTGCCCCCTCCGCCGCTCCTCACCACCCCCTGCGCCGCTCATCTGCCCCTCTCCGCCTGCCCCGCAGCCGCTCCTCTGCCCCTCCTCCCCGCCGTGGTGCGTGTGCAGCATGGAGCCTGAGCGTGACGTGGCCGAGCCGGAGCGGAGAGAGCGTGTTGAGCCTCTGAGTGGCGTGGAGCGCGCCATCGTGCAGGACACCTGGGCACGAGTGTACGAGAGCTGCGAGGACGTGGGCGTGGCCGTGCTCGTCAGGTACGCCCACCTTTCACACATACCTCTCACACGCCGTTATCTATCTTTTCATCATTCCATTTTTAATAATTTTTTAGTCTGAATTTTTTTTTTTATAGTTTTGTTCATCCAGCACAATTCACACACAGCTGTCACTCTTTTTAAAAATCATTTAAACTTTTCAAAATCGCGACGGCATATTTTTTAAATTTATTTCATTTTTAGTTCATTGTTCTCAAATTTTAATTCGCCATATTACACAATTTAGAATATGCACATCTTTCATCCACTGCATTATTTATCATCTAAACTTTTCATTGAGTCTTCTTTCTGTTTTTTTTTTTCAGCTCTTTGGCCTAAAGAAATCAATTGAGACAAATGAACTAAACTGTAATCTTCCATAAATTTAATTTACATTCATCATAAAACTGAGGAGCTAAATTTACATCCATTATTCACACACACACACACACACACACACACACACACGCCTCATTACTCCATCCTTGTATGATTTCATTATTTCTTTTAGGTCTTCTCATTTGGTATGATATTGTACTTTATGGATGGAATAATGAAGTGTGTGTGTGTGTGTGTGTGTGTGTGTGTGTGTGTGTGTGTGTGTGTGTGTGTGTGTGTAAACTGGCAAATTAAAATGTTGTTTATAGCTTCTTGATCAGAGTTGCTGTTGTAACTACTTTGCCAGAGTATCGCATTGTAGTATTATTCATTTTTCCCATGCGTGCCTAGTTGTGTGTTTTATTAGGTACTGAATGCTGCATGTGGACATAATAAACTAGTAAAGCTGTATACTCTGA
Organism: Pangasius krempfi; assembly: GCA_037576825.1. Lineage (NCBI taxonomy): Eukaryota > Metazoa > Chordata > Actinopteri > Siluriformes > Pangasiidae > Pangasius > Pangasius krempfi. The sequence goes on along the minus strand of CM074975.1, from coordinate 31,959,423 downwards.
ACCCATCTTGTGTGGTTCATCACAGTACGCTTTCATTTAAATTTCTAACATTTTGTGGTTCAAATGATCAAATAGCAGGAAAAATGTCTCATGTAGTATTTTTAATCTAACCAGCATCTGCCATGTCATTGTGCATACTGGGTTATGTAATGAATAAATCACTCTGTGTCATGCTGTTGCATGAAAATGATCAAGGCTGGGGTTGTGTGATGAAGCGGAGTTACCGTTACCACCCTGGAGTTGATTATTTTCCTAGAACAGCACACCCCTAAGTGTTTTAGTCCTCTTACACCACAGCAATGTACCAATAATTATATTGTTCTGTTGACTAAGGAATTACGTCATAGTTTGATCTGTTTATAGTTACACTTAATGTTGTGGAACGTCCTCGAAACAAGTTGTTATAGCAGCTATAAACAGTCGTTCCCTCACCAGCATCTCTTTTCTCTCTTGAAATTAAAATGCAGCATGTCATGTTACTGAGAAACCATAAAGCGTAAACTCATCTGTCCTGAAGATGTCGGAAAACTCAAAGCTACAGCTTTACCTTTACATGAACATCTCTTTACAGAAACAATTATTACACGTCCCCGTGAACGAGCTGTTACTATAGAAACGATAACGTATTCGAACGAGCGCGTTGATATAAACCTGTGATTTGCAGCTGCATTGCTGGCAGAGCTGCTGGTATAGAGAATTAATCACCTTCTGAGCAATCAGGATCAAGATTTCAGCAGTGCTGTGGTGTAACTTGCTTCATATCGTAGATGCAAAGAAATTCCATATCGGCGTTTCTCCTCACAGCACAGTCTCCTGAAATAGTTTAGTCGATGTGGAACGGTGCCCGCCAGCCATGGAGGTGCCATCACACATTTTCTCTCAGCTCTCCAGAGCGCTGTGTGTGTGTGTGTGTGTGTGTGTGTGTGCGATCTGGGAATGCATTATGTCTCGCACTCTTTTTAACACTCACCTGACTGAATTCCATGCTGTGGGTAGAGGGAGAACACAAAAAAACCCTCCTTCCAAGAGCTAGAAACACAGAAAGAGAAGAGAGAATCACACTTTTACGTTTACTCACCTATCAGGGAAGGATTTCGTTTCCGGCAGTGGATTAGTGTGTCCATATCTTTGGACTCGAGCTGATCTGCACCAGCACAAAGACGTGTTTGTTTTCCGAGTAGACACTCGAAAGGTGATGTGTTCCAGCAAAACAACAGGGACGTGTTCTAAAAAAGTAAACTATAAAACTATTGATCATTTTTTAAGACGTAGGACAAAAAAAATTTAAGGCTGCGTTCACAATTTTTATTCACAACCTCCAGTGCTTTTTAATTTTTCTTTTTTTTTACTTTCTAGGAAAGCGCAGAATGACATCAAGTGTTTTTTGGGGGGTTTTTTTAACTCCCAACCAAACAGGTCACAAGTTGGTGGCTCAAATGAGAAAAAACAACATGGAGGACAAAGTGGTGATTTTGTTAGTGAGCAAATGTGAGGAGATTTACGACATGTCAGATAGACCGTATTTTATTTCTGATAAGTAAAAATAACGATGTGTATTTTCAGTAAGCGATGTGACTACAGTACGTAACTTGCTTTTAAGTGACAGTAAGTAACTTGTGTTAAAGTGACAGGACATAACTTACATTTAAGTGACAGGATGTGACATGGGATAAAGTTGCTGTATGTAACTTGTGTTAAAGCGACAAGATGTCACTTGTTTTAAAGTGACAGTACGTAACTTGGTATGAAGCTACAGTACATGACTTGCATTTAAATGAGGATGTGACTTGGGATAAAGTTACAGTAAGTGACTTGTGTTAAAGCGACAGGACGTAACTTGGGATAAAGTTACAGTAAGTGAC
>CM074975.1:31944275-31954363 GCA_037576825.1 Pangasius krempfi | reverse complement strand
ATAAAGCTGAAAGTCTACACTTCCATCACATCTTGACTGTTTTATTTCAAATCCATTGTGGTGGTGTATAAAGGCAACATCACAAAAACTCTGTCACTGTCCAAATACTTCCGGACCTGACTATATGTGTATGTATGTATATATATATATATATATATATATATATATATATATAATATATATATATAATGTATAGGATATGGTTGTCGAATGTAACCCTGAAGTTCTGAGAAATGTTCTACAACCTTCATTTTCTCTGAAAATTGAAAAGGTCATGAGCCATACACGGACACTTAAAAACTCACATCTCTATCTTTGGTTCTCTCTTTTTCTAACTAATTAAAAGTTCTCATTTGGCTCTGCAACGCAAAGTCATTTAAATTCATTGCCGCAAGCATAAAGGATCATATGATAGCTCGACTAATAAGAGCTTAAGGAAGTAGTTATCAATTTTTAATTTCACAAGTACATTTCCGCCCGCAGGCAAATGCCATCATTAAGTCTCATTTCATTTATGATGAGAGTTTGCATGGGCCAGATTTACGCTAACAATATTCAAGTCGAGAAACTTAGCATTGCTCTCATGGGAGGTCAACATATGACTAAATCTAAAGTTATTACAAAAGTCTGATAGCATTTTTCACATAACATCCCAGCATTACCATAAATGGTAAATAAACATCTCCTAACAGAAAACTTCACAATATCGACAATTATCCATTTTTCTTTCTTAAATAACAACACATTGTTTGGTCTGTTTATTATTAGTCTTAGATAGTGTAGATGGTCTGCCGTACAGGTCCCTGTGAAAGAGCTGTTACTATAGAAACGATAACATTTCTAATTAGACCGAGCGCATTAATATAAACCCGTGATTTGCAGCTACACTGCTACTTTTCTAGAGAAATAATCAACACATCCTGACCAATCAGAATCCAGAATTTGACACAGCTGTAGTATAAAAGAGTTTATTACGTACTAGCTGACATGTTTTTGTGAACATTTTCAAGTTTCAGTTTCGCTTTTTTTTCATGTGGACTGGAGATTTTTTTTTGTTTGTTTGGAAAACAGAGGGCTACGAACTACTTTTTCAAAAATGCTGTATACATGTACATGAGGATAAATCATCGGGGCTTAATCATATAAAAATACCACTCACTCAAGTGAAATCAGGCCAAGCACAGCAAAATGGCACAACTTTGCTTTGTTTCTGGAAATGGCGTTTTGGGTATTCTCCATTAGTTACAGTAATATTTAATAGAAATTGAGGTTAAAATCATCCTTTTATTTTTTTCACACCAGCCCCTTAAATCATCCAGATTCATGGAAAATCTCCTAAATCTCTCACTGAATATTCTTCTCGACATGATGCGGTGTACTCGACAGTGAGATCTCTAAAACCCTGGCTGTAGGCCACCTCGGTTTCATTGAGGATCCTAAAGTTAAGGCATGTTTAGATGGCACTTAAAATAACTTCCTACATAAACACTGGTTCAGGAAAAGGAGGTCAGTTTGGGGTTGGCGTAAACTCCATTTACTTTGAAAGGCTTTGCGATTGGCAGAATTGGTATAAACATATACATTCCTCCGGGATCTCTTTTGTCAAAGAGTCTTTCAAGCGTACCACTTTAACACATCCAATCCCAGATTCGCTTATGTTAGCCACACGGAAAGTCAATCTCCGAAAAGCCATTGTTAATATGAGGTGGTCTTAATAGCCACGCGCTTCCTGCTTCGTGTTTCCATTCGATAAAAGTGTATTAATTAGCGTCTCGACTTCGGATGAAAGTGAATCCGGTCGGTTATTTCTGAAGGGAGCTGAACGCACTGTGCTGAATCTCAAGCAGAAACAGGGTTACACAATTTGTGCATTATTAGACCAGTTCCCGCTCGACGTGCTTATTATGGGATGTTCATAATCAACACTGAGGCGTTCTGGCAGGCGGAGACACCAAGTGAAATATTGGCAGAGGGATGTCTCTCTCTCTTTCTCTCCCTCTCTCTGCACCTGCCTCTCATTTTCCCTGCTGTGACTTAATGGCATCCCTCTTGTCAGAGCATCAAAACCACTTCAGCTCTGCAGTGCAATCATCCAGCACATTCGCCTCCTTCTCTTCTTCTCTCTTCCTCTATCTGACACTCTTCCTTACCCCCTGTCTTTATCCCTCCATGATCTGAGTGGTCCTCCTTTCAGACGTCTTCTTCCGTCCATCACAATTGCATGTACATATCCATGAGTTTATATTTGTTGGAGTGTTTCTCCATTGCTTCTCAACATTTCCTTTTTTTCAGAAGGAGGCTCTAAGCTATACATTCCGTACGATCCTCTGGGGGAGCCTTTAAATATTATGTGTAGAACTCTACAACAGTGTTTCCCTGTCAAAATAGGATGGGTTATTTTGGACGCTAACTGTCCAATGGACCCTTAAAGAACCCCTAAAAAACCCTTTTTTTTAATTTGCTGCTGTCCGGTACTTCCTGACACTTTTTTTCCATTTTTAAGAACGAGACTCTAATCTATCGACTCTCTACATCCTTTGGCTGTTTCTCTGGAAGAGCCCTTAAAGATTATACGTAGACCCCTACAACAAAGTGTCTCCCTATCAAGAAGGGTTCCAAGTAGGACCTTTTTTGGAAGCTAAGAACCCTTAATTATCCTTAGAACCCTTTTTTGTAGTTGCAGTCTGCAGTACTTCATGAAGATATCCTTTGTCATATGGAGTCTCTAATCTAGAACCCTTAAAGAACCATTTTTTTTCCCGATTTGCTGAAGGGTCTCTGCTACATTTCCTTTTCAGAAGAAGACTCTAATCTTCCCTCTGGTTAATGGTTTTGTGTAGAACTCAAGGGTGTTCCTATTAGAAAGAGTCCCATGTAGAAGCATTTTTGGAAGCTAAGAACCCTTAATTTTTCAACGAACCCTGAAGAACCCTTTTTTGTATCCACTGGAATGTCTCTAGTATGTCAGTACCTATGCACTCCATACATTCTCCCATTGTACCTCTGAGGAACCCTTAAAGTTTCAATGCAAGACTCTACAATAGAGTGTTTTCCTATCAGAAAGAGTTCCAAGCAGGAACATTTTTGGAATGTAATTATCCAATAAACTCTTAAATAAACCTTTGAAGAACTTTTTTTTTGTTCGGCACGTGTATGTATTAAGCATTCAAAACAAACACCAAATTATTGCTCATAAGTTTCTTCTTTAATATCTAGAACCGGTCAGATGATTAATATTTAGCTTAGTGCATGCTTTTTTTGCTCAGACTGGTCAAGCCAAATTCCTGCATATCCCGTTGATGAAATCTCCCAATTCCTTTGACTTTCTTTCTTCTCCAGGTTCTTCGTGAACTTCCCATCGGCAAAGCAGTACTTCAGTCAGTTTCAAGACATGGACGACCCGGAGGAGATGGAGAGGAGCTCCCAGCTGAGGAAGCACGCGTGCCGTGTCATGAACGCCATCAACACGGTGGTGGAGAACCTCCACGATCCGGAGAAGGTCGCTTCTGTGCTGGAGCTGGTGGGGAAAGCCCATGCCATCAAGCACAAAGTGGAACCCATGTACTTTAAGGTACAAGGCAATATTCTGACCTTCATGAATATTCATGTCATGTTATAAGATGTTGAGCAAAACAAAACGGCTCTTCTCCTCAACTTCTTTTCAGATTCTAAGCGGCGTGATCCTCGAGATTCTCTCCGAAGACTTGGGCGACTGTTTCACAGAAGAGGTGCAGGTGGCCTGGACCAAACTGATGGCTCTGCTCTACTGGCACATCACTGGAGCGTACCAAGAGGTGGGCTGGGTCAAACTCTCCAGCTCAGCTGTCTGAGAAGTGGCCCTGAACGTACACTGCCATGCATGGTGCACTGCCCTCCTGCTGAATAATCTGAAAAGGAATGACAAGTTATTGTCATAGCAAAAGACTGGTTTTATCCAAACACACACTCACTACATCATCATTTATTCTGCTCCATCTTTATTGTGTCCTGTCTTTATTCAGCCAAACAACAATCTTTATATTTTGGACATGCAGGGATTTGGAGCAGAGTGAATAGAAAATAGAAATAAGGGAATCTTCTGTAAACTCTTTGTTTATTTTCCCCCCCCCTCCTCTACTTTCCATTTCTGTTTTGATGTATTAAGGCACATTTATATCTCACCAACCTTTCATTCATACCAGCAAGCGAATAAAAAAGCAACCCCTCAAAATTTATTTCCACCAACAGTGATAAAAGACACTTGAATTTAAATAATCTCAATTTCATGCGAATTGCACTCTTAGAAAAACGGTTTCATCTAGCACCTAAACGGGTCTTCGGTTGTCCGTCTGGAGGAACCCTTAATGGTTTTATGTAGAAGCCTACAACAGAAAGAAGCTAAGAACTCTTAATTATATAGTGAACCTTAAAGAACCTTTGAAGAACCCTTTTGTCTATTTGCTGGAGTGTACTTCTCAAAATGAATCTACACACTACAGACATTCCTTGATTTGTCCCTCAGAGGGAACCCTTAATGGTTCTATGTAAAACCCTACAACTGTGTGTTTACCTGTCAGATGGGGTTCCAAGTAGAACCGTTTTTCTAAGCTAGGAACCCTTATTTATCCAATGAACCCTTGAAGAACCCATTTTTCTATTTGATCAAGTGTCTCAAATACTTCAGTACCTCCTGACCTTTCATTTTTCAGGAGGCTCTAATCTATACACTCCATACATCCTTTGGTTGTCCCACTGGGAGAGCCCATAGAGGATATACGTAGAATTCCACAACAAAGTGTTTTCTTATCAGAAACGGTTCCAAGTAGAAACTTTTTTGGAAGCTAAGCTCTCCATCCAATGAACCCTTTAAAGAACTATTAAAGAACCCTTAAACCCTATTTTTACATTTGCTGGAGTGACTTCAGTACTTAGGTACTTCGGAAACAATCCCAAATAGAACCTTATTTAGAACGTCTGCATCTTCTGGAATGCAGTTACTATCATCTCCAGCTAATTAACAACCAAGACATATTTATAACCATTTTTAACCCATCTTTACTGAGGGGTGCCAATAATTTTGGAGTGGATTGTACGTGGTGGAGCGATAAATCCAAATGATTGCTTCCCGGATCAGTTTTCTACTCCCACAACCTACATTTAATGTCCAATCAACACATTCAGGACGCAAAAAACATTCTCTGGTTTTTATGACAGTATCAAATCATTTTTAACAAAAACAAAAAAAATCCAAAATCTTATAGATGTGTGTACAAGATTTTAGACATTGTAGTACAAAAAAAAACATATTTTAAAAGAGAGTAGACTGCATTATTGAGTATGAGGTTGTTAGAAAATGATAGGGACTGTTTGATAGCCATGTACAGAAATAAATCATGTTAAATCCTAACATTAATTTCGTAACACCACTGCCATTCTTTCAGCCATCAAATGTCTGAGCTTTCAGAAAATCCACCGGGTAATTATAGTTCTGCAAAGTCAAAAACTTGTAATTATCATAATTTACCATAATTACAGTGAACGCACTGTGTGTGTGTGTGTGTGTCTGTGTGTGTGTGTGTGTGTGTGTGGTTGTGCATCACACAGGTATTGCATATCTTAAACAGCTACCAATAATGTATACTTAATGTCTCCCTTGGATATTTGTCAGTCATGAAATCAGTCATTCCACATTCACACACACACACACACACACACACACACACACACACACACACACTGCTGCACTCGACACTGTAATGAGGCTGCAGTATGGCTTCTGACTGTCCTAACGATGTGTCCAAACTATGAGCATACTCACTATCCCCTACACTGGCGAATCATGAGCACTATGTAGCACACTAATACAGGTAATGGAATTAATGCAGGATTAGCATCATCATGAGTATCTCGACATCATCATGGTACTGTGGACGTGTCCCAAATTACACATCATATTCATTACATAGGGCACATAAACTCCATAAAAATCACTGAACATCATAAGAGTGTGGTGGATGTGTCCTAAACCACATACAATATTCTCTACATAGGGCAGATAAACTCCAGCACCATCCCAAACATCTCACCATCTATCTAATGTGGCTGTGTCCCAACCCACACATCATATTCACTACACAGGGCATATAAACAGCAAAAAAAAATGTCTGAACATTATTAGTTCATTATTACTGTTCTAATCCACACACTATATATATATATTCACTATAAAGGACACATGTTTTACTATCTGCCTAAAGGGGACATGTCCCAAATCACATAACGTATGTACTATATAGGGCACTTAAACTCCGTTTGCACCATCCCAAACGTCTCATCCTATGGCTAATGTCGAAGTGTCCTAAATCACACATCCTATAATCTATATAGTTTGTATAAACACCACAACATACATAACATCAATCCACTGTGGATGTGTCCCAAACCACACATTGTACTCACTGTATGGTATAATATATATACCATAGGAGTCACTTGTTGTCCCTTTTACACACACACACACACACACACACACAAAGTTAACTTAATATTAACAATGCGAAGAAATGGATAGAAGAAAGCTGTACACTTTTTCTCTCTTACACACACATACACACACACACACACAAATACACATTTATGCCATGTCCCAAATGGCACACTATGCACTGCTGTCCTTCTCCAAGCCCACACGTTGGGGAGAATGGGTTTTAAAAATCAAGCATTGAGACGTAGCATCAGCACAAACCTTTAGTTTTAACATTTTTGAGCTAACATGAGCTAACCTGACAGGATTTCAGAAAGGATTTTAAAGTAATATTCATAAAGTTTCATAATGTCGCCTACTGCTAAAACTAGCTAGTTCACTAACTAACATAACGTAGCTAGCAACCTAGCTAAAAAGATTTTAAGTGATATTCAAAAATGGAAAATCTTCACTGCGTTACTGGCTAGCTAGCTAGCTTACCTCAGCTCATCTGACAGGATTTCTGAGAGGATTTTAAAGTCAAATTATTATTATTTATAGTCCTTTTCATTAACTACGTGAGGAAAAAGTCTTTAGTGCTAACACTGGCTAGCACTTCTGACAGGATTTCTGAAAGGATAGCTGCAATTATCGTGTCAAGTGTTATCGCTAAGCGATTTCGGTAAGAGAGTGCTGTTGAGTTCATGTACATGATTCGCAAATGAGGACCGCAAGACTGAAGTGTGCCATTTGGGACAGGCCCTTAGTCTCACTGGTAGAGCAATAAACACTTAGCCTAGAGGACTGACTGTTCTACTGATGTGTGTGTGTGTGTGTGTGTGTGTGTGTGTGTATGTGTGTGTGTGTGTGTATGTGTGTGTGTGTGTGTGTGTGTGTGTGCGCTAATATTATGTTAACATCAATGATGCGTAATGTGAGTCGTTCTGTGTTGGTTCTGTTGATTTTTCTTTGTGTGTGTGTGTGTTCGTGCATGTGTGTGTGTGTGTGTGTGTGTGGGTTTAGAGCTGATGTTTGTCTCCATAGTGAGCTTCTCCTGACAGCTTGTTTATTAAACACCTCTCCACCATTCATCCCGAACTCGCTAAATGGCAACGTACTGTTCGCTCCCTCTCTCCCTTTCTCTCCCTTTCAACCTCACATATCTCTCTCATGCCACCCACCCTGCTGTTCTTTTCATCTGTATCTCTCTCTCTTCCTTCTTCTCTCACAGTGTCTCTCTCTCTCTCTCCCTTTTTCTTTTGCTGTCCGTCTTTGTCTCTCACTCTCTCTCTCTCTCGCTTTGTCTCAGCACCTGTCTCTCTCCATCTCTATCTCTCTCACTCTCTTGAGCTTTGTGTCTCTCTTTTTTCTCTTTTTGTCTCTCAATGTGTCTCTCTATATTTGGATCTCTCTCTCTCTCTCTCTCTCTCTCCTTCTGTGTCCTGTGTTCCCCTGACAGATGTTTCCATTAGCTGGCTGTTGCCCACCTGCTGGGCTCGAGGCCTGTCTCTGTGAAACATCCTGTGCCAGGTTTTACTGTCATCACTCACACACACACACACACACACACACACACACTCTTTCAGCCTCATACTCCGTACTCTGTTCCCTCATGAGTAAGTTCTCGTCTTTTCAAAGCTTGGACTTTATATTTTTCTACATATGTGAGCGAAAATGTTTATCAGTGTCCTGGAATATTTAAATATGGATTAAAATATGTTGTTTAGGATTCTCTTTGTATATACACCGCTAATGTTTGACTGTTTGATGGGGTGGTGACTAGTGCTAATGAAAAACTAGTTAATGAGATGATCTAAAATCGACTATATGAATAAAGTTATCATGTCCAGCTCTGTTTGTGGTGATGAGTTATTTCTGCAGCGTGCTCTCGTTCGGTACGCGTGATGTGTAGTTTTGAGTTGCTTTTAGTTTCTAATCCAAATAAAATGCCAAATCGAGTAAAAAAAAAAATATTTTCAATGACTCATATAACAAATGGGAGCTTAAAGCGTTTCCTGGATCATTTCCCAAAACGCTAATAAAATAATCCCCATTCCTAATAAATAAATAACACGGGTAAATACTCACATACTCACAAAATTCTTTATAAATGACCAAAATTTCATTCTGATTACGTGATGACTTTTCACTTAGTCCTTTAAAGTAACAGTTTGTCATTTTTACCGTCTTCTTATGCCAGCAAGGCAAACTGCAAACCAAGTATGACATGTGAGTTGCTTTTTAAGTCGTCTCAGCCTCAAACGCTCCACCCACAGGCCACAGAACATCTGATAGCTTTTGTACACTTTTCTGGCCACATGCTTCAGAATCTTGACATTTTTTCCATTTTAAACATCCTCTTCTGTCAGCAAGGCAAATTGTAAGCCCTCTATGAAACCATGTCTGACCATGCATGTCTTTTGTACACTTTTCTGGCCACCAGCTTGAATCTTCACTGCACTGATTTTCAATGGGACGACACATTTTTGAACATAATGACACTTAGCTTTTTGAATCAAGGTATGGTCACTGAAAAGAGTTTTTTTTTTTGTTTTCAAAATTATATTAAAAAGTTTTTCCACGAGATAATATCACATGTTTACCAAGCAGTCCTTTGGAAGAGTCTGTAGTTGGTTAGTCGATTTGCCTCTTCCTGTGAAGTAGGCAGTTCTTGGCAGCATTTATTTGACAAATTGTACCAGACTCCCTAAAGAATGTAAGACTATATTTAAAGGAAAAATGGCAAAGCTGAGCAGCTTTGTTTCAGTCGGAGGTGGAGTTAAATTATGGGCCAGAGAATGTGCACGAACTGGAGCTTTCTGAGACCAAGTAGAGAAGCCTCTCTGGTGCAATTGGTAGGAAGCTGTTGATCGATATCATTCGCGTTGTTTTTCTCGTTTACAGCCTGGTGCACAGCAGAAACCCCAGTTTCTTCTCTGACACATTCTCTGATATAAGAACTTTTCCAAATATGATTTAACAAAAAAACAGATTTAACATTGAAATTACTCCAACTTTAAAACAAAAAAAAAATAAAGAAGCACACTGTTAACTATGCTTGTGTTATTATACCCGGACTTCCTCCTGACGTGTTCTCCTCCACATGACCTGCTGCACATCTTCACCTTATTGCTGACTGAAGCGTTCTCTGGATGCACGGATTATCCCTGGTCCTATTAATAGTTTAAGCGCATGGACAAAAATAATCTTGCGTAACTGACACTGACACTTTGACTTAGGCTTGGAGAAATCTTCACCACCATCTTAACAAAATACGTAATCAGAGCTACATGGCCATTTCCAAAAGCCACTTACAAGCTGCATTCATATAACTGCACACCTACTGTACTGATGTTATGCATGATATATTGGAATATGGGATATTTATATAATAAATGAATAAATAGTTACAAGATAAATGAACACGCATGAATGAGACTGTGTCCATGAATTGATTTTATTTTATTACTACAGGGTATATGGGTGGAAAGTTCTGAAATAAGAAAAAAACTGGCTTCAATAAATTTTAATAATTTGCCTAATATTTTAGCTTGTAAAAAAATTTGCACTGATAAAAGGGTCTCTGTTTTTATATATATATATATATATATATATATATATATATATATATATATATATATATATA
>CM074975.1:31921456-31934043 GCA_037576825.1 Pangasius krempfi | reverse complement strand
GTGTGTGTGTGTGTGTGTGTGTGTGTGATATATATATATATATATATATATATATATATATATATATATATATATATAGTGATATTTAGTTTTAAGAAGGTGATACCAGTGATGTTCTATTAGCTTTATTATGAAAAACTAGAATTTCAGAGATTCTTTGTTCAATATTTAACAGGAAAAGGGGGAAATTAATCATTTGGTCATTAGATTTTGACATCAATTCAGTAACTCGGAGAATTTGGATTCGAAGAATCAGGGAAAAACTGTATTTCAACATTGTTTTGATGAATTGCCATAGGCTAAAAGCTTTCTCTTAAAACTAGTATTTTTCACAGTGCTTCAGTTTATATAAATCAGATATGAAAGTATACACAAGATTAGAAATCTCAACTTCCAAAATAACAAAAGATCATTCTCAAACTAGAGGTGATGGAGCTTCCATTAGGTCATCTGATGTCTGTTTGGATGATCCGCTATGAGATAATTATCATATCTCATGACTCAGACAGCCACCTTTTAAAAATATTAATATGTGTTGCTTTAAGTCGCTTATTTAAAAGGACAAATGACTGATTTGTGTTCTGAGAAACATCAGGAATTAGACTTATTACATATAAACTAGCAAGAATACAGCACATGATGTATGAGAAGCATGATTTGCAAAAGAGTAGATAGACAGGCAGAGAGCTGGAGACAGATCCGTCTCTCCTCTCATCGGTCGAGTTGCCATGGTGATGTGTGAGCTCTGGCATGCGGCGTGTGTATGTGTGTGTGTGTGTGTGTGTGTGTGTGCGCGCGTGTGTGTGTGTGTCAAGAACAGGTGTATCCACAGCAGAGCCTCGTGCTACTAGAGCCCAGTGGTTTGCACCACTTAACCCTTCTTCACCCTCATGAACTAGTCAAATCAAAACAATCTCCATTTTTATCAATAAAAATATAGTTGTCAATATGTTCATTGGGAAGAGAGGTTAAATCTATGACTGGACCACCACAGCATGATGGGATGCATTGAGGGATTATTGGAACCCAGTTAAGGAGGGCATAATGAATCCAATTAAAGCAAGCTATGAATTATCTTCCCCCTCCAGATTTACAGTCAGCAGCAAGTCGAGGGAACAGAAACACAACAACTGGGATAACAAAACAGTGATGGACAAGCGCAGCACCATTTGACAAGGCAATAGCAATTTTTTTCATCTAGTTCTCCTAGTCTCTCAACAAGTCATGCAATGTTTAGATATGTCATCTAATTCCATCTTTTTACAACTTCTGACAAATGACTGGGTGTTGGGAGAAGCAGGGTTTTGGGAGAAGCAGAGTGTTGAGAAAAGCAGGGTTTTGGGAGAAGCAGAGTGTTGAGAGAAGCAGGGTTTTGGGAGAAGCAGAGTGTTGAGAGAAGCAGGGTTTTGGCAGAAGCAGAGTGTTGAGAGAAGCAGGGTTTTGGAAGGAAGCAGAGTGTTGAGAGAAGCAGGGTTTTGGAGGAGGCAAGGTGATGGGAGAAGCAGAGTGTTGAGAGAAGCAGGGTTTTGGAAGGAAGCAGAGTGTTGAGAGAAGCAGGGTTTTGGAGGAGGCAAGGTGATGGGAGAAGCAGAGTGTTGAGAAAAGCAGGGTTTTGGGAGAAGCAGAGTATTGAGAAAAGCAGGGTTTTGGGAGAAGCAGAGTGTTGAGAGAACCAGAGTGTTGAGAGAAGCAGGGTTTTGGGAGAAGCAGGGTTTTGGGAGAAGCAGAGTGTTGAGAGAACCAGAGTGTTGAGAGAAGCAGGGTTTTGGGAGAAGCAGGGTTTTGGGAGAAGCAGAGTGTCAAGAGAAGCAGGGTTTTGGGAGAAGCAGTGTTTTGGAGGAGGCAGGGTGATGGGAGAAGTAGGATGTTGGGAGAAGCAGGGTGTTGGACACAGTAAGGTGTTGGTGGAAAGTAGGGTGTTAGTGAAACACATGATGTTTGTGGCAGCAAGGTTCTCAGAGAAACCTTGTGTTGAAGGCAGCAGTGTGTTGGAGGCAGCAGAACGTTGAAGGAAAGCAGGTTGTTGGAAGCAGCAGAACGTTTAAGGAAAGCAGGATGTCAGCGGAAAGCAGGGTGTTAGAATCACCAGGGTGTTGGAGACAGCAGAGTGTTGTTGGAAAGGGTGTCAGTTGCAGCAGTTTGTTGGTGGTAGCAGGGTGTCAGTGGCAAGCAGAGTGTCAGTTGCAGCAGTTTGTTGGTGGTAGCAGGCTGTTGGTGGAAATCAGAGTGTTTCAGCAGGATGTTGAAGGAAGGGAGGGCGCTGGTGGCAGCAGAGTGTTGGATGAAGGCAGGGTGTTGGAGGCAGTGAAAAAGTAAAAAAAAAAAAAAAACATCAGACACTAAATATGTCATGATTGATTACATTTAGGGCAAATGGAAAAAGGTGTAAATGTGTCTGTGTGTCTTTTGATGATTCCTTGATGTTCACACTTCAATATATTTAACATGGAAACTTAGTTCCTATCTTTTCATTCCATGCAATCCATAAAATCTCAAAAGCAGCTTCAGCAAATACTTAAATGTTAGTATGACACATCAGAGCCTTCACCATATCATTGATTAAAGATCTAGTGGTTGTGAAATGTCCCTATGTGTACTATCTAGTGTTCCTAATTTAACATTGCCACTTTCAAACTAATGAAGTGCTTTTTAATTAAACCTGAGAGTTTACCCAGGTGTGTTAGAGCGCAGCGCATGGGTGCTTAAAGATCAAGATTGGGAAACACTTGAGAAAATTTAATTTAACCAAGTGCTTCTTTTAAGCCTTTCAGAAATGCTGCCAAGCTTTTGGGGTTTTAATGAGTTCTGTGTTTAAGGTAGCGTAATAGCCAATATGAAAATGTGACTTTTATCAAATTCATGTCCAGAATTATAGAGAGAATTAGTTAGTTGGTAAGTTAGTTATTCATTCATTCATTCATTCACTCATTTAAGGTTTTCTTATGTATCCAAATTCATAATTTGCGTTTTATCTCTTCATTTTGCTTATGCCACAAACAGTATGTGCACAACCATGTCCTCCCATGTCTACAGTTTATCACATATGCACTAGTAACCTTACTTCACTCCCTGTGTTAGACCTGGGTCAGTTTTCTGTATTGAATTACTACACGAAAGAGACAGTGATCACCTCAGCTTTATGTGGTTTCAAACCTTTGGCCATCACAGTGGCTCGTCAATTCCAAGCCAACAGTTTTTTAGACTTTAAACCAGGACCTACACGGGTTTTCAGATTTTGTGGTGTGAAAATGGCCTCACGAGACTCTTGGACTGTGGCAAAAGTTAGTCTACCACTGCACTGGAGGGATGTGAGAGAGTGGAGTATAGAAAAAAGACAGAGCTACGCAGTAAGACGTCTGTTTTCCTGCTTTTCTATGTTAATATAAAGCTTTATACTTGTATATAAATGTGTGTAGTGGTATATCTCCAACCTGTAGATAAATGTCTGCTGAGGGAAATCTCGTGTTATCGTATCTTGTTTGTGGACGAATTGAATTCTTTTTCCATGGACTGTATTTATAAATATCTTGAGTGAGATAGATTTCTATTACTTATTAGCTCGTAAGTCCAGTTCAGATATGTGTGTATCATTTTGCAATGGTGAGTAAAATAATAATAATAATAATAATAATCATAATCATTACTTCAGCTATGAATGCAGTTGAATTTTTGGACGTAGCTCCTCGGTTTGGTGGTCATAAATATTTTAAGTTGAGGGTTGAACTGAATTGCAGAGAGATGACTGTGCATAAGTTAGATTGGAGAAAACAGCATGTGTAATGACTCTCACAGGGGGGCTGAAGATCCGTTTCCCTCTAAATGATTTATGCGCTTGTGTGTCTGTTTCAGTTACCCGAGTTACCTTTGTCTCCTTTCTCGCTCTCACTCGCTTTCTCTGTTTTTTTTCCTCTTTTTAAAATTCTTTCTTTCTCTTTCTATTGCTGCAGATGTGGGTGTTAGACGTAGAGAGCCTCCTCAACTCCATGGCGAGACAGCTGGTGAGTCAAATCGCTAACAGTCCATCAAATATGAGATGTCGAACTAATGAGAGCTGATGTAGGCGTCTGGTTCTGGTTCACGTTTATTCCTCATTGGACTGATTGGATTATCACTTTTTTTTTTTTTTTTTTATAATTTGCTCATTAGATAGGATTAGCTTATATGATTTGCTCATTAGGTATGTATAATTTTCTATTACTGGCCACACAGCTAATCACATACAGGGGAAAATCTCTAATCACTGTAAAAATCGTTAGCATTAAATGGCCAGGATTTAAAAACAAATAGACTTTTGCTTGAGCAGTGGTCTAATAACTTCCAACAGAAGCATTTCCCTTTCGTTAAACCTTCGAATCGTTTAGGTTCCGTTCCAATCCTTTAGGTGACGTTTTTAAGATGAATTTTTAAGTTTTTAATCATGTTACTCTGTCTGTTAGGTAGCAATCTAGCTAGTTAGCAAGCTAATATGACTCTGTTCAAAGAAATATACTGTGTGACGTAACTTCATTCATTTTTGAGCTAACTTACAAGCTGAAATGTCTGTATATAGCTCAAAGACAATATACAAAACTGTGTGGTAACTCCATTCATTTTTTTAAAAGTACAAACTAGTTCAGGCTATTTATTTTGAACTATACGGTTGTGACTAGCTAGTGAGTTAACAAGACAATATGAGTATATAATAAAAAGAAGTAGACTGTGCAGCATTTCATCATCGGTCAGCTAACTAGCTAGATAGTACGCTGATAAAAAGCACCCTGGAGGGAACAGATTACCCACAATGCACCTTGCTGTCAGAAGGGTTTCATGGTTTTTTATTCTGCTAGCTAGTTAGCAAACTGATATTACTCTGTGTATGGTGTAAATAAAACAGCTTGTACAGATTACCACAGAAATCAGTTCAGACGAACAACTCTGTGATGTTTCATAGGCATGTCTCTGAGGGGGAGTTGACAGGGATGTGTTAAACACAGTTTATAATGCAGGATTGGTTCTGTTTAATTGATTGTAATTGACTTTTCTGCAGCATGATTCACTGGAGAAATACCCCAGACAGGAGCAAGATGACACATTCGCATCCTCACAGACCAAACGCAGGCCTTCTCAGCTCTCAGCTTCAACACAGTGATCTGCCAAATTCTACAAGGCCAGACGTTTGCTGTAAACTCCGGCTGATCCACCGCAACACCACCAACTTTTACTCCTGATAAAATGGCTAAGAATGTTTTGTTAAAGTGAAGTGTTTAGTCCGTGATTGGTGTAGAGATAAATATGGCCACAGTGCAGCATTACAGCTTGTGTCATCTTGTATTGTTTTTCCGCTTTTGTCT
Source organism: Pangasius krempfi (assembly GCA_037576825.1). Classification (NCBI taxonomy): domain Eukaryota; kingdom Metazoa; phylum Chordata; class Actinopteri; order Siluriformes; family Pangasiidae; genus Pangasius; species Pangasius krempfi. Next base: position 31,928,713 of record CM074975.1, on the reverse strand, counting down.
TGAAAATAAAGACTGATGGGTGGAACTGATGGTGGGTTCATATATTTTGGAAAGTCATTAGAAGTCAAAGATGACTGCTATATAATCTCTAAGTACTGGTAATGTCACGGCTAATGAAAGAAAACAAGTGAGAGAAAAGTAAGCAGTTAGTGTCGTGGCAAATACTTTCCGCAAATCAGAATAAGAAATATGAGTTACAAAGACACGGGAATCAGACAACAAAGCCGAAGATGGTCTGCAGAGCATCTGATTTACATAATCGTAGCCCATGCTTTTATTCTAAAACAACGATCTCATTGGATGGAGTTTACTCTTCTTTCTCTTAATCACACCTGCCTCTCGCCCCGATCATTTCACTTTCCCCTTATCTCAGTTTTAACCGTGGCGAGAGTTCAGTCAGTTTATGTTTTCAAAAAACATCATTAGCCTTCACCTTAAAAACACCACCTACAAGGTCACACCAGTCCGTTCTCACAGAAACATCCCTGCAGGATCACAGCCCTAGAGTCACCCTTCTAAATGTACTAGAAATGCTACAGTGTAGTGTATAAATGAAGCTCTGAAAGTTAATACATGAGGTGATTTAAAGTCACTTTTTAATACTGTTGCATAGATACTGATTGATATAATACTGATTAACAAATGATATAGATAACAGGAAAATTCCTCCATATTAGTGAAAGCAAGCTAGCGAGCGAAAGAAAACTAGCGAGTTAAAACTAGCAAGTGAAATCCAACTAGCAAATAAAAGCTAACTATCAAATAAAAGTAAAGGCACACTAGCAAGTGAAAGTTAACAAGTAAAAGACCGCAAACAAGTAGGCAGAAAGCAAACTGACAAGTGAAAGAAACCTAGTGAGTAAAAACTAGCACATGAACGCTAACTAGTGAGTGAAAGCTATCTAGCAAATAAAAGCCAATTAGCAAATAAACATCATGGGCAAACTAGCAATTGAAAGCTAAAAAGTGAATATCTGCAAAATAACGAATGACAGCAAACTTGTAAGTGATAGCAAACTAGTCAAGAGAAAAACTTGCAAGTGAAAGCAAACTGGCAAACGTAACTAATCTAACTAGTGAGTGACAGCAAACTAGCGAAGGAGGGCAAATTAGCAAGTGACAACAAACTAGCGAATGAAAGCAAAGGAAAGCTAACTAGCAAATTAAAGGCCAGTAGAGTATAGGCATACTGCCAAGTAAAAGTAAACTAGCAAATTTAACTAGTGGGTGAATACAAACTAGCAAAAGTTAGTAAACTAGCAAATGAATTGTATTTAGCTAATGTAAACTTTGAAGTGCAGTACATATGATTTATTACTTCAGAGCACTATAAAAATTAGCCATTATCTATTCTATTCTTATTGCTAATTCCAGGTTATCTATCCTCAAAAAAAAAAACCCACACATTTAAGGAAAAGATTAATTTCCTTCTTTATGTTGCCTGTATTTGGACCATTTGAAATACTAGAATGGAATTTTGGCTGATATCATGGTGTTTTAATGATTTATAGCTGTTTCGAAATCTTTTTTTTTAATCCACTTCATAAACAAAAGGAAAGTGAGACAGAAAGAGAGAGAGTTTGAGTTTTTGTGGACTTCCTCAGCGACTTCCCTGCTCTGGCTGTTTTCACTGTGCCGCCAATGAGACGACGCCTGATTAAATCGAGAAATGATCCGCCGTCTGCGTCCCTCTGTCCCCTGTTGTTGTTTACCATATTGCCATGTCAAGTGATTGGATTAGCTTGTTTATTCCATCTGGGACGTGGACAGAGGAAAGAAAAGGTAGCTACATCACCAGTGATGAGAATCAATTGGCATGAAACATGCTTGGAACAATCCATGATGTATTAGACGTTGGGCTCCAGAGCACTTCGTACTCTCAGATAGTGCTGTTAGGAGTAATATAACGAAAGCGCCCTTTACCTGATAGGCGGGAAATGCGGGATGTGCGCTCCTGCAATCAGACAGATAAAGAGCTGAAATGTCTGGAGTGGTGGAGAGAGCTCAGATGCAGCGCTTCTCGGATGTCGCGATGAAAGCCTTGTTTTGGTGAGTAAAACAGAGGCCCGGTCATTAGCGACGCTGCCTTCCTCATCTACCCCGAGGCCCTGCAGAGCGCTCGGCTAATTTAATGACACAGAAAAGCAGGGCGGTAATGACACAGCGAGAGAACGAGACAGAAAGCATGTCGTGCTAACGGATGTAGATGGATCGAACCTACATACATAAACTAAACATCCTTTTCATTAACGTGGCTCTTGCAGGTTTATATGAATGCGCTCTTTATTGTTTCTATAGTAACAGCTTACACAGGGACCAGTGTTGCAGACACTCAGCATAAAGGGATTAAAATAACATGTGATTTTTAAATGTATTATTTAACATTTATGGAAGGAGTCTCCAGTGTCAGTGCTTTGTAACAGTCAGAGGTAAAGCTGTAATTGCAAGTTTTCCTTCGCGGGATAGAGGAGTTTGCGTTTTGAGGTTTTTCAGTAACATGACGAGGTTTTTTTTTTCTCCCCCATCATATTGACTTCAAGAGAAAGGAAAAAGGTGCCAGAACAGGAACTGACTTGTTTCACCGATGAAAAAAAGTACATCTTTAGTAAAAAAAAAAAAAAAAAAAAAAAAGAAGAAGAAGAATTGTGAAATACGTTCAAAGAAAGTGTAACATTAGCAGAAATAACTTTCCTACAATGTTCTGACAACTTTTGCTGTAATAATAATTTAACTTCATGGAAATGTTCCAGCAACGTTGAAGGAACGGTAATGAATATTACATTAAAAACATCTCAGAGCACCAAGCAAACCAATCCAAAAATTCTCAGATCCGTAATGTTCTGAAAGCATAGTAAAATTCAGTATGCATTAGAGTATCAGTGTTGTGCATTAGCTGGTAAAAGGGAATGAATTCAGACATGGCAACTGGCTCGCCACTTTCCTTATAAGGTCAGTGTTTCCTGTTCTCTGTTGCCATGGTGATTAATTAGTCTCACCTGTTGCTTGTTACCCCTCATTAGTTCGCTGTTTCCCAGTGAGTTGGCGAAGTATCGCATTCTTAAACGTCTTGCGTTTTTCTTCTTCTTCCTCTTCTTCTTCTTATTATTATTATTATTACAGTTTTTCACAATTGCTAAGACAATAAACCCCATTCTCTGAACCAAATTCTCAGTAGCCTAAACCAATTTGTCGAATAAATCACTCTTTCTGCAAAACCTTAAACAAGTTCAGGCAGTTAGACACGTGCACTCTTTTTGGCTAAACTCGAAACACATTCGCACTCACTAAAAACGCAATTCACACTGTGATGAACGTGTGTTGCAAAACACTAAACACAGGACAGCAAAACTTAAACGCAACTAAAGCACAGCTGTCGTCGTTTACACACAACGATTCAAAGTTGTTCACACTTGTTTCTAATTATGTGATGAGAAGATACAAAATATAAGCCAGTTCAAAGTGCACAGATGGCACTGGTACATCCATCAACTATGGATAACAAGATGAGAGGTAGAGGAAGAGTGCGTATACGAGGTGTTGGACGGAGAGGACGAGGAAGAGTAAGACCAATATGTGTATAGTAGTAATTTCCATCATACTTTTACTACATGTTTTTTATAATTTTGCAGAATTGCAAGACTACCACATCAGGGTGGAAGAACTGCTATGTTCTCCCAAGAGCAAGAAGTTCTCATTGTTGATATGGTCCGTCAAAACAATGCCATCCGACTCCGTGAAATTCAACAAAGAGTTATTGAAGACAATTTAAAATTTTGAAGGAATCAACAGCGTAAGCCTTTCTACCATTGACCTGTGAACTCCGACGTAACCGCATACGCATGAAGCAAGTAAACAGAGTTCCCTTTGAGCGCAACTCTGAAAGGGTCAAAGATCTACGACATCAGGATGTGCAGGTAAGTAAACACTCGGACATTTTCAGTGCTGATGCTTACAGTACAGAGCTTCTAGCCTACAGTTACTGTAAAGTGCACTATGTTGTGTGTGTAAATCAGGAGTGCGTACAAAGACACTATTGTAAAAGTCTTTCGGTATCACTTACTACAGTAAATGACTTTATTTTCATTTACAGAGACTGTTTGAATTGGATTCCATGGAAAGGCCCCAGGCATGGAGTTTTGTAGATGAAGCAGGATTCAATCTTATGAACAGAAGAAGGAGAGGGAGAAACGTAATTGGCCAACATGCAATAATGGAGGTCGATGGTCAGCGTTGTGGCGATGTCGTCACCCTTTGTGCAGCCATAAGCAATCATGGGGTTCTCCATGCACATGCAACCCTGGGGCCATACAATACTGAACATCTTCTCACATTTCTGGATGGTCTAAGAAATGTTTTGTTTGAGCGAGAGCAACAGGATCATCAGCAGGAACTGCAACCTGTCTATGTCTATGTCGTGGTTTGGGACAATGTCAGCTTTTTACCGTGGTGTCCGAATACGTGACTGGTTCGACAACAACCAGCTATTTTTAAATGTGTTCCTTCTACCATACAGCCCTTTCCTCACCCCAGTAGAAGAGTTTTTCTCTGCATGGTGGTGGAAAGTCTATGACCGAAACCTGTATACCAGGGGAAGTCTCTTACAGGCGATGGAACTGGCATGTGGTGACATAGACGTGGAGTCTTGTCAAGGCTGGATCCGCCACACCAGAGGGTTTTTTGCCCGTTGCCTGGCAAGGGACAACATTGCCTGCGACGTAGATGAAGTCCTCTGGCCGGGCCCAGCTCAAAGACGTGATCCTGAGGCAGAATAATCTTTCTGTTGTGTTTTCTTCTTCTTCTTTTTTGATTGTAACATGGTTTTCAGTAAAGTCACCATACTTAGGTGTGATTTCTTTTGTCTTGTGTGTGGTTTTTTTTTTTTGTTTTTTTTTTTTAACTATATACGATAAACCTTTTTTTTTTTACTACATGCCCTGGATGCTGTGTTCTCCATTTTTTTTGATGTAGTGTCTAATGAATGAGCTGCAGTGTGTGTATATGATTGACTCGTGTGTGTGTGTGTGTGTGTGTGTATGATCTGAAAGCATTGTTTGATGCTGGTGAAATGGTTTTGAAGCAATTGTTTGATTTTTGCCAGAAGAGTCAGAGGTTTTGTGAATTTAGTTTGAGTATTTGGATTTGTGTTTAAGGTTTTGAGAAAATGAGGTGATGGTTTCAAGAAACGTGTTTTAGCAATTCAGAAAAACTGTATTATTATTATTATTATTATTATTATTATTATTATTATTATTATTATTACTGGAACACATCGCAGTTCTCTCTATCATACACTATTCTCCATAGCTCCTACTGTCTCTGTCTCTCTGTCCTCATCTCACATTCTTTCTCCACCCCACACCGTGTGATTAGGTTGTGAATAATTCAGCTGTGGCTTTTCATCTGTGAAGACGTGAGCAGGTAATTAAGTGTCCGGTTATGTGTTGAAACCTGAAGTCTGATTTCAGGACCTGACAGAAACCATCCCTAGCTAATCAGACATTCAGCACAGGGAGAGGACGAGAGGAGAGACAATGAAAGGAGAGAAGATGAGAGGACAGAAGACAAGAGGAGACAGTGAGTGAAGAGAGAGAATGAGAGGAGAGAAGATGAGAGGACAGAAGACAAGAGGAGAGAAGATGAGAGGACAGAAGACAAGAGGAGAGACAATGAGAGGAGAGAAGACAAGAGGAGAGGAGACATGATAAGAGAAGATGAGAAGAGAGACGATTAGAGGAAAGACAAGGAGAGGAGAGAAGATATCAGGAGAGACAATGAGAGAAGGTGAGAAGAGAGAAGACGTGAGGAGAGACGATGAGAGGAGAGGAGAGTAGACGAGAGGAGAGATGATGAGAGAAGAAGAAAGGAGAGACAGTGAGAGGAGAGATGATGTGTAGCGAGATGATGAGAGGAAAGATGACAAGAGGAGAAAAGATGAGAGGAGAGAAGATGTGAGAAGAGGTCAGGAGAGATAATGAGAGCAGAGCAGATGAGCAGCGAGAAGAGGAACGTGAGAACCTGAAGGTGGACGCTAATCAGCTCCTTCTTTCTTTCTTTCTTTCTTTCTTTCTATCATCTATACTTTGTAAAATGTTCTTTCCTTCTTTCTCGAGCTGAAAGGCCTTCGTGTAAGTATGAAAGGGTTAAAATAATCTCTATTACATTTTAAAATCATCACAAGAGAAATAGATCAGTTACTGATCAGAATCCATGAGATTTCAGTTAAGAGGAAAAGCTGAATATTGGGATTTCATTGAGATGATGTCGCATTTTTCCTGAACGACTCCAACATGCTGACATGCAGCTGGATTTATTAGACAGATGTGAACCCTGATGTTTGTGTTGCATTCTGATTGCAGAAGGCTCCTGATGACTCGCTTAACGAGGCTCCTGATGAAACAGAATGAACAGATTTCTTTAGAATTCTCTGGGAACCTCTGTGAGATTATAAAGCTATACTCATGAATTTTCTTTGCTTTTTCAGGACAAGGTGTTCTGGCTTCATGCCTCAAACCACAGCAGCATCGGGTTCAAACCCAGACACTGCTTTAGATTTGTTTCAAAGCAGCGGCTGCCATCTAGTGGAGGAGCAATGCAACTACAAACGGAGTAAATCTGTACATCTGATATACTGTATCTGATAAATCTGTAAATATCCCCTCAAGCCCACATCCTCAGTGATCTCACACACACACACACACACACACGTGTTTAGGACACAGTGGAACTTCCTGTCCTCTACAAACATGGACTGAACTTCATGGAGCTGAATGTTCTGAGTGTAGGAAGATTTAAACTCATATTTATTTAAAAGTACTTTCATTACTTTTTAGCTACCTTAGCCTCCTAGCTCGCTTTCTCTAGATGAATGATGACTCGCTCGCAAACGAATCGGCTCTCTGAGTCGGTTCTTTAGATTCACATTGAAAGCCGAATTTCTTTCTTTCTTTCTTTCTTTCTAAATATTTCTTTCTTCCTTTCTTTAGTCCGTTCTTTGTTAATCTTTCTTTCTTTCATCAATATTTCTTTCCTTCTTTCTTTCTTTAGTCTATTCCTTGTTAATCTTTCTTTCATCAATATTTCTTTTTCTTTCTTTCTTACTCTCTGACTGTGTTTTTTTAATATACAGTCAGGTCCAGAAGTATTTGGACAGTGACAGAGTTTTTGTGATTTTGCTTTTATTCACCACCACAATGGATTTGAAATAAAACAATCAAGACGTGATCGAAGTGTAGACTTTCAGCTTTATTTTAAGAGGCT
>CM074975.1:31906649-31920232 GCA_037576825.1 Pangasius krempfi | reverse complement strand
GTTTGTGTAAAGCTGCTTTGAGACAATGACCTTTGTAAAAAAGCGCTATACAAATAAAAATGAATTGAATTGAATGTCCTGAAGTGTTTCGTACCTCTTACACCACAGCAGTTTGCCAATGATTATTATTTTTAATTTATGAAAGAATGACATATCATACTTTCATATACAAATACATATCATACTTTTTAACCGTTTATGGTTACGTTTAATGTAGTGGAACATCTGTGAAACAAGTTCTCACAGGTCGCTCCTTCACCATCCTCACTTTCTTCTCTGTCTTGAAGTTAACAAGACAAAAAAAATAGTGCAGCTTATCCCATTACAGAGAAACCAAAAAGTGCAAAGTTACAGCTTTAACTCTGACTGTTACAAAGCGTTGACACTGGAGACTCCTTCCATAAATGTATGAGCAAACATCTCCTTACAGAAAACTTCACCATATCAACGATTGTTTTTAACATGATTTGATTTTTGTGGAGCATCCCGCTGTACAAGTCCCCGTGAATGAGAATAACACATGAATATAAACCCGTGATTTGTCTTGACTGAGCCTTAACACGACATCCTGGGTCACTTATGTTTTTTCAGAGAGAATCATATCACATTCAGAAAGGGAAGAACGCCCATGAACCCAAACACACTAAATATCTTGTCTTTTTGTCTTCTCTAACTCTGAACATTTCCAGAACATGTCACTGTGCCTTTACATTACAGGACAAACATAACACCCCAGATATGAAATGGAATCTGAAACTGATATTTAATATATCTGATCTTTTGAAATAAAGACATCCAGCACTGTCTCTGATTGTACTTCTGTCTGTAACATCATGCTAAACTCAGTGTATTACACTACATACTGTCTGTCTAGGAATAGCATGCAATTAGCACAGGAAGTCTGTGGATATTTCAGGTCGATGAGAGGAGCGCTGTGGAATCTCAGCCACAGGAAATCACCAAAAATTCCACACATCTCCATCACCGCCTTTGGTCACATCACGGGCATTCCTAAGAGCCTGGAAGTGGCATTTCATCTGTAAAGAGCCGAAGGAGAAGTTTATATATAAAGAGACGGGTCCATAAGTATTTGGACAGTGACGATCTTTTTTTAATTTTGCCTCTGTACACCACCACAATGGATTTGAAATGAAGCAATCAGGCTGTGATTGAAGTGTAGACTTTCAGCTTTAATTCAAGAGGTTTAACAAAAGTATTGCATTAACTGTTTAGGAATTACAGCCATTTTTTTTTTGCAGAGTCTCAAATTTTCACAGGCTCAAAGGTAATTGGACAAACTAACAATCAGAAATATTAGGATTATTTTTAATACTCAGATGCAAATCTTTTGCAGTCAATTAGAGTCTGAAATCTGAAATCCATGAACATCATCAAATGCTGAGTTTCCCCCCTTGAGATGCTTTCACCACCTTCAGTTGCTTCTTGATTTTGAGTCTTTCTGCCTACAGTTTTGTCTTCAGTAAATGAAAAGCAGCTCAATTGTGTTGAGGTCATCTGACATTTAAGAACATTTAATTTCTTTGCCTTAATAAGCTCTTGGGTTGCTTTCACGGTACGTTTCGGGTCATTATGCATCTGTTCTGTGAAGAGTTGTCCTGTCAGTTTTGCAGCATTTGACTGGACCTGAGCAGAAAGTATAGCTCTATACAGAATTCATCCTGCTCCTTCTATCAGCAGTCACACCATCAGTAAACACTAGTGACCCAGTTCCACTGGCAGCCATACATGCCCATGCCATAACACTGCCTCCACACGTCTTACAGATGATACGTTATTACATTCTGGTTTGTTAGACCCCTTGAATTAAAGCTGAACGTCTAGTGAACGACTTTTTAGAACACTTAATGAGAAAGAAAGAAAGAAAGAAAGAAAGAAAGAAAGAAAGAAAGAAAGAAAGAAAGAAAGAAATAACACTCTTCAGAATACTTCAGGGTTCTTCGTTTGTCCCTTAAAGGTTCTATGTAGAAGCCCCATTTCGCTATCAGAGAGGGTTCCATGTAGAATCTTTGTAGTATATTTAGAAGCCTTAATTATCTTACAGACTCTTAAAGTACCCATTTTTTCCAAGACTGTAACATCTGCATCAGGTCTTTCACGTTCCTGTAACCGGAATAAATAAAAATAACTCCGGCGCTCTCTCTGGTCAGGAAGAGGAACCACGCTGAGGTCCGCGTTGTGTCTCGGACAGAGTCTTCTTCCACCACACGGCTGAGACGAGGAGACGAGGATGGAGGATCAACACGCCACATGTAGAAAGCCGACACGTTTGAGTGATGTATTTAAAGACGTGGAAATCAGCGTGAACAGGAAGTGGCTACGATCATCTCTACGTAAGAATTTTTTAATATAAGGCACTGGCTTTGGGGGGAAAAAACAACCACTGCATGTACTGTAGTGTTTCTGGAAATTACTACATCAAAATATTTTACATGTACATCCATCACCGGCCACTTTCATAGGAACACCAGTAATCCTGCTCGTCATGTAATTATCCAATCAGCCAATCATGTGGCAGCATTTTAAAGTTTATACAGAATGGTGCAAAAACCAAAAACATCCAATGAGCAGCAGTATTACGAATGGAAACTTCTTTTTGAGGAGAAAGGTCAGAGGTCAGACTGGTTCAAGCTGACAAGAAGTCAAATAACCACCCTTTACAAACCGCGGTGAGCAGAAAAGCATCTCAGAATGCACAACCTTGAGGTGGATGAGCTGCAACATCAGGTTCCACTCAGGTAAGAACAGGAACCTCAGGATCACAGAAAAAGGTCAGATGAGGTTTATTTTCAACTCTATACAAATAAAATTGGGCTGAATTGATGATGCCGTGGTAAGATGAGTTTTTAAAAAAAAATTCCACGATGTGCTGCAGGTTTCTACACAAATGTCAGGCAAAGTCACAAAAAATGCAAATAGTTGTTTTTTTCATTGGCTGCTGTCGTGCTGAAGGTCCTGAAGAAACGCATCCTGAAATCTTAGCACTTCTCTTCATCTATTTCAAGTCCACTTTAACACTTCAGACTGTTGCTGTGTGTCAAGGTAACGTGTCTCTGATGGAGGCTGCTGGACCACCAGATGAACGGATATACATGTGAAAATACTTAAACGCATACTTAAATACTTGTGGTCATTTTCCAAAAAAAAAAAAAAAACATCTGCACTAGACTACACTAGACAACTACATGCAGTGGTTGTTTTTTCCCCCCAAAGCCAGTGCCTTATTTTTAACAAATTCTTACGTAGAGATGATCGTAGCCACTTCCTGTTCCGGATGGATGATTTCCACGTCTTTAAATACATCACTCAAACGTGTCGGCTTTCTACATGTGGCGTGTTGATCCTCCATCCTCGTCTCCTCGTCTCAGCCGTGTGGTGGAAGAAGACTCTGTCCGAGACACAACGCGGACCTCAGCGTGGTTCCTCTTCCTGACCAGAGAGAGCGCCGGAGTTATCCTGTAAAATTCATCCTGCTTCTGGTCCGTGTTGGTGTCGGACTCTGAGCTAAGAAACGGATGAGTTCGTTTGACTCGGAGTTGAAAACAGGGACAGTGAGTCTGAATCTTATATAACACATAAGAATAATCAGAGAAAGGCAGAAGAGTAAAAATAAAGTTTAAAAAGAAAGAAAGAAACAAACAAACAAACAAATAACAAAGAAGAAAAAATAATGACAGAAAAGCAAAAAAGGAAAGTAAAAAGCAAAGAAAGAATGAAAGATTGATAGCTAATTGACTAAAGAAAGAAAGAAAGAAAGAAAACAAAAGAAAACAAAGGGAGCAACAAAAAAGTGGGGGCCAAGAAAAGTGAAAAATAAAGATATAAAAGTGAAAGAAAGAAAGAGAGAGAGAAAGAAAAAAGTGGGGGCCAAGAAAAGTGAAAAATAAGGGAGCAACAATAAACAACAAATAATGACAGAAAAGCAAACTAAAGTTTAAAAAAAGGTTTAAAGAAAAGTGAAAAATCAAGATATATAAGTGAAAGAAAGAAAGAAAGAAAGAAAGAAAGAAAGAAAGAAAGAAAGAAAGAAAGAAATGGCAAAGAAGAAGACATTGAAGAAATAATGACAGAAAAGCAAAAAAATGAAAGTAAAAAGCAAAGAAAGAATGAAAGATTGATAGCTAATTGACTAAAGAAAGAAAGAAAGAAAGAAAACAAAGGGAGCAACAAAAAAGTGGGGGCCAAGAAAAGTGAAAAATAAAGATATAAAAGTGAAAGAAAGAAAGAAAGAAAGAAAGAAAGAAAGAAAGAAAGAAAGAAACAAACAAACAAACAAAGAATGAATGAATGAATGACAAATAAACAATGGGAGCACAAAAGGAAAGAAAATAAGGACAAAGGCAAAATAAAAGGAACGAAATATAATGAAGGAAGGAAGGAAGGAAGGAAGGAAGGAAGGAATATTGTAAGAAGAATAGAATAGAATAGAATAGAATAGAATAGAATAGAATAGAATAGAATAGAATAGAGGGATTAATGATTGTAAAAGAAAACACTTTGCTCTGGACTCTCGGGAAGGTGGGCGCTGTGACTCGGCCACTAGGAGGCGCAGTTGTTCTCGCTGCATATTAAAGTAACCTGTAGGTTAAACTCTGCGCGCGCGCGCGCGCGCACACACACACACACACGCACACACACACAGTCTAAGCGGAGCTGTGTGCGGGACGGCCGTGTCCTCCAGCATGGACAGCGAGACACTGGAGCCGGACCCCGCGGCGGCTGCGCTCCCGATGCGCGGTGAGTTCTCGGGAGATGCCCGGGTCCGCTACGCGCTGGTTCTGACGGAGAGCGAGCTCACGGTGCAGAAGCTCGGCACCGGGAGGCGGAAATCAGGAACGGTAACCGTGCTGGACCTACAGGACTGTATAGGCTGCCGCGCGTACGGAGCGGAGGATGGAGCGGACACGAGCGCGGGCTTCGCGGTGTATTTCTACCCGGTGAGGCGCCGCTGGGCTGGGCTGAGTTCAGCACCGGGTCGCCGCAGAGTGGAGCGCCGCTTCCGGGTGGCAGTGAGCCCGGACCCGCGGACGAACCTGGAGGAGGCGCAGAGATGGGCCAGAGCTATCCGGCAGGGCTCCTTCCGCCGGCCAGGTGCGTCCACATAAACCTCCTGAGGGCCATGTTAGTGCACTACACAGAGCAGCAGGAAGAGTGATATCTCCTCACATACAGTATACTTACTTTTCTGAGTTTATATATATGAAGTTATGAGGGTAAAAAAGAAGGAAAGAAGGATTCACAAAAATGGACTAAAGAAAGAAAGAAAGAATTATAGAAAGCACTGTTGATGAAGAATGCATGGAATAAATAAAGACTGTGAAAGACTGCATGAAAGAAAGAAAGAAAGAAAGAAAGAAAGGAAAAAAGAAAGCAAGAACGATTGACAAATAATGGGTAAAAGAAAGAAAGAACACAAAGAATGAAAGCAAGTAAGCAAGAATTATAGACAGAAATATTGGCAAAGGATGAATGAAAATAATGAAGAAAGATTGGCAAAGAACAGATGAAAGAAAGAAATGAACAAACAAACAAACAAGCAAGCAAACAAAAAACAAAACAAAAAGAAAGATAGATGAAGGAATGGTAGGTGGGACCAAAATAAAGAGAACAAGACGAAAGAAGGAAAGAATGAATGAATTAAAGAAAAAAGAAAGCGTGACAGAGAATGTATGGAAGAAAGAAGAAAGACAGAATCTGTTTCTCAGTCTGTTTGTGGTTAACGCTACGACTTTGCGAATGATTTTCCTCAAACAGTGATCATTTCAGGGGTTTTTTTTATGTGCCACTGTTTATATTCCTGATGATTTTTTTTTTTCATTGCACCTGTAGCACAATCTCGATGCACACTCAGTCCAGACCTCAGTCAGTTCACACACCTGCAGTGTTATTTATGTGTCAGGCTACACAGATGCACATTGTTCCAGTAATTCAACACTGTAAGAGTAGATTCGTCACTGCAGGGGTGAACTCAACACCGTTGATTTTTTCCTCTGGGCACCGTTTAAGAAACACCGTTTTGTGTCCCGCAGTGAAAGCAGTTGAAACTGCCAGTCTACACGCAAGAGCATTAAAAAATCATGAATCGTGTAACAGAATCTGCGTCACACTCTGCAATCTAATCCCAAAGTAAAATCTGTTAGCTTAGTCACCATGGACTCAAATGCTGTGGTCCACAAACACCTGAGCCAAAAAATGCACACCGTAAAAGTCATCATTGTGAGTAGAAGTAACCTAATGGAGAAACTCGCAGGACGGCTACAAATGCGCTAGTGGTGACAGCGAAACGTAAACAAAACATGCTAATGGACAGTTAAAAGTGACCAGAATTTACCTTTGTGTTTAATCGAGCTGATTTTCTGTATCACACGGATTGACGTTGTGAGCAGAACGCAGTCATTTTTGTTCGTCGTAGATCTGTCATTAGTGGATCTTCTTCGTATCTTCTGCCGTATCTCCAGTCTGTCATGGAGAAAATTCGTGATCACACTGAAACAAGTGGCGCAACAGAAAAACGTTTCTTCTGTCATTAGGAGATTGTGAGTTTAAAAGCGCTGTCAGATAGCATTGTGTATGTACCTGTGGGCTTATGTATGCGGAAGAGGGTTGATAGCACTGTGTATGTATCTGTGGGCTCGTGTATGCGGAAGAGGGTTGATAGCACTGTGTATGTATCTGTAGGCTCGTGTATGCGGAAGAGGGTTGATAGCACTGTGTATGTATCTGTGGGCTCGTGTATGCGGAGAAGGGCAGATAGCACTGTGTATGTATGCGGAGGAGGGCAGATAACACTGTGTATGTATGCGGAGGAGGGCAGATAGCACTGTGTATGTATCTGTGGGCTCGTGTATGCATGCGGAGGAGGGCAGATAGCACTGTGTATGTATGTGGAGGAGGGCAGATAGCACTGTGTATGTATGCGGAGGAAGGCAGATAGCGCTGTGTATGTATGCGGAAGAGGGCAGATAGCACTGTGTATGTATGCGGAGGAGGGCAGATAGCACTGTGTATGTATGCGGAGGAGGGCAGATAGCACTGTGTATGTATGCGGAAGAGGGCAGATAGCACTGTGTATGTATGCGGAAGAGGGCAGATAGCACTGTGTATGTATGCGGAAGAGGGTAGATAGCACTGTGTATGTATGCGGAGGAGGGCAGATAACACTGTGTATGTATGCGAAAGAGGGCAGATAGCACTGTGTATGTATGCGGAGGAGGGCAGATAGCACTGTGTATGTATGCGGAAGAGGGTAGATAGCACTGTGTATGTATGCGGAAGAGGGTAGATAGCACTGTGTATGTATGCGGAAGAGGGCAGATAGCACTGTGTATGTATGCGGAGGAGGGTAGATAGCACTGTGTATGTATGCAGAAGAGGGCAGATAGAGTGTGTTATGCTGCAGTTTGGAAAAAGATGCAGTTGGCTGGCTTCTCATGCCTTGCAGAAAGCACGTTAGTAGAACTAGATGCTATAATATCAACATCATGATTATTTCACTATATACTTTTCTGAGATTTTGTGATATCTTTATTATAACAAGAAGGTTTCAATTTTCTACTAAACTTTTAACATTTTACAGATTTCAAATAATTTGTTTTTTTTTAAGGTTCATTTTTAAAAGCGGCACTGCCGTTTTGCTGACAGTTTGTTAAGAAACCTGTATATCGTGATGCATATTGTATATCATAGAAACATATTTTTAGCATATCGCCCAATGCTGGAGGTGTTAACCTTCACCGTGCTAGCTGTCATATCATATGTCGTATATAACATGTTCTCCTCGTGTCTTGTGGGTTTCCTCTGGGTTCTCCAGTTTCCTCCCACCTCCCAAAAACATTCATGGATTTGCTATACTGAAATGCCCACATGTGAATGTGTGTTTGTTTCTGTGTGCACGGTGTATGGCATCCTATTCAGGGTGTGTTTCCATATCAAGTCCAGTGTTCCTTGAACACACCCCGGACTCACTGCGAGCCTGAGTTACTTACTATAGATGATCTAATAAGTTACGTATAATAAGAAGTAAACAAAGTTTCCAGAGAAACAGGAACGTTTTGGACAGAAGTCCTTCATCAGCTGTGTAAGCTGGTAGCAAACTGTATAGCCTACAGGATTGTCCTCACAGAAACACACTTTTAAGCTGTTTAAAAGTAATTTAAATTATTGGATGACTGCTGGCTGAATTTTTAGTAAAGAATGGGATTGCTGAAGCTTTTGTCTCATATATATATATGTATATATACACATATACCTTGTAGAATTTTGTTTACTGGTCACAGTGAAAGTGAACTCACCAGTACCAAGACATTATACACAATTCTTTCTTTTTCTTTCTTTCTTTCGAATAAAACTCTGTCCACAAACCTTTCCATGATGCTTCACAAGTGACGCAGTGCTGCCGGGTTTCAGTGCTGAGGTCACTGTGACACGTCGACGTGTGGCTTGTGGCTTGCTGCTCATGACGATTCTCTGTGCTTCAGCAGAAATGCACCAAAACGAGATCTGCTAATTTCGGTCATGGCTGGTGTTGCTGGAGGAGTGAGTTTCAGAAACACTTCAACACAGTCTGTACACTTAGAACTCTGAACGCTAAAACGTAAAATTGTACAAGGGATGAACACAGTATGTTAGCTAGCTAGCTCATAACGAGGCACAAAAATAGTTGCTAACTTAAACATAGTCCAATCTTAATGTATGACGATCTGGCTAGATTCTGACTGGTCAGAATTTTTCATAACTTTGACAGTAGTGCAATACGTTATCTAACAAGTTTCTATGGTAACAGCTCATCCACAGGGACTTGAACTTGTACAGATACTCCACATAAACAGATCTAATAAACTGTTGATATTATTATATGTTTTCTGTAATGGGACGTTTATTTAACATTTATGGAAGGAGTCTCCAGTGTCAGGGTTTTGTACCATTAGTTGTAACTTAAGGGTTGTTTTTTTTTTTTTTTTTTTGTTTTTTTTTCAGATCCAACCCCTTAAACAAGAATTCCTGAACATGCATACCAAGCAGATGAGCTTAAGCAAGCTTTTAGTAGAAACATGCCACAGTTTAGTAGCGTTTCACTCCACACTGATGTGTAATCCATCCCAGGCTTGTAAGACGAAACAGCAGTGAGCGCAGCAGTGGAAAAAAGAGTGGCGTGGTCTTATCTTCGGGTTTGAGTTTCCTGAATGAAATGCCGCAGTGTTGGAAAAGATAAAAAAATACAGCGCAGTTTAGTGAGGATGAATATATCTCGGCTTGTTTACATCCGTCTCTCTCTCTCTCTCTCTCTCTCTCTCTCTCTCTCTCTCTCCATGGGCACTTTGATACAGATCCAGCCTCACCACCAAACTGCTCCAGACTCACACTGACTGCACAGGCTTCATCTGTGTTACAGCGTATCGCAATGTTCAGCGCGTGCAGTGCTGTTATCATGGATATGTCACTCGTTCAGAGGACAGCAGAAGGACAAAGCATTTCTATTTCAGGGACAAGGTTTCTTATTTAGGACACATGCATGGGATGGACCCGTCTCCGAAAATATTCTGCAGTTCTACTGCAGACAGAACTGTTGTTTTAGTAATGCACGTCTAATAAAAATCATCATCATCATCATCACCTTTCATACATTAAAATGCAGCTTTACAAAGACAACAAACAGTATTAGGGACTAAGCAGAAAATAGAGGAAATAAAAATGTCATATAAATAAATAAATAAACAAACAAACAAATAAATAAAAGTAGTTATAACAAATTGGGTACAGGGAATTGTAGCTCAGGAAAAAAATTACATTACATGTTTAATAGAATTTTTTTTATTTATTCTGCCACATGTTGAAAAACATTACAGTCAGTGCCAGTGGTATAATAATGCATGAGTTTTTAATAATAATAATAATAATAATAATAATAATAATAATAATAATATTTCATCCAGCTTTACAAAGAGACAAAAATCCAATAGAAATTCTAAAAAATAAACAATTCTAAAAAAAAATTAATAGAATAAAAAAAAAAAATATTTAAAATATAAAATAATCATCACAGGTTGGGTAAAGCAGGAAACTGTAGCACAGAAGAAAACAGTTTAAAATCCATAATATACATTTAATAGAAATAAAATGATTAACAATGATAAATGTTTTTAAAGATTTTTCTCAAGTATCACGATGATCTCGTAAACAATAATATCTATAGTAATATAAACATATAATAATGCCACGTGCTATGTATGGCACTAGAGTACGATAACAGGAACGTGTTTCGTGGACATTGCACAACATTAAATGTAACTATAAATGGATAAAAAGTGCAACTTGGTCTTTAATAAGTTAAAAAAAATTGTAATTTGTTGCCAAATTGCTGTGGTATAAGAGGAATAAAACACTTCGGGACACGCTGTTATAGGAAAGTAATCAATGTCAGTGGCGGTAATAGTAACTCCTCCTCACGTATATTTTTCTGTACCACAGTCTCACTAACAGCTGCGTTGTTTCTAAATGTCCTGCCTCGAGGTTCTAAAGTGTGAAGCACACACAGTTTTTGCAATAAACAAGTGAATCTTGTACATGAAAAACATGTACAGTTTGTGTGGGGGTCGTTTTCGTTGGATCTTCATTTGTTTTTTTTGTTCGTTATGCGTAAAATCTGCCGAGTCCTTGACGTGAGATCGCTCGAAAAAGGAAAACAAATGTAGAAATGTTATTCCCGTAATCCATACTTGGATTGAGAAACTGCTAGATTGTGTCTAGCTGTAAGGAATCAAACACTCAGTGTCGTGCTGCTGTGGGAAAATAATCAACAGTGGTGTGGTGTGGTGTGGTGTGGTGTGATGAGGCGGAGTTACTGTCACCAACCTGAAGTTGATTATTTTTCTCCTGAAGTGTTTTATTCCTCTTATACCACAGCAGTTTATCAGCGATGACAATTCGTTATTTATAGAAGAACAATAGGTTGTACTTTTTATCCATTTATAGTTGCGTTTAAGGTTGTGGAACAATCGCAAAACGAGTTATCACTTACGTTATTAGAGCTATAAACAGTCGTTTCCGTGAAAACCCGTCTGTCCTGAAGATGTTGGAAAACCACTGATACTGGAGACTCCTTCCATAAATGTTACATTTAATGTCTACTTACAGAAAGTGACAATTATTTTACACCGTAACCCCTCAGACCTGAACTCCCACTGACGGCGCGCTAAGCCGAGGCGCATCCTGAGCTCTCTTTAAAGACTTTTACCTCTGGATTGTAAAGCTTTGTGTTGAATTGATAACCACGGTTAACTTCTCTTTCATCTTTCTCATCGGCATGAGTTCAGACTGAAATCAGTGGCAACGGATGCGTTTTTGACGAATAACAGAAAGTTCCAGAGTGCGGTGTTACCGTAGCCAGTCATTTGATACGTTGTTGTTTTTCCATGTAAGTAAAATCCGCATAAAATTGAGAAATCCTCCGTTCGGATCCTTCGTCACTCGTTTTTCGCTTGCTGGTGAAATACAGCTTCATCTCAATATCACCTCTTAGATAAGTGTTGAAAAATCTTATATTGTATCTTATCTAAACTATGTGATGCTCATAGAAATACTTTTATAAATAGCCTAGCTACGTTAGATGTGCTTATCACGGTATAACTTGATTCCTTTAAGATAAAGTGTTTCCAGATGGTGGAGACTCGCAGCTTTAAGCAGAGCTGAGAAACTTTTTGAATAAGATGTGGTTTCCTTTATCGATACCAGTCATGCAGTTGAGGTTTAAACTAGTGAGAATGGCTCTGTGTGTGTGTGTGTGTGTGTGTGTGTGTGTGTGTGTGTGTGTGTGCATTCCTGTGTATATGAGAATGCTAATCCCTTTGAATGAAACAAATGAATCTAATGACTCACTCATGCTAACTGAAGAACATGATATTCCACATACTTAGTAGTTTGTGGAGCTTGGCATTCAGTGTGTGTGTGTGTGTGTGTGTGTGTGTGTGTGTGTGTGTTGTGCATTCCTGTGTATATTAGTTCACCTGGAATGAATCTGTGATTTCGGTAAATCATTTGAAACTCTGCGTGGTGTCTTTGTATAAAATCAGAAAGTCTCACTGTGATGCGAGTGCATTATGGGTTATGGTGTGTGTGTGTGTGTGTGTGTGTGTGTGTTTGTTTGTGTGTGTGTGTGTTTGTTTGTGTGTGTGTGTGTGTCTCGTTGTGTAGACCACAGGCAAATGTGGCTAAAACTCTCAATTTAACAGTCACTTTTGGGCACGTAATCTGCCAAAAAAGTGTCTTGTGTTTTGCCCGGGTTGCCATGAGAACATGAATCACCTCCTGAATTTCTGATTGGCTGTCTGCTCACAACTAGCCAATCATAGCAAGAGGTGGAATTACTGAAAATACATGTGGGTATCGATCTGCCTATCTGCTTTTGTTTGCAAGTGTACTAGTCTGCAAGCGTGCAACGATGTTAGTATGCAAATGCATTACTATACAGGTATGCTAGTAAGCTAGTGTGCAAGTATGCTAGTGAGTAAGTATGCAAGTATGCTAGTAAGCTAGTGTGCAAGTATGCTAGTGAATAAGTATGCAAGTATGCTAGTAATCTAGTGTGCAAGTATGCTAGTGAGTATGTATGCAAGTATGCTAGTAATCTAGAGTGCAAGTATGCTAGTGAGTCAGTATGCAAGTATGCTAGTAATCTAGTGTGCAAGTATGCTAGTGAGTAAGTATGCAAGTATGCTAGTAATCTAGAGTGCAAGTATGCTAGTGAGTAAGTATGCAAGTATGCTAGTAATCTAGTGTGCAAGTATGCTAGTGAGTAAGTATGCAAGTATGCTAGTAATCTAGAGTGCAAGTATGCTAGTGAGTAAGTATGCAAGTATGCTAGTAATCTAGTGTGCAAGTATGCTAGTGAGTAAGTATGCAAGTATGCTAGTAATCTAGAGTGCAAGTATGCTAGTGAGTAAGTATGCAAGTATGCTAGTAATCTAGTGTGCAAGTATACTCGTATGCAAGTGCTCTAGTATGTTACTTTTCGAGTATTCTAGTATCCAAGTGATCTTGTAGCAGGTATAATTAAAATAAATAAAACATAAACAAATAAATAAAATGAAGCTAACCAAAACCATATTAAAATAGATTGTAAACATGAACGTAAAGTATTTTAAATTGCAAACAAACAAATGATTATGATATAATTGTTAAAGAACCAAGTCATATTTCAAATAAAATTCCAAATGAAAATATTTTTTTAATATTTCATATAAAAATTTTAATATACAGTATACTGTATAAATTTACTGCTGCTACCTCAGCAGTGTTTTATAAGACCTCATTACATTACAGCCTGACACTACACTATACACACACACACACACACACACACACACACACACACAGTGTTAAACGTCTGCTCTGTTGAAGGAAGTGTTTTTGCACCATTACCCATAGTGAAATTTATTATTTTTTTCAGGAATAATGTTAAAAAATAATTTTTTTTCAATGTGACTGGATGGCGTGTGTGTGTGTGTGTGTGTGTGTGTGGGTGGGTGGGGGGGGGGGGGGGGGGGGGGGGGGGGGGGGGGGGGGGGGGG
>CM074975.1:31882322-31895288 GCA_037576825.1 Pangasius krempfi | reverse complement strand
GATCACCAGTATACCACAGCAGTATTAGCTATCTAGTCAGCTAGCTGTAAATGTTTATCACCAAACCAGTCTAGCCAAATCATTATTTCTGGGTGTGATACATTTGTATAACTAGCTAGCTAAATATGATTAAGTGTTTAGTGGGTGCACAGTGGTTACTCTTTACAGCAGTGAGTCCTTTAATGCTCTGTTTAGTGTTGAAATATTCATTATTTGCAATTTTGCAGCCAGCAAATTAGACAGTTGGGGATATTGATTATTCCAGACCAGACAGAACATCCAATGCCTAAAAAAACATTTCTGCTAACTGTCCTTGTACACATTAGCACTGCTTTTCAAAAGGTCATTTTCCCAAAAGCATGCTAGCACAAATATCTCCACAGAAGAACAGACATTTGGGAATTTTTATTTCCAAAACACATTCTGAACGTAGCATAGAGCATGGCGTAGCTTAGCATAGACCTGATACCAGCCATCAGGACTTCTGTGAAGATGTCTGGATCTGCTCCTTTAGTTCTAATGCCCAACACCAGGCAGCTTTTAGCTGCAGAGTACTGTTTGCGTGTCCCTTGGGTACTTGCTATATAGCATTAGCTATTAGGATCGTTGTCTTACAAATTGTTGTGGCAAAATCACAGAACCTGGGGAAATGAGGCCTTTAGCCAGTGAGCCACTGTTGGTTCTTTAAGCAAAAGTCTCAACCTCTGCTTGCTTTTATTGGAGTGGTGTTTCTAAACTTTTGGCACCCCTTCTTCTGAATTTTGTTCAGTGGCTGGAGCTCATGGGCTGAAGGAGACTGAGAGACAAAGTGTACTGCTTAGTGATGTCTCACTGTTGTCAAGGTTTAACCTTTTTTTTTTTTTTGAAAGAATGGTATACATTTTGACAAGCTAGACTTTTTCTTTTCTTGTGCAACTGGCTACCACTTTTCATTTTCTCCTGAGCCTAACTTGATGGACACATTATTATAGACTATAGCACCTTTTGTGAGGTTGGTTTTCTTGCCCTTTAGAAGTAAAGAATGTCACAAGAAATTTGGTTTTTTTGCATGCCCCAGGTCCTTAGGAAGCTAGGGTCAGAGTACAGGGTCATCCATTATATGACCCCCCCTGGAGGGTTCAGGGCCTTGTTCAAGGACCTGACCATGGCAGCTTGGTAGTGCTGGGGCTTGATGTTCAAACATTCTGATAAGTAGACCAGAGCCTTAAATACCAAGCCCCTACTTTAGCTTTGCCTTGGATGAAAGCATGTCCAAAACAAATAAGTGTAGTGAGTGTAATAATTTCTGAGACATTTGCATTCGGGACTTGCAAACAATCCTTCAACCCTAAGAAGTGCAGGAAGTGAATCCAGGTGATGGGATTCCCTCAAAACCAATACTACGGTGAACACAATGGCTGCACACAGGGAGGAACTTTTTAAAGATACTTCTCCTGTGCATGACCCACTTTCAGTAGCCTGCATTCGTTTTTCTGTAACCCAGGCGCATTCTCATCTTCTTCCAGCTTGAGTTTCCCACTGCCTGATGGTTAGGCAGAGGCTCTGTATAAGGAAATGTGATGTGACTGGACTGATAAAGGCCATATCGATTCCCCGCCTGCCTTCACAGGGACATGATGACGGAAAGGGAGGAGAATCTGATGCCTCCCTTAGGGGCCCGGCGTTACGTAGCAGCTAGCGGAAGAAAACGCAATCTTTCTCATCAGTGAACCTCACTCTCTGAGATATAACAAGCTGAAAAAGATCAAGGCTTGGTATGTGATGGTTTGGAACAAATGAGGGGCATTTGTGAGATAAGAGAAAGCACTACAGAAAGCTGGCCCAGATCTGCGAGATGATAACTGAGATGATGTGCATGCACTGCTAACAAATTATGTAATGCATTGTAGGAAGGCATGTTGGCAAAATGAGGTCAAATTCTATTTCTATTATCTGAAGATGTTTAGCCATTTTAATTTTTTTTTTTTTTTGTTAACAAACTCTAGCTACATTTGAAAGATCACATGGGGAGGAAATACTTCTGAAAAATGTCTGTTGTGGAAACTACATCACTAAGCATTAACTACAGTCGCTACATCCTTCCACACTCCAACACTTAATGCTAGATTTAAACATGTTAAATGAGTTTGTCCAAAAAAGGCTAGTGGGGCTTTGGCAAACATTAGACATCAGATAACGCCCCCTGCGGGTGAGTTTGTTTCGGAGTCCCATTTTTCCCCAAATCTAACAAATCCAAGTTGTAAAAAATCCTCTTAAAAATCAGATTGGCCTGAACTGCCAAATTAGCAATAGATTAAAAAGGTGTTTTTAATGAATTAAAAGAAAGAAATTCATGACTTTTCAAAATACTAGTCATATATGTCTAATCTTCTAAACTTTCCACACTTCCCTTTTTACCCCAGAGCCATTTCTGTGAATTATGGGTTTACATGTGGAGTCTTTAGATTCCTGAAGCTCAAGCAAAGAACCCAAAACACCTGACGACTAACAACTTTCACGCCACCTTTCTCATTTGTTTGCAGAGCGTCAGAACCACGCCCGCGAGCTGGTACGAGAAGCAGACCTGTCTCAGTGGGACGCCGTGGTCATCATGTCCGGAGACGGGCTGCTGTTTGAGGTCAGATCACTGTCAGCGCATTCCTCAGTCCATAGCAACTCTAGACACTCGCCAAGTAAACCTCAGCAAACAGATGCGTCCTATGCCCAGAGGCTGGTTTAGGAATGTGCAGAAACTGACAGGTTTAGATGGACGTCATGTGAGGAAAAATTTCAGGACTGCTTTT
The DNA here is from genome assembly GCA_037576825.1 of Pangasius krempfi. Taxonomy (NCBI): domain Eukaryota; kingdom Metazoa; phylum Chordata; class Actinopteri; order Siluriformes; family Pangasiidae; genus Pangasius; species Pangasius krempfi. The sequence goes on along the minus strand of CM074975.1, from coordinate 31,892,505 downwards.
CGATAAAAAAAACAACAACAGCAGGACTGTGAAAGACACATAATGTTGAATGACCTTCACAGAATTGGCAATCTTCTTGTTTTAATTTGCAGTATGCTTACATGTTAACCTAGTTTCCAAAAATATTGCTATACTTGTAGTTTACATTATAATATATGTCATATCTTAGCGTCTCTGGAAGCTAGCATGCATTTCGGTGAATCTGTCCTGATATTATAGGATATTTTGTGCATTTATGGTTGTGATATCATAAGGCATACACATGACACACTCTCGCTAAGTGGTTAAAGTAGCTGAAACACTGTTGTGAGGCATCTTGGGTAATATGGAAGATATTGTGACACAATACTGAAATTTCCCAATATAATGGAAGCCGTGGAAGTTCACGTTACAGTCGCTGTTAAGTGTACTTCCAGTGCAATTTTAGTTCTCTTTTCTTAGTAGTTGTCCAGTGACGTTCATGAGTATGTTCATATCTCATTAAATACTTTTCTTCCCATGTTGAAACCATGTAGATGTCTCTGCTCACTTTTTGCCCCTTTTTTCATAATCTAAGATTTTATGTTGCTTTTTTTTTTTTTAACACAGCTAGGGCTGTTGTAGTTTTAGGTATATCAGGTGATTGTATAAAAAGCTAAATCAAGTTTTTAAAAAAGAAAAGAAAAAAGAAATTTATAGTACATTTAACTTCCATCGTTAAAAATGGAAGAGCGAATAGATAAAAATACAAAATGTCCTTGTTTATAAGGCGCTTGTGTATAATCCAGACAAAATAACAAAAATCGCCTTTGTTATTGCATGTCTGTGACAAGACTGATTTTAAAGTGCAACAGTTAATTTGTAAGTCAATGAGTAATATGTAAATTATTGTAAATTACTGAGCAATGTGTAAGATCTTTCACGTAGTGGGCAATTCCGAAAATCCGACTTCTTCTGAAGTCAGGAATACTACAAAGTGGGCAGTTCATATGGAATCTTTTCAACACTGTTGGAATGCATGTTTGCATGTGTGGTCTTGTTTAATCTTAACGCCTACAGCATGTCTTCTGTATATCCGCAGGTCGTGAACGGGCTCATGGAGAGGGAGGACTGGGAGCAAGCCATTCAGATGCCTCTCGGCGTGCTGCCTGGAGGTTCGGGGAATGCTCTAGCTGCCTCGATACACTACTACTCTGCGTAAGACTCGCACTCGATTTAAGAGCTATGGGAGGATGTGCTGGCTCAGTGGGAAAAAAAATATTACACACATGAGACTGCCTGATCAGTAAGATCTACAAATTGTAATATTTGATTTATGTAATAATCACATAATACTAATATATTACAAAACTCCACATCTATGTGCCATTATTCCAACATTATACAGTACGTCCCACACCAAGTTGGCAATATATCAATTCCTATATTGGAAACGTCTGTAGCTTTGGTGTACTCTTTGTCCAACCCACCAAAAGAAAGAAAGTACCACTCCTACCCCCCCAGTAATGATCTCCAGCAAATGATCCATGCTGGAATTGGGCATAGGTGGGGGTTTTTCTATAAGGAACAAACATAGCAAGAGCTCGTTATGAGTGCCTGATATTGCTTCAGATGCACTTAATGCCTTTTAAAGACTTACCTGTCACCCATTCCTGCTCCATGTTTATTTACAAAAAAGAAATTCCGTAATACATTATAAATCAATCCGTAACTCTTTGTCATTGGCATTACTCAAAAATTCCAAAAAGGAATGAATGCAAATATACTAAATGGTCAGATTCATTATTTAGTAGCCAGAAAAGGTACAGAACATTAAATAATAAAGCCGGCACTTCATGGGAGCTTAAATAAATCAGCTGACAACATTGTGAAGACAGTCTGAGTGGAACCCCAAGGAGACTGATCTAATTGCCCCTGAGGCAGACTGTTGGCTTGATGGACAAATAAAGGGGTAGTTCCTCCATATGGGTGGAGTCTCTTTGTTCTCAGGCTGTTCGCTGAATCTGGGTTGTCTTTTTAGCAGGTACTGGATGATAAAGAATGGGATCTTGCTTGAACAGGAAAAACCTGGAACTTCACTTAGGATAAGGAAAAACAGATAAGAAAACGAAAGCAGTTCAAGATTTTATAAAGCAGTACAATACATACTGAAGTCAGAGGTGTCAAATATATGGCCAGCGGGCCAGGACCCACCTGATAAAGGTTCTAATCTGTCGAAAGAAGATTCAAAAGAAATACTCGAGTGAAGAGCCAATCTCTGTTTTCCATTAGGGGGCATAATAGAGCAATAAACTCAAGGCCATGAACTTTGCTACTGACAGAGTGTGTTAATGAGGTAATCCTTTATTAGCAAGCTAAAAAAATTTACTCTTTGTCCAGAAAAACTAATTTTAGTGGTTTCACATCAATGAGGTGAATATTTATTCAATTATATTTTTATTTGTAAGTAATTTTGCGATCTATACTCATTTTTCCCCATGCTAAGTGTACATAAAATGATTCAGGTCGGAAGACTTTCATTAATTTTATTAAAACACGCATTAATTTCTTCCTTCTAGGTCACAGTCGATGTCCGGTGAGGAGTTGCTAGTGAGTTGTGGCTTCATGTTATGTAAAGGCCTGGTGTCGCATATGGACCTCACCTCAGTCTGCATGGCATCCAGCCCGCGCCTGTTCTCCTTCCTGTCCATTGCCTGGGGCTTTGTGGCTGATGTGGACATCGAGAGCGAGAAGTACCGTCATGTCGGAGCGGCTCGCTTCACCATGGGTACTCTAGTCCGCCTCGCCTCACTGAGGGTGTACAAAGGAAGGCTAGCGTACCTTCCTGCCGAGGAATCTCAATCCGCTCCAAGCCAAGCTCAGTCAACAGTGTCCTTCACTGATGGTTCCAACTCATCCTCGGTTCATTCCTCCGTTCATTCCCACTTGTCAAGGAATTTGAATTGTCAGAATCACCTCTTGCACAATTCATGCAGCTCCAACAATGCCCACAAACCCAACTGCACCACTGAGTCACCAGTGACCACACGAGGCCCCCCCGATTCCCTCCTTGTACCCTTGGACCAGCCTGTGCCAGCACACTGGACCGTGGTCAAGGAGGAGGATTTTGTTCTGGTGATGGCGGTGTACCAGTCCCACCTTGCCGAAGACTTGATCGCTGCCCCTGCATCCAGACTCGAGGACGGAATTATACACCTGATCTACGTAAAAGCAGGAATCTCACGTCGAGCCCTCTTGCGCCTCTTCCTGGCCATGGAGAAAGGTGCCCACCTGAGTACAAACTGCCCCTTTGTGGTGTACGTTAAAGTGCGGGCACTACGACTAGAACCCTTTTCACCCAAAGGGACCATCACAGTCGATGGTGAGGTGGTGGAATACGGGCCAGTGCAAGCGCAGATCTACGGCAGTCTTGCCAGGATTATAGCCGGATAGAATTGCACGTAGAAGGCACGTAGAAATGTTTGGCAAAAACTGCTTACAGTGAATCAAAGATTGCAGAGTCAATTAGCAATAAAACAAAATGATTGCTAGCTCTTTATTTATTGTTAGTATCAAAGGAGTGGACAGGTTCTTGCTAGGATAGAGCTTCCTTACTTTAAAGGAATGCTTCACTTGAAAATGCTAGCTTTGCTAATAATGAAAAGCTACAGTGGGCCTTAAAAGAAATCTTATTTTCATAGCATTCAGTCCCCACAAGCCTTGACTTGTTATTAGCATCACGTCTTAGCATTTGCAGGATTGTCTTTGAAGCGAGGTACTACAATTTTTGAAAGCAATGATTTCTACTGTGTGATTGATGTCTGCTGCTGTTTTCAAGGTGCTACTGATTGTAGTGACAAATCATGCAAATGATTGAAGAGAAATTTATTTATTTTTATACTGCTGTTTTGTACACGCCATAGACATCTCCACATATCTCGCGTTTATGTGAGAAGAGGTATATAACCGGGAGATCATGATTCAGCTGGACGGGTTTGTGTACGATGCTTTCATCTGTTTTTCATTTCAAAATGATAAGGATAGACAGAAATAGAAATTTAATTCTCTTTTTTTAATAAAATTATTGAAGTACTGACTACAACTCGAATAGTCAGGAATCCTAAAATGAAAAAATTTTACATATCTGGGTTATCGACGATTGTTACCGGGTAACTAGTATCAAAAACAGGGTAGATTAAAGATCGTCATTAGCACCTGATATACTGCTAATGTGGATCGCCACGTGCTTTTTAAAAAGGAACAAGAAAGTGAAAGTAAAAGAGGGCGACATGAGGGCAGAAAAAAAATCATCGGGATTTTCCAGCTGCTGCAAGTTAATCAATTTAAATGCAGGTGTTAAAAGATTCATGATGTTAGCTGACGTTATTGTATCTCGATTAACGTGGGTTGGTAACGTCAGCTAAATAGCTCTTAGGCTCACTTCCAACAGGTCTCCAGTCAAAATCTGGGTAGGAATTAGACTTTGCATGGTGAAGCTGATATGCGCCAAGAAAAAAACAAAACTGAAATAAAATGCTGTTTCTTGTTTTCCGATTTTCATCTGAAAACAGATGAACGCAACGTACACGGACCGACAGTTTGCTCCAGATTTAATGGAGCTCTTGCAGTTTAATCATCATTAAATACACCTTTCTCTGTTATTCATATTTTTTGTTGGTACAACCTCAGGGTTGAGATAAAGTTACCACCATTTACAGCAGCTTGAGAAAGCTCTGTTTGCTGTGTCAGTGAGCTCTGTTTGGACGATAGCGGTTACTATGGGTGGTGTCTGTAATGGAATATTTGCGCCACTTCTTTGGATTAAAGCTCTTGTGTCCAGATGGTTTTGAACCTGGCAATATGATCCCACTATTGAATGAGTTTATTTATAATCATGATATTATATCCTGTGCAGACATATTGTGAGGATTTATCCCTGTTGTGGTCGGTGTAACAGTCCATTACAGGATCATTTACTGTTTTATGGTTGCTCAGTGACGACGGTATGGGGATGAAACAAAAAGCTACATTTAGGAAGGTCTTGGGCATTTGGTAATTTTGGAAATTAATGAAAAATTGTGGGTTACACATAGAAAGGTGTTAGTTTCGAAAAAAAAGTGTAAACCAAAATCAAAGGCAAAGATCACGATTTGGATGCGACTGACCCCCAAAAAATTCCACTTGGGGTAGAGGGGGGGGTAAACATTTCCGATCCAGACATAAATAAAATCACAGACTAAGACCTATGGACTTATCCAAGTTCCTAAAGTGTAACTGATTCCATCCGAATAGGGCTCCAGATACTGCGCTAATCAAAGATACGATACTGTTTGACGGTACACTGTGGCTACGTTTCTTTCTTACGAAATCTTACTAAACAAAATAGTAAAAGTACAACTACAAAACAAACTATAATTTAACAATTCATGCATCATTATTAATCCCAAAAGATCAACATTTTTGTTGAACATTCCTGAGCTAGCTAACTAGAACGTAGCTGATAGGTTTTATACATGTGTCCGTGTTACAACCCCAGTTAGTCTAGGGGGTGTGTGGGGAATAACACTTATGTGGTTACTAATAATAACAGGTGTGTGTGTAGTCAGGGACCATAGACAAGTAGTGCGTGTTACCCAAGTGATTTATTTATCTATATACAGGTAGAAAAAGGGTGTGTGCCCTTTTTAAACAGGACAAATCATTCAAAATTTCTCTCAGAATTACTAAAGAAAGACTAAAATCACACTGCAGTTACACTCAGCATCCACCGCAAACCAAACTTCCACGGGTGTAAAAGGGGTTGTTTTATTTCCTTCATTGTTTCTCCTAAGTTCAACAGTAGTTTGTGTATCTATACGTGTGTATGTAGAAACATAAGTACCTTTGCACCTTTTGCACTTTTGCACCTTTAAGAGACGTACTGTATTTGCTGTAGAGTTATATAATTATTTTTTTGCATTGTGATGTTGTCGTATTATTGTTATCCAATTTTAATGAAAATATATAAGTGGTTAATTCAGGTCTACATTCTACAAGTCTCTAATTTAACTGTAACCAATAACAAGATCTTAATTAACCCCTTATACAGTATATGTTCCTTAATAACAAAGTCTTGCTTGGTTTCACGTTCTTCTGAGGGCATGAGCAGGAACCGTAACACAGCCTCCATCTCTCAGTGCCGGTTAATGATTAGCCTCACGTCCGTCATCACCAGGGCAGTGAATGTTGTCCCATAATCATCTCCTTTATAAAGTCAGTTTCGATTGGCCGGACAAGGCTGCTAGCACGTTGTAAAGTCAATGGAGATAAAGACGACCACACTTCTCACTGATTCCACGCATTCTTATAATTTTTCTCAGAAAACTAGCTGATGAGGTCATGCGGGGCGTGCCTGAAAGCGTGATTTAGGACACTGGCATAGATTTGAAGGCTTTGCACTGCAGTGGTCCACTTCCAACACAACAACCCTTCCTCCCTCTCCAAAACACACACACACACACACACACACACACACAACCCCACCCTGTGTGAAGACCCAGCTGGTTTGTGCTGATTACAACCCCCTTTATCTAAACATCAATCCTAACGTGCACCTTCTGTTTATGACTGCACCAAGATGAGATGTTGTTGTATTTACTCTTTACTAATATATATATATATATATATATATATATAATGTTTGTATGATAAATAGTATGTAATAATGTACTAACGCTATAAAAAGTAGTTCTGGGTGGAGTGACGCATGAAACACAATACAGCAAATCAAATCGTAGGTGCTGGTCGTCTGCCAGGAAAGGGGATGGGCGGAGTTACTGACTCGCCTAAAGCTACGTTAAATAACCGGCACATCCACATTGCATTTGAACGCTGGTGTAGAATTAAACGCTGCTTGTTGAGGAAGGTGTTGTTACACAACCACTGTAACAGTAGCTTGCTAAATCAACATACACGAAGATGGACACTAAACAAACATGACTTTAGTGTTACCTAACTTTACACTTTATTTATTTCATTACACGGTTGTTTTTTAGTGTTAAACCTGACATGTGCTTGCAGGGCATCGTGGGTAATACCTGCGGTCACTCAGCCACGGAGTACAATCAATGCAAATTCTGGCATTAAATTATTAAAATGTCTGACGTTACAGTAGGAACACTAGCTAGACGTGACGTGTAGAATTTATGGCTTTATTGCCGTGCACTTCACTGTGGGATCGACCAGAGGTCATGACCTCGGCTATTTCCTCTGGGAACGATCCGATCCTTTCACGCGTGAGTGAGGATCTCTTTCATAGAATTTTTTTTTTTCGGTTGTAGATTTCTATTTCGAACCTTCGTTGTGTTAATTTTTTTTTTATATGGAAATATGGTCACAGTTGAAATGGTTTAAAGTCAGAAACATTGTTGCTAGGCAACGGGGAAGTAAGGTCACGAAGCGTAAACTAGTTCAGGCGTCGTCAGACTGGTGGACGGTGTTCCAGATGCGATGTACTTCAGTGAAACCAAAACGAGTACTTGGGGAAAAAATACTGAACCAGACCGAATAAACGTACGAACGAAATTGGCCGTAGTTCAGCGACTCTAAACATTAACCGTCATAGCTGGACTGATTAGCTAACTGATCATATGTTTTTGTTTTTAAAAAATTACAATGAAAACAGAAGAAGTATGCATTAAATCTCAGCTTTAAGTTCAAAAAGCTGTATTCGTGGTGTTAGTCCAAAATGGTTACATGGAGCATCACTACGCAACATAACAACAATTTCAAATAATCACATTTATATCCATAAACTAATCATTAATGGTTAAACAATAAACGATAACCGATGTCAACATTCAGTCACGTTAGTATACATTATATACATTACCTGTATAAACAAGGAATTTTATGTAACTGGACTTTAAACATTTTAGTCGAATATTCCTGTGCTAGTTAATGATTAAGGCGAATTTTCAGCTAGCTAACTAGAACATAGCTAATAAGTTTTATACATGCGACAGTTTAAAAAGGACAAAACAGTTAAAAAAATTTCTCAGAATTACTAAACTCACACTGCAGTTACACTCAGCATACAAACCAAACGTCCATGGGTTCTATCCTTGGGTTTGTAAAATTTCGATTCTAAAGTGGCGAAAATGAAACAGTGGGTCGATTGTATAAAATCTTAACTCTAATTAAACATAGTTTTTGGTAACTAACTAAAGTTAAACTAAAGTTTTAGGATGGATTTAAATCTACACGATCCACAGTAGCCTTGGGATATCACATCACCTTACGCCTTACGAAGCCCAGAAAGCAAAATGGGGTTGTTTTTTGGGGTTGTTTCTCCTAAGTTCAACAGTAGTTTGTGTATCTGTATGTGTGTATGTAGAAACAAATGTAGACTGTACCGCCTCAAAACAGCTCATGAGCATTTATCTCTGCTGGTCTGTGAATAAATCATGAATGAATGACCAAAAAAATGAGATAATTTGCACCTTTTGCACTTTTGCACCTTTAAGAGACGTACTGTATGTGCTGTAGAGTTATACAATTATTGTTTGTATTGTGATTTTAATGTTAGCTAATCTGATGTATTTTCTTTTAGTGGTTTTTTTTATTATTTTATCAGTTTTCTCTTGCAGAACAGGACATTTTTGACTTGGACTGCTAAGGTACACACGGTTTCACAGACAGTTGTGGATTTCAGCTTGATGTTAGCTAAACATTCCATATATGAAGATATACATAAGTGTCAGGCTTGATCATCATCACTGTGACTGTTATACATTTTTGTCCAGCGCTAGAGAGCAATTTTGGTGAAAAATCAAATGTATACACTTCAGAAAAGACGTGTTTGGTGTCCGATGTTTGCTAACAGACTTCTGTTACATGTTAGCGACATTAGACTCTTCAGCCTCAGTGCAGAATTAAAGCTGATTGACTATTGGCTCATGAGGTCAATAAACCCAGACTCACTCATGATCATGCACCACCATTACTTTAATAATTCATTTACCCAGAATTCAGTGCTGTGTTTCTTTCTTTTTGGCTCTCTATTGCTCCAATTTTATGTAAAAAAAAAAAATAAAATAAAATAAAAAACTAAAAAAAAAAACTATGCAAATGTGTGTACACATATCACAATCAATGCTGTTACAGTTTGTGTTTTTGTAAACGTACTGCAGTGGCTATAATTAAAGAAATCTCTTATACTGTTGGACAAAATCTAATTAAGCCTTAATTATTTTTCTCTCCTTTTCTAAATCGAGTCTCTTGTAGCTCGGAGGAGAAGCAGAAAGCCAATTAAAGGAAGTGATTCCCATTAACCAACAATTTATATGCAAATGAGATATTACATTACATACTTTTAGTGTGTATATTTATAGCTGTGCACAATAATCTAAGGTCTATGATTAGACCTTAAGGAGCACTGATGCACAATTCAAGCTTTACTCTAAAGCTAATTTAAGATATAGCATATGCACGTGAGTTTAAAAAAAAAGAGATCTGCTGCCCCCAAGTGTTCATAAAAGGAAGTGTACCAAAACAATCTGATTCAAAATCAGATGAATACACCTTATGTGCCTTAGAGTCATTTCACAGCATGGGGGACTCTATAAAAATATTTTTGACCACAAATAAGTACATAAAAAAGGAGATGCATTAATGTTGCCATGTTCCCCTGAGGCTGGCTGTCTAAAAAAAAACACTAAAAGAGAGAGAAACTGTATCAAAAGCACTCAGTTAAATATCTTACTATTGCTGCTACAGAGTCTGTTGTTTTCACATTGTTGTTTTCAAAGTCAGATGCTTTTAACCCTTGCATAAATTATTACAATAACCAGGTTTTAGATGGTTTTATTAAATAGAAATATCATGCCAGTTCAAATTAATAATAAAAAAAAAAATACTTGTATTAAAAAAATAACTGAAAGCAGCAAATAGAAGCAAAATGAGATTAAAAAAAAAATAAGATTACTGCTGAAAAATAGTTGAAATGTGAAAAGTTGTTCATTAATATTTTAGGTCTAAAATATTAAAGAACTTTTTTTTTTTTTACTTTAATGCCCAAAAATATAGAAGATATAATATGTGAACCCCTGACCATCACACCCACATGTGTTTCCTCGCCAAACTGTTGTCACAAAGTTGGAAGCACACACTTGTATAGAGCGTCTCTGTGTGCTGTAGCATTACAGTTTCCCTTCACTGGAACTAAGAGGCCCAAACCTGCTCCAGC
>CM074975.1:31827861-31861216 GCA_037576825.1 Pangasius krempfi | reverse complement strand
CCATCGAAAGCAAAGAGTCGACTCACTGAAAAACGAGTCAATTCCACACTCCAAAGAATCAAAGAGTCGATTCACTGATTCCAACCATCGAAAGCAAAGAGTCGACTCACTGAAAAACGAGTCAATTCCACACTCCAAAGAATCAAAGAGTCGATTCACTGATTCCAACCATCGAAAGCAAAGAGTCGACTCACTGAAAAACGAGTCAATTCCACACTCCAAAGAATCAAAGAGTCGATTTGATGTTTTATTTCAAATCCATTGTGGTGGTGAATAAAGGCAAAATCACAAAAACTCTGTCACTGTCCAAATATTTCCGGACCTGACTGTATGTGAGTGTGGATCGAATACAATCCGGATATACAGCATCCGCCATGTTGACACTGTCACGTGATCTACGATGTCATAGTAACCGCAAAAACTTAAAGAGCCCGCTGGATTAGAGCAACTGTGAACAAGGAACAACGCCGACATCATGCCTTCGGCCATTTTTGATCCTGACAGCCCCTCCGTGCCAGTCCCAGTGCCTTATGGGATAGCGCAGTGTCCTACTCCTCCTTTAGCGTAACTGCTTTTCGCCTACTGTACAGTAGGGTAGGAGGAATATTCAGACGCAACCATCCAAAGCTTGGACTCGACTCCAAAACACACTCAGCCAAAAGAGTCGATTCCCTGCTCCAGGGATTGAAAACAAAGAGTCGACTCCAATGATTCAGAGTCGACTCTTTGTTTTTCGGTGAAAGAATCCGAGAATCGAATCTTTTTTTTGTAGTCGATTCCACACACTAGAAATGTTTCAGAGGTTTGTCAAGCAGTCGTCGGTACATAATGATTAAGTGGAGAACGTAAACGTGTGTGTGTGTGTGTGTGTGTGTGTGTGTGTGTTGTGTGTACCGTGGATGGTGGGGAAAAGGCTGGTGCACAGGTTATGGTACAGGTTCTTGTCCTGACTCATTTCGAACACTTTATCCCACTCCTTCACCGACATCTGGTTCTTAATGCTCTCGGCCGTCTGCTCCTCATCGCGGATCTCCTTCCCGCCAAACTAAACACAACACACAACTCCGTTAAATCCCATTACGGGACCGCGTGGTGATTGGCTGCGGAATGTCGGATCTTACCCTGGGATTGGTCGGTGCCACGTGGCAAGCCAGGAAAGCCAGTCTGTATGAGAGCTCTCGGACTCCGAGAGCTTTTAGACCACGCACGCCCTCGTTTTCGTAACCCTGAGATCCGGCTGTGCGAGAACCAGTCTCTGCTCGCACACCTAACACACACACACACACACACACACACACACATGGACATTAACATAACTACCAGCTACTGAAAAAATTCATTACCTTATGAGACTTTATGAGACTCGTATTGTACGATACGCTATTACTACTTACGATATATTTATAACTAACTACGTGTGAAAAATCAATTAATACGCGTTAAAGAAAACTTCTAAAAACTTGACAAGTATTTAGTCGTCATCGTTTGTTCGTCTGCTTCTGAACACAACCCTGATGTCCGAAACTGAGCAAAATGATCATCCAGATGATGAAAGTCGGTACCTGGCGTTGCGAGCTGGGACACGTCAGGCACGACGATGAGGCAGCCGATGAAGTCGCACTTATCTCCAGCCTGCGCCGACTCCACCGCTTCGGCTCTCAGGATCACCTCCATGCTCCGCGGGATGGATCCACGCGGCAGCTCGGCCTGCGTCTCCTGGATACGCACCTGGTTTCCGAGGCAACATCTCAGCATCAGCACCGCAGCATACACTTGTCAATAATCATCATACATCAGCGTTTGAACAAAAGACGGATTTCTTATTAAACCCTTTAATCTCAGACCTTTTGGAAGTCGATGAACTTGGACTTGTTGGTGTCGAGCAGGAAGCGGCGGCGGTTGTTGCACACCGGGTTGCGGCAGATGCTGGGCTGCGTGTATTTAAACTGCTGCTCCACGTCCTTGATGACGCCCTGGCAGTCCAGGCACAGGAAGGTGCCGCTCACCAGCTCGGGATGCACCGGGTGCGTCCGCACCACCTGCCCGCTGATGCGCACCAGAGAGCCGATGCGCAGCGTGGTCAGCTCACGGATCCTGGAGAACCACAGCACACGGAGAACATCAGAGAAGCAGTAAAAACTTTTTAAAAATCACGAGCGCTCACGCCGTGCGATCTGAGCCGTCTTTTAAGATCATTTACTTATCAAAGTTTAACTTTGTTCTGATTTATCCGTTCTCCGTACTTGTGCCTGGTTGGCAGATCCTGAATCGCCACGTAGAATTCCTTAGTAACGGGAACGTTGCCATGATCCCGGGCGAAGTTGCGCACGGCGCGGCACAGGTAGGGGTAGATTCTGAAAGAGGGACCAAAAAACACGGGTTATCAGCTTCGTCTATCGAAAGCTTTAACATAAAAGTAATAAATAGAAAATCTCTGAATACCTGTAGAACTCCTCCTGGATGATGGTCGCCAGTTCTTGGTTAAATCCCTCCAGGTCAGCGAAGCTCACCAGGAGCGTGTTGCGCTCCGGACGGATCAGCTCCTCTGCGTCACGCAAATACTTCAACTCGCCATCGCTGTTCTGAAACCTGGAATATAAACATATATGAAGGTTAATATCGACACTCGTGGACAGTTTAAAGAGCATTACTCTAATATAACTTCAACCGTTATTCTTGTTTCTGCAGCTCTCTTGAGTAACTAATCAGTAACTAATCAGTAACTAATGATTAGTTCATCAGTAACTAATCAGTTTAATCTGTACGTTATTATAAGCGTTAATGTAATTAATAATTATTTAAATGTGTTCTGTTAGTTGGAAAGGTCATGAATAAGTAGCTGAATTATAGGTAAATTAAAAAAAAGGTTCTTGATTTAAACACACATGCACTTTTTTCTAAAATTATTTATATTAGTATATATTGTATATATTGTATATATAAATAATTATATAGTTGTGCAATAGATCTAAATGCTCATTAATGATGATTCCTCCATGTTGTTTCTTCGGTGTCTTGGCTGCATGAGTAGTTAAATAATTTAATTAACAGTACTAATAATAATCATGAAAGTGATACTGAAGGAAGGTGATAACTCTGTATGAAATTCAGAGTCATTTTTAAATGTTTTTAATAATTTATGCATGAAAAAGAACAATATTTTGTGTTATATACACGCTGAAATAACGTGTCTTGGCCTAGATTATGGCTGGCTCTAACGTGATTGAGTATATAATTATTATCAAATTATTAAAAAACAGAAAAGAAACGACCCAAGCAGTGTATAAATCACATTTAATCTATTTATACACGTTTCCCCAGAATCTTTCAGACGCCATTTTGTTTCTTGTCTATGTAACATTCAAACCCAAAGAAATCAAAACTTACTCTTCCAAAAACGCCTGGAATAACTTCTGACACTTCTCAGCTAATTCATCCTTCACCATTTGTCCAGCGTTTTCCACCGCAGGCTCTGTAATGTCCATGTTTACAGCAGGACGTTTATTACAAAGTTATAAGCGAATATTATAAAAAAAAAAAGTTTCCTCCTTTCCTTTTTCCCCTCAGCGCCGAACACGAAGCTGCACGAGCCCACACACTGAAAGAGAGAGAAAGAGAGAGAGATTTTCGCGCCAAAGCTCGTTACCACGTGGTCATTTTCGCGCCACTCGCAGCCAACCAGCTCCTTCCTTTTCACTTCCCCTGTCTGTGATTGGACGACAGCGACCCTGCGTTTTCGCTGCTGTTCGAGCGTTGCCATGGGGCTGTGACGTCACGTCGAGTTCTCGAGCCAGGACCGAGAACATGGCTGATCTTCACACACACAAACAACAACAACAAGATCATAGTTAATTAATAATTTTTTTTATTTAATAAAATGTGTTTTGTATCCAAGTTTGGAATATATATATATTTTTTAAAATATGATTTCTGTTCCAGCATTTGTAATGTGCTTAGGCCACTTTTGATGATACTTTACATAAATAGTGTTTATGTCATATGTAAAAAGTGTTATTTAAACACTTCATTAGGTATTCATAAACATTTAGAACAACATTAATTCATATTTTACTTAATTTCTGAATTTGGGCTAAATTTTGTCAAGGAGATTCATTTTTTTTCTAAAATAAAAGTCCCTACAGTCAAACTGAGCAAGGAGTGGAATATGGCAGATTTTTAGGCAGCTTCCTGGTAGCTCCGAAAATGGAAAATTTTGTTAAATATCACCAATAAAACCTGATGTCAATAAAACAAATCTTAAGTATTAAAGTTTAGGATAAAAATTATGATCATATTGCCTCCTTTTTACAAATTTATGCCACAATTTTTCACCTTTTCCTCGGTATGTGAAATAATGGATATTGTTACTAATGCTATGATTGTTCTGTCTGTAGAAGTATAGCTTTACATTACAAACAACATTAGACACCTCTACTATAGTATTGTAACACCGTTATAAATATCGTATTAATCCCCTGTGATGCTTCCCCATGATGCTTTGCACATCACCTGACCATATAGACAGTAAATAAGTCAATAATCATGCTTTTAACAATCATTTGTCTTTAATTTACGAACAGCTAATATTCATATAGTAAAGATTTTACTTCTCTAAGTAGTGTAATATACTGCATCTGTAAATATTGTATGAAACACTTCACATGAATATGAGCAATCATTTAGTTTTAGTGAAGACCAAGTCTGATAAATGTAGTCTTCATCACTCTTGATATAAAGGGAAACATCCATGTCATTGTTTGGCTGTTTAACAGAAATATGTTCAGTTACATTTATAATAATTTGTGGTAATAATACTTTTATTTTGGGGGGGGGGGGGGACGACAACCTAACAGTGAATTAAACATAGTAGCCCAAACATTATCTTTTCATGGATGTTGAGCTAAACATTAATTAACATATTAAAATGTGTTTATGTAATAGGTAATAAAATGGGTTGTGTAGTCCATACATCCATTCTCTGTGTTGCTTATCCTACACGGGGTCACTGGGAGCCTGGGGCCTATCCCAGGGGACTCGGGGCACAATCAGAATCAAAATCAGCCACAATCTTAACTGCCTGCTTCAGTGTCCTGGAAGTGTACAGGTCCTGAAGAGGTGGCAGATTGGTTGTGTAGTCATTTTTGAACTTTAGTGAGACAATGTGAGAATACTTTAAGACTTTTTATAACAGTGTCTCAGTTTTGCTCTGTTGTCATTCTTTTTTAAATTTTATATAGACCAATTGTTGTTCCCCTTCAGCTGCTCCCGTTAGGGGTCGCCACAGTGGATCTTTGGTCCGCGTATTTGATTTTGTACAGTTTTTACGCCCTTCCTGATGCAACCCTCCCCAATTTTAGCCGGGCTTGGGACTGGCACTGGGAGTGCACTGTCTTGTGGAACCCCAGTGGCTCGGGTTGGTTCCCTGGCTGCAGCGGTGAGGGCGCTGTGGCCTAACCACTAGATCTCCAGAAACCCTTTATATAGACAAACTGAATTGAATTTAAAATAAAAATAAAATGTTCAATCATAATAGGGACCAGAAGATGGCGTTCTGTAACCTCTTATAGCAGATTCAATAAGTACTTTTCCTTCCCTGGTTCAGACTGCTGGGGTCGCCAGTGACAACACAACATGGAAACAAAGGCCTAGAGACTGTCTTATCATTAACTGGCCTAACAATACAAAATATCTGTTCCTGCTTTACTCAAGTGTCCATTTGCTACTCAGAAGAAAACGAGATGTCTGCTTATCCATACGGGATATCGTTTGACAAAATAATATCTCGCCTATTATTTCAAGGCAAACCCTCTCAGATGAACACAGAGACTATCGCTAGGACATCGCAAACACCATTTCAGATAACATAAGTGAGTGTAGAAGAGATTGTATGTTTATACGGATTTCTCACTAACAGGTCTAAAGGATTGTGGGAGTACTGGAGATAGGGAGATCCTCAACTTTTCCTCAGATTGGGACTCTTGAGTCCCTCGATTGGAACAAATTGAAAGCAATGTTGTTGCTTCAGTGCTGTTTTTGTTGAAGGAACATATTGTTGAGTCTTACAGGTTCGAGTTATCTGATCTGATTCGCTCGTATCTCGTTATCTGTATCTGGTGCCATATCAAAAAGTAGCTGATGTTAAGGTATGTCAGGTAGTTTACCAGGAGAATGCAGTTGCGACAGGGTTCCTGCTTGAGGTGTGCAAGAAGCTACAGTACAGAGGAAAAAAACAAGTGCAAGTGTGGTTTTTACATTCATCTGGCCAGTCAAAACAATGTGTAAAGATAAGCCACATTCATTAACATAGGAGTGTGTTGGTTGCAGAAGGTTACTTAACCAAAGTTCATGTTAGCAAGCAACAAACATCCACTCATTTTCTACATATATACATAACATGGAGCTGTGATTTCAGGGACAAATCGACATTTGAATTTGAAATTTGAACATTTGAAATTCTCTCAATTCTATGCAAATAAGATATGTGCAGTAAAGGGACAAATCCAAATAACTGGCGAATGATTCCTCGGACCAGTCCTATGGTGCATGTGGGCCGACGTTTCTTCTGTTCCCCGCTCACAACTTTAGTTACTTTAGTTTTCAATTAGTTTTCATTCGTTGTCTGATGCGCAAAAATCGAAGAACCATGGTTTCATCTTATCCTGTCAGATGCATCCTCTCATTAAAAGTGTACAGAGATATAATACGAAGAAAAATAAAGCTTGGAAGGAAGTAGCAGAGATGTTTGGTGCCTCTTGTGAGAGTACGTAGCTAGTAAAGTTAGCTTTCTTTGCTAATCTAATCCGACAACAAAGCTAGTACAAAGCCAAGCGCATAACATGTAAACCAAACAACCACTTTTCACACTGATTAGTTATTATCATTATTTAATCTTTTTAAACTTGTCATCTTTAGAAGCTATATACTAGCTATTACTGTTCTCATCAGAATTAAAAAACGCTGGACAGGCCACGCCCACAAGAAACACCAGCAGCTTGTTGCCTGCTAGTGTGAACGTTGGGCCTCTGGAACAGGTTTAGCACGAGGTCACGGTGGTTTAAATTTGTTTATATTATGGGAAATAGAACCAACTAAATTCATTAGAAAATAATAGTAACTACAGGAGTGTAGGGATTGGTCAGGATTCCTTCAGGGATTAAA
Source organism: Pangasius krempfi (assembly GCA_037576825.1). NCBI lineage: Eukaryota > Metazoa > Chordata > Actinopteri > Siluriformes > Pangasiidae > Pangasius > Pangasius krempfi. Next base: position 31,854,058 of record CM074975.1, on the reverse strand, counting down.
AAGCGTCCCGTACACAGCTCTAGTTTCTGCTATAAATAAATCACACACATGTTTACAATAGTGACTTATAGGTGTGGTTATGTTTGGTAACATGTGTGTCAGACTCGGGTGTCAGTGCATCGTGTGGGTTTTTTTTTGCAGTAGACTGGTTTTGGGTTTTGTGTGGTTTCCTCCACAGAAGAACGAAAGGCACCGGATGGCGCCAATTTTTGAAAGTGACAACAGCTTCATTGGTGAAAGGGTGGAGTAACATGTTTTGATTACAGCCAGGCTGCTCCACTTATGAAATACGGCGCTACACCGAAGTTAAAATACAATTTTTTATTACTTATTTCTATTTTTGTGTTTGTTTGTGTTTGTGTATTATGGTGGAAGGGGTGGAAAATACTTGAGTAGCTGTACACTGTTACTGCATTTAAGTATTATTTTAGAAGACTTGTACTTTTCTCAAGTCATTTTTTAATTTGATACTTTCACGCTTAAAGTAAATTTCCAAAAAAAAAAAACGACACTTTTTACTCTTTATATTTGTTTCATTCATTAAAGTATTCATTAAAAAATCTCAATACACATTAGTTTTTTCCCTTTTGTCCAAATTTTTTTATTAGTAAGATTTTCTCTTTTGCTAGAGTTACCAATTCATACAGGACGAAATATTTCATTTGCCTCACACGTAAAACTTAAATATCAGCCTTTAAAAAATATACAATGAATCTAAAGAAGTATTTTGTCTTAAGGTAACTTTAAGTTTGGTAAATTAACTAGTTAAATTAGATAAGTAGAGAAGTCTGGTAAATTATCTAGTTACATTAGCTAGCTAGTAAATTAGCTGATTAAATTAGCTAGATAGTTAAGGGTTTTTTATTGATAATGTGCATTACTGCATTCATTCCAACAGGGATATTAAACATCAGCTAACAAAAAAAAAAAAAATTCTAGTGACTGATTGCTGATTGCTGATTGCTATTATTGAGCTAGCTAGAACTAGCATGATGAACTCAGCGCTTTTCAGCAGTTAAAAATACTTCCTTTTAACTCATGAATACTTGATTATGTTTAAATGTAGATACTTTTTACTTTCATGCAAATAGATCTTTGGCTTCGTGCTCCTACTTTTAGTTGAGCAAGATTTTGACACAGTACTCGTGCTTTTACTTAAATGCAGTTTCTCTGTACATTTTCCAGCATTCTAATCATTCTAACATGCCTTCCAAAAAATCTTCCTATATCTAATGTCCTCACAAAGGTTAAGGAAAGTTAAGTGTCTTTACTCTACAAGCGTAAACATGAGGTGATAATAAACAGGCTCACGCATGCACAAAGTAGCTGAATCACCACAAACACACACACACACACGCGCGCGCGCACACACACAACTGATACAGGTAGATGGGGTACAGCCAGTGGCGTCTAGACGTCTGTCTGCACCGGGCGCCTACAGTTTCGTAAGGTATGAACTTTGTGAGTCTGACGTCACAGAGGCGTCTTTAGGGAAGGAGGATTCTTTCCTTGCACAATTGAGCCTGGAGCATATCAACACCTTAAACTGCCAAAAAGACAGAGAGAGAGACAGAGAGAGAGAGAGATATCATCTGTATGGGTGTAAAGATTAACGTTTGTCATGAGTTTTAACATGTCTGGTACTTGTTGTACTACCTGATACCTGAGGCCAGATAAACCAGTAAAGCACAAAATGTCAGAAACTCTTCATCTGTGGGGTCACTGGAGGGTTAAAAATACAGTTTTATACCATAGGAAAATGAAAATTTTCATAAAATGTACACTTTAAATGTTCACAAAGGTCTATTTTATACCTGAAACATCCAAAATTTTACTCAGAGTCATTTGCAAAGATATAGGAAGTTTTAATTTTAAAAATAGTAAGGTTTGCCAAATTATATGCTATTTATTATATTGACACTGCACACAACTAGTAACGTGGTGGCAAAGTGCTTGGAAACTCCAGTTGCAATATATTCTTCCATTTCTAAGCCCTTAAAATCGTAGCTTGTTATTCATCTTTAATTGAATGCTATGAATTATTCAAATATCCACAGTGAATCGAATAGGGAAGGTGTGTAGGTACAAGAGTGAGGAATTTATGTCTATATTTATATTCATAAAACACATTGCTTCAAGCTGTTGTTAGGAAAATAATCAAGGACAAGAGTGGTGTGATGAGGCAGAGTTACTGTTACCACCAATAAAGTTGATTATTTTCCTATAACGGCATGTCCCGAAGGGTTTTATTCCTCTTATACCACAGCACTTTGTCAAAGATTGCAAATTTAATTTATTAAAGAATGATACGTCATACTTGTTATCCATTTATAGTTATATTTAATGTAGCAAGTGAAGCAAGTTCTTGTTATCACTTATGTTATAGCAGCTGTAAAAAAAAAAAAAAAAAGTCATTCCCTTGAAGTGATTGAGGCAAAAAAAGAGCCACTTGTCATGTTACTGCTGCACAAAGCGTAAACTTCTATGAGGTGGAGATGTCGGAAAAAGTAAAGCGCTGACACTGGAGACTCCTTCCATAAATGTTAAATAAATGTCATTTATAAAGAATGTCAACATATCAATGATTTTTTTTAAATCCGTTTTTGTGAAGCGTCCGCCGTACAAGTACAAGTGAATGAACTGTTACTATAGAAACGCTGACGTATTAGAACGAGTGCATTAATATAAACCTGTGCACTTCTGTCAGAGCTGCTGTTATCGAAAGCTAATCAACACCTTCTGACCAATCAGATTTGAGAATCAGCTGACTAGTGTGAAATCCTAACCACACGGATGATAACTCTGTGTCTGTGTGTTTCCAGGAACATCATGCTACTATTGAAATAATGCACACACACACGTGCAGAGATGATTGGGTTTTTTTGGATCCCTCGACTGAGGGAGTGCAGATGTGGTGGGGTCAGGGGTCATCTCCAGAAGGTCAAAAGCTGCAGTGGGTAGGAGAGCTTTTCAAAACAAAAAGGATTTCATCTCTCGAGGGCAGAGTTTCATCAAGAGAGACAAAAATGCACTTAAGGATTTAATGGTATGTGTTGCAAAAGTGAAAATCCCCCAGCGTAACTTTATGGTAAGGTGTGATGAGAGCAGCTTTATATAATTATATGGACTGCGTTTACCTGTAAGGACCTGCATCTTCTTAAAATATGAACACTGCTATGTGGAGGCTCGAATTTGACTGTCTGTGCGTATAGCAAGAGCTAGATAAGATAAAGAACTTGTAGTTGTAATCTCTAATGTTGGCTTATCATTTATTTTCATTTACGTTTTTAACACCTAGAATGCATACAGCGCTAGCTGATGAACCAGTTATACTCAAGATACCAGAAGCTCTTTAAGTGTGACGTAACTAGGCCACTAAACGTGAGCAGACTTAATAGAAATGTTTGTTTAAGGTTGAAAAATACACAGTGTTAATTTTACGTTTATAAATGATTAGACCTCATTTCATGAACATACTAACTACAAAATAAAAGTCTGCCTAGGTTACTTATATAGTAACAGTATAGTAGTTAGCCTAATGTTAGCTAGCTTGCGCTCTAGCTTTGGCTATTTGTTTCCACAATAAAATATCCTAAAATTAGCTAGCTTATTTGCAACCTTGGCTAGCTATTCACGTCAAATAGCTAAACTAACTACTTAGCCGGCAACATGGATACCATACTGCTTGGCTACTGATGAGAAATAAGGCTGTGTGAATTCCTTTACTGTTTTGCATGTGTGTGTGTGTGTGTGTGTGTGTGTGTGTTTTGAGGGATGTGTGTTTATTCCTGTGTGTGTGTGTGTGTGTGTGTGTGAGAGAGAGAGCGAGAGAGAGAGAATGCAGTTGTTTTCATGTGTGTGAGTGTGAGAATGTGTGAGAATGCACCTGTACCTCTCGCTCCATCCTTGTTTCTTGTTTACAGCGACATGTGGAAACTTCCGGGTGGGTTTGTGAAGGAAAGAAAATACGTGAAGGAAAATCATTGTATGGAGGAGCAGCTGTGGATGTTGTGTGTGTGTGTGTGTGTGTGTTTGGAATGTCACAGGAGGCCATGAACAATATACACAAACAGCACAGCCCAATATGTAACCCTAATACTTTCCCAGGTACTATACGTATCAAAGAGGGATATATGGGTGGAGCTAAACATCGTGCAGATCACTGATTGGTCAATGCTGGTTAACGTTCTAGTTAGAACAGCTTTTTACAGCGATTTTCAGTAGTGTAGAGACTGTCTGAAAGTTTCATTTTCTCCCAAATCTAGTATTTCTGATGCTTTAAGTGGCAAAATCACAATTTTAATCTTTCATATTTGTTGTTTTAATTTTAGATTAAAATTTAATCTTGGATTTTAGATTCATTTTACACTTCTTACATAAAAGTCTGTCATGTTCAAGTTAAGCCCAATCACAAATGCTGTCCTTTTCACTCTCTCTCTCTCTCTCTCTCTATTAAGTATTGGCACCCTTGGCTTCATTTGACTCGCTCACCACCGTTAGAACATGTCATAAAATAAACTTTTTTAATACTTGCCCATCAGTAATCTCCACTCCACAACCTCCACCCTAGAGATCCTCCTAGCGTTACGATTACGATTATGTGAACGGTCCAGCGTTCGGATAGCTCTGGATATCGATTAGTGACTGCACTGTATCATACTGTTCCATACTTTTTGGTGAAAAATAGTGACCTTGGCCTTGCCACGCTTTCTCCTTTGTGATTGTGTGAATGAGTGGTTTGAAGCGTGTAATGCGGAGCAGATGACGGATTAGTGGCCTGGTGTGGACATGTGAAAATGGTGCTAGCTGTAAAGGACTCATTTTCCCACCATTGTCTGCTGAAGTCCACAGGAAACGAGGCTCGGAAGGGTGCTCAGTTCAGCTCTGCCTGCTCCTCACCTTGGCATTGAACTTCACCATCAATCTATCCTAATGATTTCGGTTTGACAGGGTGTTAAGTGCGATCTTCTTCCTATTCCCCTGTTCCACTTATCCTTCACCGGTTGAGCAGTGATTGAGCATGGTTTATCATCATGTTTACTTTTCAGGTAGATAAGATGAGTGATGAGCTGTCTCTGGGTACAATGGAAGCTGGTTAAGGACTTTCTTATAACCTCTGATTTACCTTGGTTTAGCATTTCATTTTCCACATCATGAAAAATGAATCCAATGACACTAAGAGACTAATTCAGATTAATACTTCTAGATTACAGTTTATTAATTATGCATGTTTTATTCAAGTTATGCTGGTGGCATAATGCTTTTAACTTCAGTGTATCTTGCTGATCTCTGGAAGCAGTATAGTCAGTCAAGAGCACTTCAACTAGCTGAGATGTTTGGAATGACTAGCATATCATACAATACATTTCTAACAAAAAAAAAAAGGTGTCTCTAAATAATTCCCTCTCTTACATGAATTTTACAGATGTTGCGATAATTAAAGGAGAGCTTACTGTATTAGAGAAGTTTCCTGACACATCCATACAGTATAGTAGCTGCCGTAGCTAATGTTGAGAACGGTATCAAAAGGCACGTGCATGAGAGCAGAGCACTTCAACACTCGGGGACGTGCAGTTCCAGAAAAATAATCCACGACAAGGTTATGTGATACAGATCAATGTGAAGTTATTTTCTTCCCAGAGCGTTTTATTCCTCTTATACCACAGCCACTTGCCAACGATTACAATTTTAAACTTATTCATGAATGACACATCCTGCTTTTTATCCATTTATAGCTACATTTAATGTGGAACGTCCACGAAACAAGTTCTTTCCACTTATATCTTATGTTATAGCAGCTATAAACAGTCGTTCTTTCACCAGCTGCTCTTTTTCTCTCTCTTGAAGTTAATAAGACAAAAAAAAAAACAACAAAAATGCAGCTTGTCATGTTACCGAGAAACTTCGTAGCATGAACTCCCCTGTCCTGAAGATGTCTGAAAAGTTATACCTTTACCTCTGACTGGTACAAAGCGCTGACACTGGAGACTCCTTAATAACAACTCCTTAAATAATAACTCATGTTTTAAAATTTGTTTATTATTAGACTTAGATTATGGATATTGTCCCCGTGAATGAGCTGTAACTACAGAAACCATAGCGTATTAGAACGAATGCTTTAACATAAACCTAAAATTACTCCATACCTTCTGATTCGGGAATTTAACAGTGCTGTGGTAAAAAGTATATACATCGAAATGCTTTAGACTTTAAACACACTGCAAAAAATAAACACAGTGGGCATTTTTAAGTCGAGTCGATTGGTTTAAAAAGAGTCAAATTTTATGTGAAAAAAAAAAACTGCAGACTTGGCAACCCTGAAAAACAGGTACACATTTGTCATGGTGCATTGAGAGCCGAGGGGGGAAAACACAGGCCCTAGGACAGATTTGACGACAAGAGCCAGTCAGATAAATATGGGATAAAAGAGATTCCTAGCAAAGCTGCACACACACACACACACACACACACACACACACACACACACACAGAGAGAGAGAGAGAGTCAGCTGCAGGATGTTGTTGGGCTTTTGAGGACATCCTCCTCGCTGAATGAATAGATGGCTGTTTCAGTGGAAGAAGCTCTGCCTGGTTGGGAGCTGACGGAGCTGACGGAGCAGACGGAGCAGACGGAGCTGACGGAGCAGACGGAGCAGACGGAGCTGCTGACCAGGAAACCGTCTTGGAAGGAAATCATTATAATCACAGAATCATTGTGCTATTGTTGTATTTTTAGTGAGTGGAATAAGTGCGTGAGATAATGTTTGGGTTAGAACCCTGGCCTGGTTCACACGCATTGATTGATGTTTGCATGCGTGAGTGCGTGTGTGTACAGTGTGTGTGTGTGTGTGTGTGTGTGTGTGTGTGCAGTGTGTGTACAGTGTGTTTACAGTATCAGTAGGTCACCTGTTATGCTCTTCAGACTTCCCAAAAACAGATAGGAAGAAGCATTTCCTGTTGTTTCACGTCTAGTACATGTTCTATAAATAGAGCGAATCCTGAAATGTACGGTCAAGTGCAAAAGTTTGCACGCCTGTAGGTCAAAATGTTAACAAGAAAACGTATATATCTACAGGAACAAGGTATTTAGTGTGTTAGGTTTCACAGCTGATTCTTCATCATGACAAAAAAAAATCTCTTACTGTGTATGTTTAGATATTAATAATGCATTTAAATCATTTTAGTTCATAAGTGATACACGGTCTTCATCAAATCACGTTTGGACACGTCATACATTTTTGCCTTAAGATCTGGATTGTTGTCTCGTCAGAGGATGTACCCACATTTAATTTTTAACTTATTTTAAATTCTGTTATTTTTTGTAGATAAAGCGTAAAGTACACACACTGTACATGTTCCTGTTTTCCTTTACAAACCGTGCAAACTTGTGCACTGAAATGTACATACTGTACTTCTTTACTTATTGGTGTTTATATATATTCGTGCCAGTTTTATTTCATGGTATCTGTCAATCAACCTCAGTGGGTGGGATTAGTTTTTACTCAGTGATTTATTGTTTTTTTGTAGCGAGAGTTATCAAAAAGCTTTCCACTTCCTTTCGATGTTTAGCCCAAAATAAAATAAAATAAATTAAAATTCTAGCGAATAGGAGATTAGTAGCACATCAGTCCAGGATCAATCCAGGAACCTAAAAGCGCTAAACCACATGCGAAAGCTAGCACTATTAGCGGTTATTAGCTATCTAAGACTAACATTATTGGACACAGGTCTATGCCGTTAGCTTAAAGAGAGGCTGGGAGGAGAACATCTGGTTCGAAGGTCAGTTCTAATGTATAAACGATCTCAGAGAATGGATGCCTTTCTAAACAGGACGCTTTTCCCTGTTTATCCATTAACTTTGGTCCTCAAACCATGTGTGAGACACAAAAAAAAGAGAGTTTGGTGAGGAAACGACTGTTCATAGCTGCTATCATGTAAGTTATAACATTAAACATAACTATAAAATGATTTTTAAAAAAGTGTAATCGTCTTTAGATTGTGTTGGGAAAAACACTTCGGGGTGTGATGTCATAGGAAAGTAATCAACGTCAGGGTTGTAGCAGTAACTGCGCTTCACCACAACACCCTGTGACTGATGATTTTCCTCTAACAGCACAACATGGAGAGTGTTATTCCTTACTTTAAACCTAAAGTCTACTTCTGATGATCTAGTACGTAATCTTAATTTATGAATAGTAACAGATCAGAACATAAATACATAAAACGTGCAACGAATTTTTCGAATTCTTCACAGTTGTTAGGATCACTTCAGTTATTATATTTTTCTTTACGATCGCTTTGTTATGATCACTTGATCATGATCATTTGCATTTTTATCACTTTGCACTTCTTTTTTTCTTTGTATTTATATTTTATTTTTTATTTGTATTTTATTTCCTCACTGTCTGATTGAACGTTGCTGTTGTAATTTGACATGCCTTGTAGTGCTGTGACATCTATCTATCTATCTATCTATCTATCTATCTATCTATCTATCATCATTTATCTATCATCTATCTGATCTTAGAGAAGCCCAATCCCTTAGTACACTTAAATCTTCTCTTAAAACTTATTTTTTTAGGATTGCTTTTATTTGATTAGTTTTTGTTTTGTTTTGTTATTAAATTATTGTCATTACTATAATTGTTATTGTTACAAACTCTTATGTAAAGCGCCTTAAGAGGCCTTTTTAAAGCTGCTATATAAAATAAAGTTTATTATTATTATTATTATTATTATTATTATTATTATTTTCACACACATGATTTGACACTGATTTTAAAAGATTAAAAAGAAAATTTTGATATTTCCATCTACATTCTTCTTTTTTCATGCCTCATAACTCTCATGACCTCTTATTCGTTTCACTGTAATTCCTTAATAATTCTTAGTAATTACCGAATCAAATGCTTTAAGATGAATAACTGAATAACATTCCAGGCGTTTAAGGGGTTAAAAGTGTGTGAATGTCGGTCTTTGTTAACGCCGTGTTACATTGCTGTATTTTGACATAATTTGTGACACCAGATGAAAAGGCCGTGTAGAAACTTTATTCCACCTCTGCGGCTGAATGACTTTTTGACCCTGTACCTTTCCTCAGGTGACAGACACATCAAACACTCCTGACAAACCAACACACGTCTTTTCCTGCACACACACACACACACACACACACACACACACACTTCAGTGGATTCCAGCTGGAGCAGCTCCACTGTGTGTCTCAGAAGCCAGCTCAGGTGAGGTTGAAACGCATTTTAGTTGAGTTGCTTGTCTTGTGGAGGTGTGTGTGTGTGTGTGTGTGTGTGTGTGTGTGTGTGTGTGTGTGTGCGTGTATACGAGTGTGTGTATGGGAAAGCAGTCAGATACATAACAAACTACAACCCTAAACACAAAATTCTCAGTATGCACATTTTCTGAATTGCATCACACACACAAACTCTTTAAAACAGGTGTAAACAAGTGTCAAGCCACAAGTGTGTATTGTGCTTGATGATTACAAAAAAATTATATAAAAATAAAGAAAATAATCAACAACAGGGTGGTGTGATGCGTCCAGACACAAAGCAAAGTCACTGTTATCACCCGTAAGTGTTCTGTTCCTCTTACGCCACAGCAGTTTGCCAAAGATTGCTATTTTTATTTATTAATTAAAGAATGAAATATCACCTTGTATCTGTTTATAGTGACGTTTAATGCTGTGGAAGCCCAAGAAATAAGTTAGTTCCTGTTTTTACTTACGTTATAGCAGCTATAAACGGTGGTTTCCTCACCAGTCTCTCTTTTTTTCTCTCTCTTTTTAAGTTAATCATCTGTACACATCTCGTCAAGGGTAAACTCCTTTGTACTGAAGATCGGAAAAGTCACAGCTGTACCTCTGACGCTGGAGACTCCTTCCATTCATGTTTTAAAATAGACGTCTCCTTACAGGAAACTTCATCATAACAATGATTTGAATGAAAATATATTTATGTGGCGCGTGCGCTGTACGAGTCCCTGCGAATGAGCTGTTACTATAAAAACGATAACGTATTAGAACAAGAGCATTATTAGCCTTTAAACCTGTGATTTGTCTTGCAGCTGGAACTATTGTCAGAGCTGTTGTTCTAAAAATTAATCAGCACCTTCAGATTTATCAGAGTCCAGAATTCAACAGCATTTTGTATATTTGTATAGCGTTCTTAACAATGGACGAAGCCAGAGGCGATGATTTCAAGGAAAAACTCCCTGAGACGTCATGAGGAAGAAACCTTGAGAAGAACCAGACTCAAAAGGAAACCCATCTTCATCTGGGTGACACGATGTGCGATTATAAATAAATCTCTGCTGTAACTGTGTACTATATCGTCAAATATTGCAATTATGTAACCAGGAACTCACGAGCTTATGAGCAACTTTTGAAAATAAGCATCAGTTATTTCTGAATTCATTATAGTCTTAACATGAAGTCTATTTTGTTGAAGTTCAGCTGTTCACTGATGGAGACTTGAGTGCAAAACTGTAGTAATTGCAGTCCTATGCCACATTTATGGTTTCTAAGTGGTTTTATCATGCGCGCTACAACTTTGACTGTGAAGCCGGGTGTGTTTATGTTTGAATTTCAGACTGAGAATTACGATGAGAATTTCATTGTGAAATTCCAAGAATCTACACATCAAGATAATGTGGTTTAAGTTCAGCTAAGCTACTTGGGTGATGAAATAAATAAATAAAACAACTTTTCGTCATTGTTGTCGTTATTAAAGTGTTTAGCTATTCAGATTGTTGCCAAATACTGATTCTTGCAGTCATGAGATTATTTGTCCATGTAAACGCACTCATAATAAGCTGATCAGCTCAATCAGGTGTAGAGAAAACTTAAAACCCTGCAGGTCAGTGGGTCCAAGACTGGAGTCTCATACTAAACACTTTCATAAACATGAAAACACAATGCCTTCGCTGAGATCTCTCTCTGCAGAATAAGCCTTCGGTTGTTGTTTTTTTTTTTTTTTTTTTCCGGAGACCCAAAAAAAAAAAACCCCCACAGGAATCGCCACAACAATGAGCATCCTTCGACTGTTCGTGCCAACAGAACAGCTGGTTCAGGGGGAAAATGTGGGGCAGCGGCGTCTCTCATCGCTCTCTCCTCTTTTCTATCCTTCCTTCTACTCACTCCGTCTTCAATGTTTGGACCCAGCCCTGTCTTCCTCTTCGCTCACCATCCGAAAAGCAGGAAGCCCAACAAAACAAGGCGCACGAGGAAAAAAAAAAAAAGCCTCTAAGTAAACTTCCAGGTTCTATTTCTTCGGCTTCCTGCTGGGATTGTGTTGTCCGAGGCTGTGGGAAACTAGATTTGGGTGTTTCACTCAGCACTTCAACCCATGAGATCCGTCACTAAACAGGCCTCGGGGTCCATTGTGTGGCTCTCGCAGCTGAGCGTCGAGCGGCTCGCTCGCATGTGTGCGTTTGTGTTTGCATGTTATTGCGTGTTCTGCAGCGGTGACTCGTTTTTATCGCAGTGTCGAGTCAGTGTGTTCATATGTTTAAAGTAAGTCTGAACCATGAAATACGTTTATATTGGAATATTTGTGATTCTGGCGCTAATTTGTTGGTCGGTGCTACAGTTTCGTTATTTCTCTGAGACGTTAGTGGTTATGTGCCGTCCTTATAACACAGGGAGAAAAAAAATTTCAACGATCCGAAACATAAGGAATAATGGTCATGTTAGCTCCTAAAAACAAAAGAGCAACAACTTCTTTTCTCACTCACTTTTGATTTTCCAGCTACGTTTAACATTCTATTAACGAGAAATCCAGCGTAGAAATAGCGGAGACGCTGGTGCAAACGCTGGACTCTGCTAGGCTAGTTAGCAGCGTACGAGATGACGAGCACGATGGTGTTGATGCTCGGATTAGCATGAAAGTTGAAGCTTTGGATGCTTATCTGTTTGAGCAGAGTGTACAGATGAGGATGTGAGAGAGCCAGATAGATTAAAGGAGTAAAGTGCCGCCGCATCGCTCTCTTTAAGAAGAGATAATGCGAAAGCTAATGTTTGGGACATTGGAACTTGGAATTTTGTCATTTTCAGCAGGCAGTCGAAAGGCATTGTGGGTAATATAGGAAACAATGTGATGAAAGAAGTTAGTCATCAAACTACAAAATAATTCTTGGACGACTTTCAGGGTGGATTTTTCCTTTAAAACCGATGAAATGTTTGATGGATTGTGTGTGTGTGTGTGTGTGTTATTGATTTCACACTGTTGAAAAGTGTCTAGCTAAACCGTAAAAAAAAAACGAGTGGACAGCGAGTGTGAAGTGCATCAGCAGGTGTTACAAGTTCTCACATCTATCTGATTAGCCGCCGTGTCGAGCTTGTTAGCAATCGCGCTGGGTTAATTACACGTGAGCTGGATTAAACGTGGCTGCTTTTACACCTTCATCTAAAGAGAGAGAAAGTTTACTCGGTGGAACAGCTGCTGAGGAAATTTCAGCGAGCTCTGATCCTCAGCTGTGGTGACAGACACAAATAAGATCCACAGCTTTTAGCCTCAGAGCCCCAAATCTAAGCTAGCTAGCTAATCAATGCACCTAATGTTAGCTATGAACATAATCTTTGTTCTTATTCTTAGTGATATTGGCCTGTAAGGTTTACTTACTGTTAAAAAGTCACAAATTACTATTTATGATGTAAATCAAGATGTAAATGTTAGCTAGTTTACTTAGCAGTTAGCTTGAGGACGTGTACAACAGAAGCATGTATAAAACTACTTATTCTACATAATTTACATATTTCTTTCTTTTCTTTCTCTTCAGACTTGACTTTTATTCATTATTCATCTAGCTAGTTTGTTTCATGGCAGCTAGCTGTTAGCATGCAAGCTAGATTCTCATACTAACTAACGTTTTAGAGATTAGGTTAACATGTTTGTGTGTGTTTGGCTGTTTGTGAGGATGTCAAAGAGGAAATACTTTAGAGTGCTGTGTTAGAATAAGAGTATGAGCGAGAAGGAAATGTGTCTTGTTTTTGTCACTGTGCATGTGTGTGTATGTGTGTGTGTGTCTCAGAGGAAGTGAGTGGGGCATGAAGGAAACTGCAGGTGTAAGGAAGACCACTGGCATGACAACAGGTGCCCAAGCACCTGCCTATCTGTCAGCAAACTCTGTGTGTGTGTGTGTGTGTGTGTGTGTATATTTTTTCTTGAACTAAGTACATCTGTGCGTATTCAGTTGTGTGCAAAAGTTTGCACACCCCCCTTCCCCCTAACCCCCGCCCCCCTTTTTTTTACTTGTTGCACCAAAGGTCTTGTTGGTAAAAATTTTTTGTTTTTTTTAAAGGGTGTACAAACTTTAGCTCTCAACAGCATTCTTGCTTTTATATAAGCTGATTTCTTGTATAATAAATACCATGGACTTCCTCAACTGGAGCATTATCACAATATTTAGAATTTATTAATGAGAAGATTATGAAATTTTGTCCATTTCAAATCAATGAAATCAACAATTTTCTAAATACTAAGCAACGATTTTGTGCTTTAGCCTTAAATTAGAGCGTACACACACACAGAGACATGCACACACACACACACACACATGCACACACACACACACCTACCTAATCCCATCATTCATCACGTTTTTTATACATAAAAGTCCAGCTGCTGTGAACCCCAAACCCCATCCCTCTCCAAAAAACACACCAACCAGATCAGATTTCTCACATCCAGCCCAAAGTTCTGACTACAGCGTCTGATATGTCTAATCTGGACAAAGCTGCTCAGCAGAGCCTAAAGGCCTGGCCTGTGGCAGAACCTCTCAGATTGCTGGAGTGCCAAAAAAAAAAAAAGCAAAGGAAAGCCGACTGCCGCTTTTTCATCTCGAGCCCAAACGAGGGCTAATCAGAGTTAAAGAGCTGCCGGAATGGCTGAAGATCTGCGACAAGTGTAAATATGCAGGGTGTGACTTGTATCGGAGAAGATAAGCCGTAAATTATGTCTCTCTCTCTCTCTCTCTCTCTCTCTCTCTCTCTCGCTCTCTCTCTCTCTTCTTGAAATAAATTTCCAGTAAATGTTTAAAATTCCCTAAAGGAGACGGTAATGGACACTTCCCCGAGCTACTCGAGCGACTTGGCACAAACACTTTGTTCACAAACAGTCTGTCGTCACTGATACGCAGGTGGTCTGATGACTTTCTGAAAAAGACTAAGCGAGTAAGAAATAAAGTGGTTTTGAGAACAAATAAAGTAGAAGTGAGTAAAAAAAAAAAAAACATAGTAATGTACAAAAATCCAGTAATAAGTGAAATAAAGCCTGGTATTGCTAATTTTAATGACCATAGCTAGCCAGCTAGTTACCTGGTAGTAAACTAGCTAACATTTGTTACAAGGCAAAATGAGGTGCGTTCAAAAGGATTTTGTGCTTTTGACATGAGAATGCTAACTGGGAAATATGAACACCGAGAATACACTAGCTAATTATCCAAACTAATGATTTCATTAGCTAGCACATCTTTTATACAAACAAGGAAAAGGATGAAGGACACTGGAACATTAACATTTTCCTCAGACATGTTGGTAAATGACACATAAAAGACTTTGTACGACTAAAATTACACTATAATTACACTTAGCATCGAGCAACTTTAACGGATGCCGCCATTTTGTATAACATCAACGTTGCATCAGACAATTTCAACTTGCAAGTTTACACCACAAGAGTGAATCCTTCCTGAATAAAAACCTTTAAACAATAATATCAATGTTCATTGCTAACATTAGCTAAATTAGCTAGGCTTCTAGCTGAGTGCTAGTAAACTAGCCTGTATTTGTCACAGATAGACATTCAGGATCTTGATTTTCAGAGTCATACATAGCTAGCGAATTAATCTATTTAGTCAAAATACAATAGTAGCAAATAAATCATGATTTTGTACATAATTAGCTTCAGGTACGTTAGCTAGCTAGCTTAACACACAGGTTGTGTGGCTGAAAAATACATCTAATCTTGGACTGGTCCAAATTGGTGAAATTTATTTACTGACATTAGCATTAACCTCAAAGCTGCCATGTTGGGAAACACCAAGCTTGCATCATAAATTGTTTCAGTTTCAACTTGCAAACCTTGAGTGGAACCTTACTAAACAAACTTTTTAACCAATAATACTTATGTTCATTGCTAACTTTAGCTAGGTGTCTAGCGGAGTGCTAGTAAACTGGTCTGTATTCTTCACAGACTGTCATATTTCAGTGATTTAACACTAGGTAATTAAGCTAATTATTGTAAAACAATAACTTCAAAATACAACTAACTTCAGGTATGTTAGCTCGCTAGCTTAACACACACATATTCTGTAGCTGAAATCATAAGTAATCACCTCAAATCTCGGACGTGATTGGTTCAAATTTGTGGAATTCATTTATTGACATCACAAACTGACTTCATATGGGTTTGTTTTATGGCTAAGTGCTGTCAAGAATTTATTTACACAGAAATATTGTACGTTTAAGACTCTTCTAACAAATTAGACCTAAACACACACACACACATATATATATATATATATATATATATATATATATATATAGAGAGAGAGAGAGAGAGAGAGAGAGAGAGAGATTGTGCTTTATAACATTAATGCATAAATACATAAATAAAGCACTGATGAACTGAAGACTTGTTGACTTGTAGGTTTTAATCGTTTTATTGCCGGATTCCCCCTCGCTGTTCACCTTCAACCAAATGGGCTGGTTTCCCAGCAACAAAACACACACGTTACCCTGGCAATAAAACCGTCACTTTCTCAGCTTCTGTCAGTGAGGGACGTAAATCATGGCAAACTGCCATATCACACACACACACACACTCACACACACACTCACGCACACACACTCTATATTACTGACTCACACAGAAATGAAATCAGGAAAACAGAAACTTTACAAGCGAAAAATTAGGGGGTTTCAATAGCACCCACGCTTGCAGAAAGTTGCAAGGCAAGGGAACTAGACTGAATGAGACGTGCGTGTTTTTAGGGGAAATTGCATAGATTGCAAAAAGATAAGTTATATAATGCGAAAGAAATAAAGGAAGTCTCGGCGCTACAAAAAGTAAACAGTGCGTTAAAAACATACGAACAAAAGATAGTTCAGAAAACATGCGAGATGTATTGTGGTTAATAAGTGTAGCCAGACGTTGTGCCTGTATGCTGTGTTGTTAAATTTAGTTGTGTTGTAAAAACAACTAAAAATGACCCATGAATAATTGCTGCAAATTAAACTACTGATCTTTTGATCAATTTCAACACCTGGTCCAAGTGAAATACTTTGCTCATCTTTCACTTGACGAATAAAGATCCTGCAGTTTATTTTAATCTATGTCGATAATAAATTAACTTAGCATGGACGTGTCATTTGGAGAAAGGCTTCCTGATTAATGTGATAGCTTTGCTAACTTTAACTACCATAGCTAGTTAACTGATAGTAAACCAGCTCGATTTTATCACGAGAATGGAGTTTGTATTTTTAACACCCTAAGCAACTGGGAAATGTAAAAACTATATAAGCATACACCAGCTAATTATCAAGGCTAATGATTTTGTTAGCTAGCATGTCTTTTATACAAACAGCTGGCAACGGAAATGAGACAACCCTGACTGGAACATCAACATTTCCCCTCAGATGTGTTGTTAACTTTCTTATAAAAGACTTACAGCTGAAATTTCACCGTAATTAGACGTAGCATAGACTAACTACAGTGGACGCCGCCATTTTGTGAACTATCAGCGCTGCTATTAGACAAATTCGACTTGCCAGTTTAACAGCACAAGGCTGGGCTGTTCATATGATCATACGGATTTGTAATAAACTTTTTTTTTGTTAAATTACAAATGAATGCAAAATAGAAGGCTTTTCAATTTCAGAACGTTGGACCCCACTGTACGTGCAACTCAATTTGTAGCTTGCGTTGTTCATGTGTTGCTAGCTCTTATCCTGGTTTCACTGTGGTTGTGGTGGTGGTGGTGGTGTTGTGATGGTGGTGTTGTTATGTGGTGAGAGATTGGAAATGAGCTCAAATCAGACTGCTAAAGTGTTTTCACAGCTAGAGCTGCTGTCCCAGTGGGTTTTGAAACAGGAAGTGCTCTCCCTAACAGATACTTCCGCTAAAATAACACATAACACGCACATTAATCGCACAACAAACCTCCTGGGGAGGGGGATAAATTCTGTGTGTGTGTGTGTGTGTGATTTATGTTACTGTAATCTTTTGGGCGAGGCCGAGTTTGTTGTATTTGTTGCACTGCTCTTGTTAAATTGTGTGTTAATGCTGCAGCAATTGGGTTGCTTCGAAGTGGACGTCGCGCCACCAACAAACTGGTCAACATTTGTAAATAATCTCAGCTTCTCCTCTTCGCCTGCCCTCATTACCCTCAATCCTTTTGGGTAAACATGCAGAGGTCTGAAGGCCACGGCGGGGTTGTGGTGGGGGTGAGAGGGGGGAGGAGTGGGTTCTCCGCCTGTCAGGGTCGCAGGAACTGGGACTGGCCGCTAATGGCCCCTGACATGGGCTGTTTCCTGCACTGTGGATGTCAATAGCTTTAGCCTCTAACCCTTCCCCGGCTCGTAAGTGGAAAAACACACGCAGACCACACCACAGCAGTGAGGGCAAATCTTCTCCATGTGTGTGTGGACCTCAGGAGAGCAAAAAAACAGTAGATAGACTGATAGATCTTTTCATCATCAGGTCCTATTGGCTGAAATTCTCTATTTGAAAGCAAATATTACATTAAGGCTACGGATTGAGTCAATATCACGTGTTGATGGTTAGGAAATGGACAGCGGAGGGTTAAATTAGGTTTATTTTATGTGGAGCTGAGCGCTGGACCTTTAATCTGATGGAAATGGAAATAGTAGCATAGAATATTAGTGATACTTTCACACTGCTTTATAGGCAAATGCTTTTTTTCCCCCTAAATTTCCTCCACTTAAGGAAAATGTTAACTGCTGTGTATTGACTATAGATTTGATTAATACAGCAAATCTTTCCATTTTCCTCATTCGTTTTTAACAAGTTTCCTAATTTCTGGATCTGAATTTAAAAGTTTTACTGTATCATGAGAACAATCAGATTATATTTTGATGTCATAAGGAATACCTTATGGTGGAAATAAGGGAAGAAAAGACATAAGCTGAAAACTTACACCTTTGAATCACATTTTCTTAATTTTAATATTGACAAATTCATATAACAGCATTGAACTATAACTGACTTTACCCCCAACACCACACTCTCACTTTTCATCGGACAATAAGAGTTTTGTTATCTCAAAAGAGAGAAATAAAACAAGGAAGGAAAGAAAAGGAAGAGGGAAAGAAAAAATGTAAAAAAAAAAAAAAAAAAAAAGAAAAGCAGCAGAAATTATTGAATAAAAAAAATGGAAAAAAAGAAGAGAGAAAAATAATCACCGTCAGGGTGGTGTGATGAAGCAGAGCTTCTCACCACACTGAGTGCTTTATTCCTCTTATACCACAGCAATTTGCCAACAGTTAATTCATTAATAAATGACATCATACTTTTTATCCTTTTATAGTTACATTTTTTGTTCTCTCACCAGTCTCACTTTTTTCTCCCTCGCTCTCCTACACAGCTTAAGCGTAACCTCGTCTGACCTGAAGGCTTCTCCCATGTCAGAAGTGTTACACAGATAAATATTCCACAGAAACACAACGCTTAAGTAATGAGTTATTTATTTAATGCTAAATATTTCTAAAAAAAAAAAAACAACAATAGATCAATCAACAGAACCAGCACATTTTGTATTTATTTTTGATGAATAAAGCCTGCTATTGGATTCAGACTTTTAAACTCCGCCCCCTCGCTCCTTCTCCACCTCTCTCCCAGCGCTCCTGAGGGAGTCCGAATCTGACATGGCACTTAACACTCTCAGACATGCTAATCTTTCACACTCCACATTACAGGCCATTACTGCGGCTCAGTGAGTGGACCAGGCCAGGTGTCGGCCTCCATTGTGCTCGAGTGTGAGTTTTGCTTCTCAATGGGTCGACTCTCACGCATTTCCCCCCTGTGTGTGTGAAACTCGACCCCGCAGAGCGACCACTGACATGCAGAGTGTGTTTCATACGGCTCAGGATGACCGTGATGCATTCACCCATTGTGTTTCAAAAGCTCAGGGGTTCACTGGAACCTGTGTGTGTGTGTGTGTGTGTGTGTGAGAATCAAGACTTTGAAAACTAGACATAGACATAGACATAGAAAACTTTTTCTAACTGTTTTACTAACTGTGGTTAAAACTCTGAAAGCGATGACAAACAGAGATGTGAGTTTGGGAATTTTGATGGACTTCAAAGCACTATTGTAAGTCGCTCTGGATAAGGGCGTCTGCCAAATGCCGTAAATGTAAATGTAAATGTAAATGGAATAACGTGATCACGTGTGAAAGCACACGAAGGCGCATTTCGATCCGCTATGCCCTGAAAATGCTCACGTGAACTCGAGTTAACACGTGACATCACGTGAACAATATGGGATCGTATGTAAAACTAAATGTATCACGTGAGAAAATCACATCTGAAAAAAATGGTTACTACGTATTAATCATGTGAAAAAAAAAGAATCATTAAAAAAAAAAAAAATCATGTTAAAAAATGAGCCATGTGGGAAAAGTAACACGTGAAAATATATGAATCAAATATATGACAAAAAAAATCACGTGAAAATAAATGAATCGTTTGAAAAAAAAAAAACAAATGTGAAAATAAACGAAGCACAGGGGGGAACTATTTTTTAATCGTGAAAAAGAAATCACATAAAAATGAATCATGTGGAAAAAGTAACACATGAAAATAAATGAATCCTGAAGAGAGAAAAAAATACATTTGACTGTAAATGAATCGTGAAAAAAAAAAAATCCCATGTAAAAAAAATGAATCATGTGAAAAGATCTTATGTGAAAATAAATGAATAATCGTGAAATAAAATCACATGTAAAAAAAAAAAAATTAATCATATGAAAATGTCACGAAATGTCAAAACAAGCGTATGAAGTGTTACGTGGGCAGTCGGATCATGTTAAAATGAATCATGTGAAAATGTGTGATAAAAACAAATCGCATTAGAAAATCAAATAACGTGCATTAGACGTGAAAATTATTTGGAAGACAACGTCTAAAAACCACACGCTTTAATCAAGGGAGTTTTCACGTGTTGAAAAAAAATAAAAAAATCCTCAAAAGCATCAGGTGCTTCGACGTTCGACCGTAACAGGACACTGGGACTTCACCTCGGTTAGCTTTCAGAGTCACAGGTCTGCTCTTGCGTGACGCATCTTTCGGATCGTAATTTACATACGTAAGTTTCGTACAGGCTTGAACTCACACAACAAATGTGACTCAGTGTGAAAGTGTTTGGGTGCAGGAGTGTAATCTGTGATAGACAAAAAGTTTGTCGAGGTGACGCCGGAATAAAAAAAAAAAAAACGGGCAGAACAACAAGACCGAAGATGACGTCTCTGTGTGGTTTAAATGTATAAACGTGTAAGCATACGTTCTAAATATTTTCAATCCAGATGAAAACTAAAGGCTGATGTATATTTTTATAATGCGCCTGTTATCTCTAATAGACTAATACATCGTTTCTATGGTAACAGCTCATTCACAGGGACTTACACAGCAGCCGCGCCACGTAACCGGATTTTAAAAACTCATTGATATGTTGAACTTTTCGGTAACGAGACGTTTATTAACATTCAGGGACGGAGTCTCAAGTGTCAGCGCTTTGTAACGGATACAAAGTATACGCTTTGCGGTTTTCTCGGTAACATGACAAGCTGTGTTTTTTTTTTATTATTATCTTGTTATAGCTGCTATAACGTAAGTGAACTTGTTTCATGGACGTCCCACAACCTCGAACATAACTATAAACGGATAAAAAGTACGACTCGTCGTTCTTTGATACATTAGACAATGAAATCGTCAGCAAATTGCTTTGGTGTAAGAGAAACAAAACATTTTGGGCGTGGATTATTTTCCTAAAACAGCACGCCCCATTGTGTGTTACTCCTCACGTATTATGTAGCACAGCATAAATGTGAAGTAAGGGAAAACGGGGGAAAAGAAGGAAAAATGGTGTGCTTTTGACAGAAAAACTCAAGACGCATGAGAGGCGGGGTTTCAGTCGGGGCCGGTAGGCGGAGCTTACGATGTTTACATGAAGGACTAAAGGACTGCCAAATTTCCCATCAGCGCCATGAAGAGAATCTTTGATGTTTACTGACTTGTAAGAAAATGGCGTCCTTTTTTCTCCTCATACTTTCAACTACTTTGTTTACTATGAAAAGAGAAATCACTACAATTTTCAAACATTTCATTATTATCATATATTTCTAACTTCACAAAGTGATGTTTTAGCATCAAGCAGCATCAAGGAGTCGAACTAAATTCCTAACAAACCCAAGAACAGCTGTGACGGCGAGAATGAGCGCTAGCGCTAGTTGGAGTCGTGAGCCACTACTGTGAGATCGTTCTTAGCATTGAGCTAGTTTGCATCATCATGCTAGCTAACATTTGACGAACAAAACTGCTGCGTTCAACTAAGCGTCGTAACTTTGCGTAAATCTGCGACCGTCGACCAAGAAAAAAAAAAGCAAAGAAAACACCCCTTCAGCAAGTGACATCAAATCAAAATGGCCGCTCACAGCATGAACGATAAACACAGCAGCACGTCGTACCTTTAAACGAGTTCTACTGCAGTTACAAATATTAGCTTTAGATCGATCAACACACAGACGTATTGGCTTTTTAAATCTATAACACTGACTCTACAGTCCACTGTTTTGAGGAGGAAAATATACGTCACAGTTACCTGGCTAGCTTGTTGCTAAAAAAAAAAGACAAACATGGAGGAGTCCATGGTTTTTTTTCGCACTTTGTAGCTAGAAATGACGTAATTCCGAGCTCCGACTTCCTGCTTCCCAGATAAATCAAATGCGGCAGCAATACCTTACTGGAGCGCTATAAAAACAGTGACCCCGCCTACTTTTACAACTTGTTATTTCCAGAAAAAGGCTATCTCTCTAGCTAGGTAGCTGTCAAATATCCTGCACAGTGCCCCTAGAGGTCAATAGTACAACTGCGTTTTAGCAGTAATGGTAAATATGTACCGTTTTATCATAGTATTGTAACATTGTTCTCAAAATATTGCAACTTTCTTCTTGTAATATCAGATACTATTATTACTTTTTGGACGTAATAGGACGCTGTGTTTTTAGTTAGCCTTAGCTAAAGTTTTCCTCCGCTCCTCAAAGTGAAGCTAATTTACCGTCAGGATGTGAAATCATTGGGGTTTGAAATTAGGGTGGACAACTTTTATCTTTCAGTTTCATACTTCACCTTAAAGTAAAGTAAATGTAAAGAGCTTATAGGCTACGTGAATTTGACTAAAGATGTGAAGATGTACTTCAGCTTTTTTATTTTATTCATTGCACTTTTATCCGAGTAACAAATTTGCCTACTTTAGCACCACCTCTGCTTTTTACTGATGGTTATCTTTGATTTTAAGAACGAGAACGTGATAGTAAGTTACTGTAGATGAGAAGTCTGATAAAAATTTAAATGTAAAAAAAAAATAAATAAATAAATTAAATTTAAATATTTGAAATTTGTTTTTCTCGTCCAGATTCGTGTTTGATTTTCTAACCAGTTCTTCTGGAGAATCTTTGTGCAAATGGTGGATGTGTTTGTTTTTGCACACACTTGTGCACGCGTGTGTGTGTGTGTGCTTCAGTTTTCAGTCTCTGAGTCAGTAAGCACAAAATGAATGTGAAACACATGAGTGGCTCAACACAGGTGGCCAAAAAAAGGAACCAGTTTCATCACCAGTAATTATGGATTATGCATATGATCAGAAAAAACCCTTATTCTTCAGGAGGATGAGGAACAACAAAAACAGAAAGTTCTAGAGAATTCGGACTCTTTTGGTACTTTTCAGAGCGCTACGGTCCTTGTGATGTCGGGAGATCATAAAAATCACGCAGAAAGCACTAAAAAAAACATCTTTTTTCAGACAAAACATCTTTTTTTATTACAAGGACTCTAAAAACACAGCTATACACAGCAGCTGATATGAAAACAACACACACAGTTCGGACGCAGCAACACTCACTCATCGATCCCTGGAGGATTCTACTGCCGTTGATCATCAGACAAATATGTAAACACAATAAATAAGAGCCATGATGTACATAAGTGCAGAATCAGAGAGACAATAAGACAAAAAAAAAAAAAAAAAAAAAAGGTCAGTTCCTGGTATTTCCATCCGCTAGGCTGTCAAAACAGACGTGAGAAAAACAGCACATGGTGTTATTTTGTTAACACATCTGTGGTCCTGGGAAACGCAAATCTCTCTCTTTTTCTTTCTTTCTTTCTTTCTTTCTTTCTTAACACAACCAGTGTGTTCAGCAGACACTCAGCTAACCCCAAATCAGGAAAAAAAAAAGAAGAAGAAGAACATGAAAAGCAGTCAGTAATACACTGTAGATGTGACATAACTGTTTATGATGGATAGGCTGATAGACTGATAGATGGATGGATGGATGACGTTCTGATGATTTTTGCCAACTCATGATGTTGTGCAGTTCATCATAACACACATTTAACACAACATGACACAATGATAACTCAGTGTCCATCCAAATTGTGGAAAAATAAAAATAATTAAAAAAAAAAAATGAAAATTTCCTGACAGGAAATGTAGATGTGACAGAGGGCTAAGAGCGGATACATGGATGGATGGATGGATGGATGGATAGATAGATGGCTGATATTTTGATGCTTTTTGCTAAGTCAGGATGTTGTGTAGTTCATCATAACATAAATTTAACGCAATATGACACAAATTTGCTAAAATCTTGAGAGTCTTTTATAGCACAGGCTCAGCCTGTTCATTCAGTCACTTCAGTCCATATGGATATTTACATCTTTTTTTTTTTTTTTTTTTAATCTAAGAGAAGTTCGCGTGATATTTTTGGGCGTTAACTGGAGTGAAAGCTCGACGACTCGGACTCCGTGGACACCGAGGACATGCCTCCTTTCTTCTTGGAGAGGATCTTGAGACTGGATCCGCGTCCGGTGGTGAGCGCGCGCCGCGCCGACTTCTTAAACTTGACCCCGAGGAAGGCGTAGAGGATCGGGTTGAGGCAGCAGTGGAAGTACGCGAGCGCCTCGGTGACGAAGATCCACGTCTCGAGGCCGCTCTCGAGCGCGCAGCTGTGCGCGATGACGCCGAGCTGCAGGAGCGTGTCGACGACGATGCCCGCGCAGTAGGGCAGCCAGCACGCGAAGAAGCACGCCACAAGCGCCACGGTGGTGCGCAGCGCGCGCCTCTTCTGCGCCCCTTTGGAGCCGCGCGACAGCGTGACGATGATGACGCAGTAGCACACCAGGATCACGAGACCGGGCAGCACGAAGCCGACGAGCACGTGCTGCGCGCGGAACGCCGCCATCCACGCGAGCGCCGTGTCCGTCGGGTAGATGCGCTCGCACACGACGCGCGTCTCGGCACCGCCGCCGACCTCCTCGGCGCGCGCGAACGCCAAGTCGGGCGCCGTGAGGAGCGCCGCGGGGAGCCACGCGCCCGCGTACACCACGCGCTCGGACAGCAGGCGGCGCGTGGCCTGGCTGCTCGTGGCGTGCACCACGGCCAGGTAGCGGTCCAGGCTGATGAAGGCGAGCAGGAGCACGCTGCCGTACAGGTTCACCGTGTACACCATGTGCACGAGCACGCACATGAAGCCGCCGAAGCGCCAGCCGCTCGCCGCGTCCACCGCCCAGAACGGCAGCGAGAGCACGAACAGCAGGTCGGCCACGGACAGGTGCAGCCGGTAGCGGTCGGTCATGGTGCGCGACTTCCTCTGGCACCCCATCACCGCCACCACCAGCCCGTTACCCACAAGCCCCAGCACGAAGATCACACCGTACACCGTGGGAAGCAAAATCCTCTGCAGGTCCTGGTTCCCCTCGCGGTTGCATGGCGTCTCAAAATCTGCGCCGATGTCTCCAGAGCCAAACTCGGTCAGGTTATCACTGAGGATGTCATCCTCAAATATAATGTGCTGCAAAAAAACAAACAGCAAGCATTAGCGTTATAAGCATGAGTAAGAGCATGTGCATGAATAAGAGCACATTCTTACTGGAATCTTTATTATATATAAAATCTTAAATCTATTTGTACAATCAAACACAACTAGAATGAAACTCACTTCGTAATAAGACATCGTCCAGGTCCGATAAATCCTCTCTCAGACACTCACAGCCTCAGTGAGTCTGCACAGCCTCGCCACTGCATTTAAATATGCCTCGCTCCGCCGAAACCCCGCCCACCCACACAGAGCCACGCCCACAGGCACAAGCCACTACAAAGCGTTTTCTCAACAAAGCGCCCTTTTCCTGTTTTCTGTTTCAGAGGCAGGTGCTGCTGGATGTGCAGAAAAATACACAGCACGGTCTATAAATAAAGTACAAGAAAAAAACTGATAGATAGATAGATAGATAGATAGATAGATAGGCATATAGACAGACAGATAGATAGATAGATAGATAGATAGATAGATAGATAAATAAACAGATGGGCAGACAGACAGACAGACAGACAGATAGATAGATAGATAGATAGATAGATAGATAGATAGATAGATAGATAGATAAATAAACAGATGGACAGACAGACAGATAGATAGATAGACAGACAGACAGATAGATAGATAGATAGATAGATGGGCAGACAGACAGACAGATAGATAGATAGATAGATGGGCAGACAGACAGACAGACAGACAGATAGATAGATAGATAGATAGATAGATAGATAGATAGATGGGCAGACAGATAGATAGATAGATAGATAGATAGATAGATGGGCAGATAGACAGACAGATAGATAGATAGATCGATAGATCGATCGATCGATAGATAGATAGATAGATAGATAGATAGATAGATAGATAGATAGATAAACAGATGGGCAGATAGACAGACAGACAGATAGATAGATAGATCGATAGATAGATAGATAGATAGATAGATAGATAGATAGATCGATAGATAGATCGATCGATCGATAGATAGATAGATAGACAGATAGATAGACAGATAGATAGATAGATAGACAGATAGATAGATAGATAGATAGATAGATAGATAGATAGATAGATA
>CM074975.1:31821434-31827761 GCA_037576825.1 Pangasius krempfi | reverse complement strand
AGCTCTAGATTCCTAATGAACAAGCTAGAGGTGACAGTGGTAAGGAAAAACATCAGGTAGTGGGATTATAAAAATTCACTTACTTTTCCACAGTTTAGTGCTTTTAAAGTAAAATGCCTATTGTCCTATTCCAAAATGTTATTGTCCTACTCAACCACAATGACTGAAATCTCCAGAGAAAATAGTTAGATTTCAGGGTGTGCAGTTTGTAGTTGGAAGAATATAGCAGTTTGGAGACTGTGGTCCTTCGAAAGCATTTCTATCACCGGGAGTGGTGGTGCATCCTCTCCCTCTTATGCAAGTTTAAACCTTAATATAAAACTTGTTTTTCCTGCTGTTGAACGTCTGTTGCCACACCAATGTTGCAGTCAAACAACATGAAACGTTAGTTAATGACGCATGTACAGGTTCAAAGGAAAAGGATTTATGTAAATATGCACAGACAAGTATCAATGATTTGTCACACTCCATTGTACTTTTCATCTCAAGCATGACATTACTTGGTGACTGTTGGTTTTGGATGTACTCCAACTTGCTGTATTGTTCCCTCATTCTGTGAAGGACAAAACATTTTGCTTTTATTTTTTAATGGATTTTTATATATTTTTTTATTTTTCTGGATGGATATGAATAAGATGGATATCGGTGCTTACATGTTACAAGTACAAATGGCACATGTATTGAAGAAAAGAGCCTGACTTTTTCTTATGATCTTTTTCAGACACAGATCTAAAGGAAAAGAGCATAATAAATACTCTATAGTATACAATTGTGGAAGAGTATTGCACTGCAGTATGGATTGCTGGGGATGGTGCCGCTTGGGGATCTCCTATGAGGAGTTGTATTGTGATTGTTGTGGTGGCTTTGGGGCTGCAGTTGCCACAAGCGGTTTTGTACTCAGGACTCAGTGGATAGGTTTAACAAACCGGACTTTTTATGAAAACTATGATGAATTTACTGGTTGCACAATTGCACCAATTGTCCATATAGTACACAGTTATAGAAGGGAATGATTTATAATCACACTATCCGGTGTCACCCAGAAGACATTTGAAAATTTGTTCTGTTTTCATGGGTTATAATTTTTGATGTAGAGTGAAATTCAGCACAGGCATAGATCCCATATAAGAATGGAGTGCTTGTGCTTTTGGGACATATCGGAATTATGGTTGCCATTTACCAAAGCTCCAAAAATGGGTCATTTGTCATTAAGGAAGAGGTCGGGTGCTTTTATTTTTAGTCGTTGGGTCGTGCAAACCAATACGATGCACAGGGTTCCCTTTTAAGTATGGTTCCTCTCAAGGTTTCTTCCTCGTGTCATCATATTAAAGACAATTGTGTGAGTGCAGTCAGTGTCAGAATTGTGGAGTTAAAACAGAGCAATATATAAACTATCTGCTTCATGGAATAGGCAGTGCTGCCTTCTAAATCTATAATACATCTATGTATGTATTTTACAATTTATTCAAATCAAAGTTGATGGAGTATAGGCCAATATTAAACTATAATAGGCCAATATTATGCTATTAAAGGAGAATAACATGACCAATGGTATCATAAACTGCACTAAGGTCAAGCAAGGAGACACAACCCTGATCAGAGGCCAGTAGTAGGTCATTTACCACTTTAACCAGTGCTGTCTCTGTGCTATGATGAGGCCTAAATCCTGACTGACACATTTCATGAATGTTATTCCTATGTAAGTATTCTCTGTTGTGCTACAACCTTTTCTAGGATCTTGGAAATAAAAGGGAGGTTTGTATAGGCTTATATTTGGACAAGTGACAGGTTTGAGGTCAGGTTTTTTAATCAGGGGTTTGATAACTGCTAGTTTAAAAGATTTAAGTACATAGCCAATGCTAAGGGAAGGAGTGATTAACTTTAGAAGAGGTTTGATTGGTTCTGGAATTATCTGTTTGAAGATACTTAGGTAAAGGATCTAGTAAACAGGTTGATGATTTTGATGATGAAATTAGTGAAATTAGTTCGGTCTCTTGAAGGGGAGTAAAACATTCTAATCACTGATCTGATATGGTTATATCATTGTCTACAGAGTTAGTTATCAAATTGTCTGGTTTTAAATTTATGGTCTGAATTTTTTTTCCTGATATTTTCATCATTTTTATCATTAAAAAATTTCATGAAGTCATCACTGCTATACAATGATTGTGTGCGTGTTTCTATTGTGGTCTTATTCCTAGTTAATTTTGCTACAGTATTAAATAAGAATCTAGAATTATTTCTATTATCTTCAATTAGGGTGGAGAGATACACTGATCTAGCAGCACTAAGAGCTTTCCTATAGATTAGAAAGCTCTCCTTCCAAGTTGTTTGAAATGCTACCAATTTAATTTGACGCCATTTACGCTCTAATTTTCAAGTGGTCTGTTTTAATGAGCATGTGTGATCGTTGTACCAGGGTTTTCTCTCTAATTATTTTTTGTTTAAGTGGAACTACATTATCTAGCTTGTAGAAGAATGTTGACTCTAAGCATTCAGCCACCTGTTCACATTCTGTGTGATCAGACAGTGATCCAATCATGGTTGATACCTCTGGAAGATTATTGATAAAACCCTGTGCAATAGCTGACATGAATGTATATATATCAAATATATATTTGAACAGTGGATTGTTATACAGGGCAGTGGTAGCTCAGTGGTTAGCATGTTGGGCTACTGATCAGAAGGTCATGAGTTCGATCCCCAGCACCGCCAAGCTGCCACTGGTGGGCTCTTGAGCAAGGCCCTTAACCCTCAACTGCTCAGTTGTATAAATAAGGTAAATGTAAGTCGCTCTGGATAAGGGCGTCTGCCAAATGCTAGAAATGTAGATATCTAGATAGATAGATACACACATACATACATAAACATATTTATTTAAAAAATAAAGTTAAGTAACACAAAGTGAAGCAAGATAGAGAGGAACAGACGGACAGATCAGAGGGAATCCAGTCTGTCGAATCGTATGTTAAGGGAAAAACAACAGTCTTCCTGCTGTATCTGCTTTTGTCCTGCTGCGGCTGTAAGAGCAGCGTTTCCGCCCACACTCACTCCTCTGCGTGGCGGAAGTAAAAATGTAAAAATACACACCATACCCATACTCACTGTCACTCTGTACTCATTCTTGCACAGCACTGCAACATATTACATCCTATTTTTGTGTGTGTGTGTGTGTGTGTGTGTGTGGGTGTGTGTGTGTGTGTGTGGGTGTGTGTGTGTGTGTGTGTGTGTGTGTGTGTTTGGGTGTGTGTGTGTGTGTGTGTGGGTGTGTTTGATGCTGTAAAACCCCGACAGATGTGTCTCTGATGTGACAAGTGCCACTCATCAAGCTAAAGATCAGGAGATACGCACACCACATATACAGACAGTGCTTGGTAAGGAGTGTGTGGGGGCACCCTGGAGAGTGTGTGTGTGTGTGTGTGTGTGTGTGTGTGTGTGTGTGGTGGAGAGACAGAAAGTACCGTGATTATCTTTCAGCTAAGTAATGAAATTAAACTTCCTCTCCAGAGTCAGTGTGACTAGCGAGAAGGTAAAGATGGTGGAAACGTTAGGGTTAGACTCTTTCTCTTCAATCATTCATCTTAAACGCATTGTATGATAATCCATCGTAAGGTGTGTGTGTGTGTGTGTGTGTGTGTGTTAATGAGGGGTGCTCTTTATCATGCTAAGACCTCTCAGATGGGTGCTAACGTGTTAAGAATGCAGATAGGATCAGAGACGCGCTGAAGGATCACTCATTGCATTACTCACTTCTGCTTGTTGGAATAAAAGAGACTCTACACGTATATTCCTCGTTATTTTTTTTATCAATTTGATCAATCTCATATACCTGAATATTAGCTAAAAATAAACGCTAGTGCTCTTACACAATCGATAAATATGATAAAAACACATGAGGTATGAAGAATTAGAGTTTCCAAATACTGTACAGATTATAACTCAAATATTCTTTAGTTTTTTGGGGTTTTTTTTGCTTTTAAATCAATAGTATTTCTGTGCATTCTGCCTTATTTATTTATTAACCATATTCATACCACAGCGCAATTGAATTCTGGATTCTGATTGGTCAGAAGGTGTTGATTAATTTTGTGCAGGTTTATATTAAAGCACTCGTTCATATACGTTATTGTCTCTATATTAATCACGTGAATGCATTAAAAATTGTTGATATGGTGATGTTTTTTTTTATAATGAAATATGTTTATTGAACATTTATGGAAGGAGTCTCCAGTGTCAGGGCTTTGTAACAGTCAGGACTGTCTTCAGGACAGAGGAGCTTTTACGCTTTGCGTGTTTTTTTTGTTTTGTTTTAACTTCGAGAGGGAACGACAGATACGACGGTTTATAGCTTGCAGACATTCCACAGCATTAAATGTAACTGTAAATGGATAAAAAAAAAATATGGCATCGTTGTTTAGTAAATTCAAATTTTGTAATCATTGGCAAGTTGCTGTGGTGTAAGAGGAATAAAACACTTCGGGTTTTGAGCTATGAAAACCGTAAAATCATCAGAAACTTGACATTTGTGTTAAGTAGAAGAATAAAAAAAACGCTTTGGTCCACACGGAGCCGTGTCGTGTAAAGCGTTGCAAAACATTTTGAAAAATGTGTACGGAAAGATAGTAACATACAAAAAAAAACGTACAGAAATGACGTAGTTTGCTACTGAAATGAAAAACACTGGCGTAAACCAGAAATGAAAGACTGATCTGAAAATGAAAGTTAAAGTGGCACTGCTGTATGTGACATATTTGTGTGTGTGTGTGTGTGTGTGTGTGTGTGCATATCATCAGTGTCACTGATGATCTAATATATCTATCTATCTGCGCCAGATGCTGGTCAGGGAACACGATGGGAAGGTCGTTCATCTTTCGGACAAAGTGTGTGTGTGTGTGTGTGTGTGTGTGTGTGTGTGTAGTGAAATATGAGTTGTCACCTACTGCCTTAACAGCAGAGGTTGTCACAGAAATCTCCTTCTCAAGATGTCAAGGTGATAAGGTCATTGGGGTTTTGTGTGTGTGTGTGTGTGTGTGTGTGTGTGTGTGTGTGTGCGTGTGTGTGGTTTAGAGTAGACCTCCAGGCAATACCTCACTCTTCCTGACAATGTTCAACTCCATCATTCTCCATCTTCTCTACGATGTCTAAGATGTAAGCTGTTCTTAACTAAAACATATAATAATAATAATAATAATAATAATAATAATAATAATAATAATAATAAAAATAAAATTTGAAGCTACAAAGTACAAGGTGCTACAAAGTAAAATGGTTTATTATTTTAGAAAAATATTTGAAACGCATCAAAATGCTACTAAAATACAAATATTACACTAAGATACTAAACCTGGAACGGTAAAAGAAACCGCATTGCATTTTGCGTAAAAAAAGAGAATTAGCATCAGCGCTAATTTTGCTTTCACTGAAAGAATTTTTATTTTAGAAGAAGAAACCAAAACACTTTTTCCTCTGATTCATTACTCGCTCACTGTATAGACCAGATTTCAAATGACCTTTCGTTTTTTTTAACACAATAAACACCTACGTTGTGTTTGTGCATTTGTCTGTGTGCATATGTACGCGCGCGCGTGTGTGTGTGTGTGTAGGAAGATGAAAGGCAGCCACAGGAGCCAGAGTCAAACAATCACTACGTGGGTCTCTTGTGCTTCTAATGATACAACAGAGAGAGAGGGAGGGAGAGATAGATAGAGAGAGAGAGAGAGAGAGAGAGAGAGAGAGAGAGATGGAAGGAGTGTAAAGTGATGGTGTGGCTCTGAGCGTAATGATTGAGAGCAGATGTCTCCACTCGACCGGTGTGGGAACGACAGAGCAGGTTTTTGAGAGAGAGAGAGAGAGAGAGAGAGAGAGAGAGGGCTGAAGTCGGCAGATTAGATGATGACACAAACACACACACACACACGCACACACACACACACACAAACACACACACACTTGTGGTCAGCTGTCACAAGTCACGGAGAACATAAAGAAGAAATTATACCGCAGCGCTGTTGAATTCTGGCTTCTGATTGGTCAGAAGGTGTTTTTATAATTTTCATATTTTCCACTTTCTCAGTCACATGACTAACATAAACTTCAAGAGCGAGAAAAAAGAGAGTGGTGAGGGAACGACCGTTTACAGCTGCTCTAACGTGACTCGTTTCACGTTCGACATTCTACGACAATGTACGAAGCGTCGCTGTTTAATAAATGGATCGTAATCGTCGGCTAATTGCTGCGGTAGAAGAAAAATGAAACACTTCAGGACATGCATTAGTAGGAAAATAATCAACTTTGCGGCGGTAACAGTAACTCCGCCTCATCACACCA
>CM074975.1:31803934-31816434 GCA_037576825.1 Pangasius krempfi | reverse complement strand
TACAAAACGTAACTAGCTAACTTACTTCTTAAAGTTAACAGGCTTCTTATAGATTTGATCTCAATTTTAAAGGCTGATATGTAATTTCTACTTGAGAGGCAAGTGAGACATCACATCCTAGTCTGAGAAAAGAAGGAAGAAAATTAGAAAAAATGGAGAAAAGGAAAAATCGCAGCATTTGAGAGGTCAAAATGAAAACGTAAGGAGTAAAATCTTTTGCTTGGAGTAAGAGAACAAGGATTTAATTTCAATAAAACGTGAGTAAAGATAAAATAAATAAATAAATAAAAAAATCTTCAAAAAGAGAGTACTTAAGTAAAGTAACAAAGTACAGTTACTGAAATATTTTCCACCCTTTGCAGTGAATTTTATAAAATATGTTTAATCAACTCTCCGTGTTCACCTAAAAGAGCCGACTCGCTCAAGAGAGTTTTTTTTAATTTTTTTGAAAACCTGAACCGTCTCAGCACTGTTTCGCTGTGTACCTACTCTAAACACACCTGAAGACGGGGTTAATGATTAGTTAATGAACCGAAACAGGTGTGTCATGAGCAGAGACGTTACAAAAAAGTCCCTTTAGAGAAGAGACGACAGATGACCTTGGTGTGCAGACACCCGAAACGTGACCCCACCCATCTCAAACCCACAGTCTACACCAGACACTTTCAAAGCCTGAGAAATCCTGCAGCGTCACTGTATTACTTCAATTTGATCGGATATTGTTCAATTTCATATGTAAAAAAAAACAAAAAAACTAACAAGGCTGACCACGCCCCCTAAAACTAACTAAGTGATGTGTATTTTTCAGACCAAATACCATTAAAACATTTAATAAAACTTCTAATTACATTATTAAACAGCATTTTTTTTGCATGTCCCCGCCCGCGAAACTATACTTTACCTTCAAATATGATCATTGAATTATTAAATCGTATTATTTTTTGCGTTACTGTTCGTATCCATTTAATGCTCGAAACATCCTTTTCCGCGACTCGTCCATTATAGGTCATGAAAAATGTACATTTCGCTTCAAGTCACATGTTCAACAGGAAGTTGAATTGAAATTTCCCGAAGATCAGAGGAAGAAGAAACGTACGTTCTGTCGTTCTTTTTTTTTCCGTAACCTCATTCTGCGACTGATGAGGTCACTTTGAACCTACAGCCCTGTCACACAAATTACAGACTGAACGTAAATTATTCATTTACAAAAAAAAAACAAAAAAACACACATTTTAAGTAAATCATTAGATTGTACTTAATGCTATGTCATTAGCATGGATGCTAGTTCACTACATTTGTGTATTGCGTATTTGTGTTTGTGCTAAAATTCGCAACCCAGTTACTCACTTAAGATATAAAAAAAATATATATTGAGTGATTGAGATTTTTCTGAATGCTTAAATGCATATTTTTTTTAGATTCGATGCTGAGATCCGATGATTTTAAAAAACAACGATTTAAGTGCTACATGGGCTAAATCCATTTTTCTGTCCACGTTATGTACTCTAGCATATTATATGTACAGTTCGATCTAAATGTAACTGACAATGAATTAAACCAATTCAGAGAAAGCTATAACTTAACGCAAATGTTGTCATTTATGCACAAAAACAGTTTGAAAACGCCCCGACACCTGAGCTAACAGCATCTAAAACGGTCCTGAGAGAACAGGGAGTGTCAGTGTCGATAATAAACGCTGTAAGATTAAATGTAAAGAGGCGCTGCAACGTTCATGATCAACTTATTGGTCTTCTGGCGGACTAGATATCTGATCGTGGTATTTTTCTTACCTCTTGATGCTACTACAACCTACAGGCTGTGCAATGTACACAGAGAGCTTTAGCAATTGAGCATCCCTTAGAGCACATGTTAGTACTGCCACCTTGTGGATGGAAGGAGAAATTCACTTTCATTTTCACTAAATTAGTTATTTTTTCTTTAATTTTACACATTTTCATAAAACATAAACTGTAAAAAGGGAACTTTTTAGCACCTTTAATTTAAATTATTTTTTCATGCCTTGGTCAAAGATTCTTCTTCAAATAGTTTATATTTGATCTGCTGCGTTAAAAGTGTCAGTCTGTAAAAAATTAACCAGAAGTGATTGTTCGGTGGATTTGGTCAGAAATTCTAGCTAAAATTTTGCAAATTACATCATTTGATATGCTGCTTGAAATCCGTTTAAAAAAACCAAAACTATAAAAAGTTTATTTAGGAACCAAAAATGGTTCTTCAAAAAGCCTCTGTATCAGTCTACAGGGGCCTCTAATTTTTTATATGTTGATTAAAGATTCAAGTCGAAAATGTGCAAAATTCACCACTTGATGTGCTGTTTTAAATCATCAGAATAAAAATATCAAGACAAAAAAAAACCTGTCCAAAAACCAAAAATGGTTCTTCAAGAACTTCTGCATCAGTCTACTAGGAACCTTTATTGCACCTTTATTTTTAAGATTTTTTAAATGTATTTATTTTTATTTACATGTTGCTCAAAAATTCAGGCCAAAAGTTTGTGGAGTACATCATTTGATACAGAGTTTTCTAGGGAAAAAAAACTTCTTTTGGGAACTAAAAATGGTTCTTCAAGAGCCTCTGCATCGGCCTAAAGGAACCTTTTTTTTTTTTAGCACTTTTATTTTTAAAATTTATTTCTTACATGATGCTTGAAAATTATAGCCAAAATGTACACGTTTTTAAATGTTCAGAAAGGAGCACCAAAAAAAAAATCTTTCATTCAGGAACCAAAAATGGTTCTTTAACAGCCAACGCCTCGGCCTAAAGGAACCTTTTAGCACCTTTATTTTTTTTAAAGGTAAAAGCCAAAAATTTTAGCCAAAAGTTTGTGAATATTGTTTTAAAGGGCTCGCAAACATCTATAAAAAAATTCTTTCAGGAACCAAAAATGGTTCTTCCATAGCATTGGGTCTAAAGGAACCTTTTAAGTGCCGTATATCATGATACAGAGAAATTCAGAATTATTGGCACCCTATATATATATATATATATATATTTTAAAAAATGCTATTTGGAATGACAGAAGAACTTTTCCGAACTGTATTTTTGTGTATTTTCAGTCATCCTGGTGTTTAGGTGTAGAGATTTGTATAAAAACAATCATATTATTCTATATAGGTTGTTTTTTTTAGTTACAGTTGTATTCAAGGGTACTTTAAGTCATTATTATTATTATTATTACTATTATTATATTAAGTAGTACAACACTAGTGAGTTCCTAAGTGCTGAATGTAATACTGAAGGTGCTAGATGCTGTAACTCCTCTACTGAGAATAAAGAGCACTTTTTTTCCCCCACATGCAGGTTCTCTTGTGCCTTTTGTTGATTTATTAATTGATAAATATAATTTATTATAAAACAAATTTGTTAATACCCTTGGGATTCATTTGTACTCATTGACACGGCTCTATTTGTGTTTATAAGGTTCACTATGTATTTTTTTTTAGACCCTGCTTGGGCAGGTTTATTTTATTTTATTTCATTTTATATTAGTTTTATTTTTTTCCTGGTTAATGCTGTGTTGTGTCTAAGCCCCTGTTAAAATGTTAAATCAGTTGATTGTAAATTGAATGCCATGTTGTTGTAATATTGTTGGTTTTGTTGGTGTTGTAGCAAAACACAAGAAAATGGCGCTGTTCATTGTACTATTATTATTATTCTTATTATTCTTCTTATTATTATTATTGCGAGTGTTCTTTTGTGCGCATGCGCAGTTCGCTTCCCTGAGCAGTGACGCGCGTGAACGCTCCCTGTATCCTGCTGGTGGTTAAGCCGACGTCAGCGGCTGTGAGGGGAAGCGACACGGCTAATAACGTCGCGCTAATAATGGCGCTTTTTTCCTGAAAAACGACGTGCGGAGGGAAAAAAAAAAAAAAACGAGTAAGAACTTCACGTCTGAGTTGGATTTTCGTTTCGCTCGGTTTCATTTAGCGACGACTGAGGCGTGTATTTCGCTCTGTAACGTTCAACGGCTCCTCGCATTAACTGGAGTTTCTCGACTTAATCCGCCCAATATTTAGCAATCTTGATTATTTTTCCCCTTAAATATATTCATCCTAAACGTACAGCGAACAAATAACGGTGCGAATGGAAAGCAAAACAAAACAAAACAATCTTTATTGCAGTGTCGTAAACGTCAAGAAACCGTTTAAGGATCAAGGATGGTGGGATGAGATGTGATGACTGGATCGCCTTGGGTTCAATCCCGAATCTATTCCATTCTCCCTACATAGGCGCCCTACCTAGGGGACGGAATAATGGCGGCTGCGCACTATGTAGTGCGCTACGTGTGGAACAGGAAGCGGTTTGGGATTCGGCTGTCGTTTGAACGTTTGGCGTTGTTTTAGTGTGTTTGTTTGTGAGCGCGTTAAAATTACATCTTCTAGTTTGCTCTTGTGGATGTTTATTTCCAAATGTTTATGATGAAAATCCAAAAATTAGTTTCGTAAGTGTGTAAAATTTCTCTTTACAGTCACAGGGTGAGGCAGGTGTCCTGGTGGTGAAGAGGCCATTTCTTTATGTCAGGCCTTCAGAGGTAAATGGCAGTGACACACACACACACACACACACACACACGCTTATTTTCACTTATACGAATTTATAATCATGGTCTGTCAGTGTAAAGTCATGTTTTTATGTGTAAATTTGATATATACCAGTGTTAAGGCTCATGCAAGTCAGCAGCTGTTACTGTTTTTGCAAGCAGTTTTCTCATTTTCATCATTTCTTCCTTATTAATACACACTTAAAGCTTGTTAAATATCTATCTATCTATCTATAATATATGTATAAATAATATAGAAGGTGTGTAAAGTCAGGTAAGTTGTGTAAGAATTGCTACTCGCCTCAGGATTCGAGTTATTTTATTTTTTTTAAACATAATCCATCATGCATTTCTGTAAGGAGTAACACACCCGGTGTCGTGCTGTTATAGGAAAATAATCAACAGCAAGGCGGAGTGATGGAGTTGGAGGTGTGATGGAGTTACCGTTACCACCCTGAAGCTGATTATTTTCCCGTAACACGACGTCCCTGAGCGTTTCATTGGCTCTTAAACCACAACGATCTTTCAATAATCGCAATAATAACTCATTGTAAATTTTTATCTATTTATAGTTACGTTAATGTAAAGATTAGTATAAAGCAGCTGCGCTACTGTCAGAGCTGCCGTAATAGGAAATGCATCAGTACCTTCCGACCAATCAGAATCCAGAATTCACCTACTGACCTGATACGTTGTACGAGTTTAAGATTTTGGCCGATTGAGATTCGTGACTTATTTCTGAGTAAAGACGAGTTTAAAATGGCGGCTGTTTACGTGGTGCACTTACGAAAGAGAGCTAAATGTCAGCGGGAGGAAAATATTCATGCGTCAAAGAATCGATTATTTTTTCAAATCGTCAGCGCCTACATGGAGGAAATCGTAGCTGTAGTATTCGTCACGACGCGTCATTACGCATGTTACCGTAACGTGTGCTCTGTTTGCAGGACCGAGCAGGCGATCTGAACACTATGGATGGCTACGGGTATGTAACACCTGCTTCCTTTCCTGTTCACTGAAGAAAAAAAAAAGAAAATCAGTCGTTTGCGGTGACGAACTTCTTAAACCGGATGTGTGTTCGCCGTGTCTCAGGTTCTCGAGTCCGGTTCTGGGCGAGGACCGCTCCGTCATGGCCCGCATGCAGAAGAAGTTCTGGAAGACGAAACAGGTTTTGATCAAGGCGACGGGAAAGAAGGAGGACGAGCACGTGGTGGCGTCGGACGCGGATCTGGACGCAAAGCTGGAGGTACCGGCGAAGCAAGAGCCGACGCCCGCTAGTAAACCGTTATTAAAAAAAATAAAGAAATCGTATCCCGAGATACGATCTTAAACATGATGATACAAAATGTGTCGCAATATTTACTTTTGTTTAGGTTCTGCTAATAAACTGTTAAGAAAATTTACTCCGTCATACAAGTATTTAAAGATTAAAAGAGAAACATTTGACTTATTATTATTATTATTACTATTATTATTATCAATGAAGTTATAAAGCACTGGCAATAAACAAAATAGTCTCCCGTAATTAAAAGAAAATTTGATCACGGAGTGCGCGACATCTCCGAAAAGTGTGTTGTGATATAATTTATGACGATATCGATATTATATCGTCATTCCGGTCGGTTTTAATGAAGTCGTTCCGGTTTCCAGGCAACCAGACCGTAGAGCTGCGTGCTTTCCAGCGTGTTGCTCTTTGATTTGCCCGGCGAGCTAGCTAATGAATTTATTATTTGTCGTGCAACGTGCAACGTGCAACGTGTGTTCTGGATGTGTGTGTGTGTGTGTGTGTGTGTGTGTGAGAGAGAGAGAGAGAGAGAGCTGGAGGAGACGCACGGATAGACAGAACGGATAGAGATAAGGGAAAGAGACGGAGGAGAGTAAACAGTTTTATCTCTCTGCATCTCCTCTGCTCTACAATTTGTTTTTTATTATTTTATTTTTTTTACACATCAGATTGATTTTCGGTCTCTGTCGTCTGTAATGAGGATGACTCAGCGGACATCTTGTCCTTCTCATCGCGTCTCTCGATCTTTGGACCGTTTTTTTTGTTGTCGTACGGCGTCCGTTGCTCATTTCCCTTTCTTCATTTCACTTTTTTTTTTTTTTTTTTCTCGACTTCTCTTCTTGGATGTTGATTCTGTTTACACCACTGTTTGTTACCACTGAAGTTTTGAATGTCGGGCAGATTTTTTTCCCTTTACTTTCGTATATATGACGCGTTTAGGGGCGGGGCTACATACCGAGCCCAGTCCGTGATGTCACGTGATACGACTCGCGGCTTTGCGCCAAGGATGATGGTGTTTTAACCACGGATCCTGCATCTTAGCTTACGAACGAAATCGTGGTTGTTATGGTAACGCTATATTCAGACCACGCGTAACTGCCGTTATATAAACGGCTGAGAATATGACGAGGCAAGTCGTGATTTCGGGGGCGGGTCCAATTTGCATAATCATGCATATTCATATATCCTGGAATTTTTAATGAGGAGACAGGCGTCAGGATCTTCCGCGGTTGGTTTAGTAGTTTCCTCGGCAATAGAACACACATTTAATTCAAACGGTTTATTGTCGGACGACGTCCCGAGCTCTGGATTCTGATTGGTCAGAAAGTGTTTTTTGATTTTCTGTAACAGCAGCTCCGAGAGAAGTGCAGCTGCAAAATCCCAGGTACTGTTTCTATAGTAAAAGTCTGTTTAACGTTTACTTTTGGAAGGAGTCTCCAGTGTCAGCAGATTGTAACAGTCACAACCAAAGCGAACTAATAAAACGTGCCTTTGTGGTATAAGAGGAATAAAACACTCTGGGACGTGTTGCCGTTGGAAAATAATCACTTTTTTTTTTTTTCCCTTCATCACACCACTCTGCCGTTGATTACTTTCCTATAACTGCATGACTCTGACATCGAACACACTTTATACAGACGTACCGCACGGAAGTTCACGTCTTTTACGTTTGTGCGTCGTTGGAAAAAGCTTAAAAGCCCATTCTGACGTTCTCTCGAAATTAAACGAATTACAAACTGACATTCAGTGAAATTTATCGTTTTTTTTAATTGCATTTAAGGCTTAACGTTATTCAAGTACGCACCCGCTGTGTTGAAGAGAGGCTTCCGAACAGTGCACGTGAGCATCTGTGTAGTGTGTGTGTGTGTGTGTGTGTGTGTGTGTGTGTGTGTGTAAACCTGACGACAGAGTTAATGAGTAACATGGACACACCAGGGATCGTTGGTGTGACCTTGTGTATGGTGGATGTGAAGCGTATTGTAGCTTGAGCTCTTCTACTTCTGCTATGTGTGTGTGTTTGCGTGTGTGCGTGTGTGCGTGTTTGCGTGTGTGCGTGTGTGCGTGTTTGCGTGTGCGTGTTTGCGTGTGCGTGTTTGCGTGTGCGTGTTTGCGTGTGCGTGTTTGCGTGTGCGTGCGTGCGCGTGTGTGTGCGTGCGTACATGTGCGCATGCTCCAGGTTTGAGTAGGTGCACGATTTGTGCTTCTAGGGAACATTTTAGTCTATTTTTAAGAGCCTCACCAACCTTCATGACTCATTCATAGCAGTTCCGCTACTCTCAGAGTCAGATTTCATCTTGACGTGAGGCGCACACACACACACACACACACACACACACACACACGTACACGTACACAAAACTCTTACATTAGGGACGTAGATTCAAAATGACTTGATACCACGACAACAGGACACGTGTAATCCTGACACGTGCTGAAATAAGAGATGATGTGGGTGTATGTATGTTTCGTGTGTGTGTGTGTGTGTGTGTGTGTGTGTGTGTGTTTATTTTTTTTAGCTCAGTTGACACAACCTTCCAAACGTAGAGATATATATATATGTATATTTTTTTTTTTCCGTAGCGTGGAGTGTGTTTGTACAGCAGCAGTGATCACCGCCTCTGTTTGCTGTAATGCTGATTAGAAGAACACACAGCAGTTACAGTGTTACATCGAGGACGTGCTCAATATTTGACATAAAATTAATTGTAAAAACACTGACACTATGATGTCATAGTGCTAAAAAATATATTATTTTGTTTAAATATCTGTTAATGGTGTGTGTGTGTGTGTGTGTGTGTGTGAGTGAGTGAGTGAGTGAGTGAGAGACTTAATGTCCTCTTGTTTGTCTTTTCCACAGTTTTTTCGTTCGATTCAGACCACATGCACAGAGCTGCTGAAAGTCATCGAAAAATACCAGCAAAGGATCACACGTGAGTGTAAACTACACACACCTCATTAAACTACACACACCCCATTAAACTACACACACCCCATTAAACTACACACACCCCATTAAACTACACACTCTTAAACTACACACACCCCATTAAACTACACACACCTCATTAAACTACACACACCTCATTAAACTACACACACCTCATTAAACTACACACACTTCATTAAACTACACACACCCCATTAAACTACACACACTTCATTAAACTACACACACCCCATTAAACTACACACTCTTAAACTACACACACCTCATTAAACTACACACACCTCATTAAACTACACACACCTCATTAAACTACACACACCTCATTAAACTACACACACCCCATTAAACTACACACACCCCATTAAACTACACACACCTCATTAAACTACACACACCCCATTAAACTACACACACCTCATTAAACTACACACACCCCATTAAACTACACACACCCCATTAAACTACACACACCCCATTAAACTACACACTCTTAAACTACACACACCCCATTAAACTACACACACCTCATTAAACTACACACACCTCATTAAACTACACACACCTCATTAAACTACACACACTTCATTAAACTACACACACCCCATTAAACTACACACACTTCATTAAACTACACACACCCCATTAAACTACACACTCTTAAACTACACACACCTCATTAAACTACACACACCTCATTAAACTACACACACCTCATTAAACTACACACACCTCATTAAACTACACACTCTTCTTTAAACTACGCATCTCTTTAAATTCTTTAAACTACACAAACTGTTTTAATGGGAAAGTTCCCACTCAACCATCTCTCTGTTCTTGCTGAAGTGAAAGTATTGGCACCCCGAGTGCTCTCGTATCACTAGTGAGGCAGAACGACATGAAAGTCGCATATAAGTAAGTTGCTACGTGTCGTGACCTTTGACCTGCAGGCCTGTCTCAGGAGGAGAACGAGATGGGACTGTTCCTGCGCTTCCAGGCCGAGCATGACAAAACTAAAGCGGGAAGCATGATGGACGCCACGAGCAGGGCCCTGTGTACCTCCGCCAAACAGAGGCATGCACACACACACACACACACACACACACACACACACACACACACACACACACGTGATGAAATGATTGGTGGCATAACTGTACCAGAACATATTTTGTCAACTGATGGTAACATTCAATAGATTTATCAAAAGGATATATAAATATTTATTTCTTCTATTTTCACGACTTTAAATAGAAG
This sequence comes from Pangasius krempfi, assembly GCA_037576825.1. NCBI lineage: Eukaryota > Metazoa > Chordata > Actinopteri > Siluriformes > Pangasiidae > Pangasius > Pangasius krempfi. The sequence goes on along the minus strand of CM074975.1, from coordinate 31,806,393 downwards.
ATAATTTTCTTAAAAAGTCTCGAAAATGTTGTGCAGAATCTTTAGCGTGCAGCGAATGTAACTATAAACGGATAAAAACCGCAACGTGTTATTCTTTAATTCGCAAATGGGAATTTTGTGGAAAATCGTCAGCTTTGGGATGGTAAGAGTGACATCATCACACCACCCAGAGTGTATTCCGTATGCGGTCTGATGTTTGCCCCACCGCCCCACCCCCGTGGGTGCAGGTTGGCTCTCTGTGCCCCGCTGCAGCGCATGGAGCAGGAGATGGAGACGTTTCGGCGGAGGGCCATCGCTGACACGCTGCTGACGGTGAGCCGCATGGAGAAGGCGAGGACGGAGTACCGCGGCGCTCTGCTCTGGATGAAGGACGTCTCCCAGGAGCTGGACCCCGACACCTACAAACAGCTGGAGAAGTTCCGCAAGGTCATCACTCTCTCACTGTCTCACTCTCTCTCTCTCGCTCTCGCTCGCTCTCACTCTCTCACTCACTCTCTCGCTCTCTCTCGCTCGCTCTCTCTCTCGCTCTCTCTCTCTCTCTCTCTCACTCACTCTCTCGCTCTCTCTCTTTCTCGCTCGCTCTCTCTCTCTCGCGCTCTCTCTCTTTCTCGCTCGCTCTCTCTCTCTCGCGCTCTCTCTCACTCGCGCTCTCTCTCACTCTCTCGCGCTCTCTCACTCTCTCGCGCTCTCTCTCGCTCTCTCGCGCTCTCTCTCGCTCTCTCGCGCTCTCTCTCGCTCGCTCTCTCGCTCGCTCTCTCGCTCGCGCGCTCTCTCGCGCTCTCTCTCGCTCTCTCTCGCGCTCTCGCTCTCGCTCTCTCGCGCTCTCTCTCTCTCTGTCTTGCTCGCTCTCTCTCTGTCTTGCTCGCTCTCTCTCTGTCTTGCTCGCTCTCTCTCTGTCTTGCTCGTTCTCTCTCTCTCTCGCGCTCTCTCTCTCTCTCGCTCTCTCTCGCTCTCGCTCTCTCTCTCTCTCTCACTCTCTCGCTCTGTAGTTTCAACAAGATTAAAGTATCGGCACCCTTGACATCGTTTGGGTTGCCGTCACGGCAAACTCGGGGCGAACCCAATAACAGAGATAACATTTTAATGGCTGAAAGCTTTGCCTTTTATGACTTTACTGAGAAAATAAAGCACGTCAGAAGGTGTATGCGGAAAACAGCGGGCGCAGGTGAACCGTATAGTGTGGGAGTATTCGAGTCCTGACTTCACCACCTGGGTAGCGTTGTGCCTCATGTCCACAGGAAGTCAGTACAACGTCAATAAAGGTCACTAAAGATTTTTTTTTTCCCTCTTCCATGCAGTTTACTGAATATTAACACTTTCAGACGTACACGTATTTAAATTGAGTGCGAGGCACACCTGTAATATAAGAAGACACGTGAGATTTGGAACGCAAGTCAGACGTGGAGAAAGAGTGTCCGAGTGAGACGCTATAAAGAAAGCAAAAGCCGAGTGGTGTCGAGTATCTCCGGCTGAAGACCTGGTAACAGGGCAGGCTGCTGGTTTGAGGGGGAGGGCCTCCGTAGCTGGTCTCTGATTTCCTCACTGCCCGGTAGGTGCACAAAGGACGGAGTAACCGAAACCTGCGGTCACCGAGTACACACACATTCAGTGGGTCAGACACATCGGAGCTTTGTCCGCGTTGAGGAACGCAGATGCACAAAGACGTCTCTGTCTGCTGATGCTAGAATTTTTAGACGCTGATGCTAAACATTCATTCACACGTGTTATTTTAGTCACCCAAAATGTCTTTCTTAAAGCCTGTGAGATTTATTTTCCCCCCCGATATTGAATAATAAATTGCAAATCAGGAATGCCCCCAGCACTAAATGCCCCTCCCCTGCTCTCGGTAATCTGATGGCGCATGAGCTTGATTTGCATACTGGAACGTGATTGGCTTATATATTTTATGACACGATAACATTCGTCTGTGACACATTCAGCTTGAACCGTTTCTTTTAAAAGGGTGGATGTACTGCAATTGCACTTTGACCAGCCAGTGATTTTAATTTTAATACCCCTGAAAGGATGCTGTGCATAAGTAATCACCCCCCGTGATGAACCTTCTCTCTCTCTCACACACACACACACACACACACACACACACCTAGTATCAAAACCTGTCTCACTATACGATCTAAAACACATACTGTACATATATATGTGTGTGTGTCTGTATGTACAGGTGCAGGCGCAGGTGAGGGGAACGAAGCTGCACTTTGATAAGCTGAAGAACGACGTGTGTCAGAAAGTGGACATGCTGGGGGCGAGTCGTTGCAACATGCTCTCTCATTCCCTCTGCACTTACCAGGTATCTGCACTGCACCGGTTCACTCATTCACTGATTCATTCACTGTTTCACTCATTCACTGATTCATTCACTGATTCACTCATTCACTGATTTATTCACTCAGTCGTTCACTGTTTCACTCATTCACTGATTTATTCACTCAGTCGTTCAC
>CM074975.1:31778130-31791322 GCA_037576825.1 Pangasius krempfi | reverse complement strand
CTGCTGCTATTACTACTACTGCTATTACTACTGCTGCTGCTATTACTACTACTGCTATTACTACTGCTATTACTACTACTGCTATTACTACTACTACTGATATTACTACTACTAATACTGCTATTACTACTACTACTGATCTTACTACTACTAATACTGCTATTACTACTACTACTGATATTCCTACTACTAATACTGCTATTACTACTACTGCTATTACTACTACTACTGATATTACTACTACTAATACTGCTATTACTACTACTGCTATTACTACTACTACTGATATTACTACTACTAATACTGCTATTACTACTGCTGCTGCTATTACTACTGTTATTACTCCTATTACTATGAATACTATTACAATTGCTATTACTACTACTTTTACTACCACTGTCGCTATTACTCCTATTTCTACAATTAGTAATATTACTACTACTGTTATTACTACTACTATTACTCCTATTACTATTGCTCCTGTTAATATTTCTGCTGCTATTACTCCTTTTACTACCACTAGTCGTATCATTACTGCTATTACCCCGTTATTACTAATGCTGCTGTTCCTACCATTATTACTCCTATTACTACTGCTGCTATTACTCCTATGACTATTATAACTACTATTACTTTACATTACTAATACTATTACTACTACTAATATGACTTATTACTATTGCTAATACTAATATGATTATTACTACTTTGACTATTATTACTTTACACTGCTACTACTATTAACACTACTATTAACACTACTAATAGTAGTAATGCTACTTACACTATTGCTGCTTACACTATATTAATAAGTTATTAATGTGCCTTAGAGTTAAATGTATCTAGTATTTAAGTTTCAAGCATTAATTTCTAGAAAGAAGCAAACTTATCTGCCAGTAGAATAAGATTTCAGTAAGTTATTTTCAGTGAGGCTGCAGTGTGAAAGCGTTACTCACTGGTTCTCCTCGAAGACCTTGACTTTTTCACAGCCCTCAGGAGGCTCCCGCTTGAACATGTAGCTGTTGTTGGGTTTGGGAGAGGACGCGTACTTGGGCAGGGGCGAGTACGGCCCCAGATCTACAGACACAGAGGAAAGCTCTTCATTTTTCGCTTTGACAGACGTGTGTGTGTGTGTGTGTGATACCCTGCTTTCTTGCCAGCAACAGTGTGACGCAACAAATTGCCCGGAAGTCGTTTATTTTGTGATTTAGAATGAGATGACATTCTGCACCCGTGTCATCGTGTGCATGTGTGTGTGTGTGTGTGTGTGTGTGTGTGTGTGTGTGTTGTGCAGGTGTCACCTCTTTCCCTGCTCTCATTGAGTGTGTCGTCGTTGGTTAGGGGACTGTTTCCCATCGCGTCATTCAGGATGCTGAGGTACGACGGGGACACAGAGTCCGCCCGGCTGCTGTTGTTGCTACGGTTACCACCCAGGCTTCTTCCTGAAGGCGTCTGTGTGTCGATGCTGCGTGTGCTGCTGCTGCGCTGGGGGAGGGGCGGGGGAGCGCGGTGTCCATCAGGAACGTCCTGTGGCTACAAAACACACACTCACTCACCACCATCGCTCTTATTCATTCACATTACTGTAACCAGAGCACAATCACGTGAACAATGTAACTCAATGGAAAGCATCACTGAGTGTCTGCCTGAAAGCGAGGTGCTGCTTATGACTCACAATGATGACCTCATCGCGCTCTGGCGTGTCTCGTATGATGATGCGTTCGATCTCCTGGTTGAGGCCCTCGATGCTGTTGCGGAAGCGAGGAGGAGTGGACTTGGAGATGGGGATGGGGATCAGAATGGTTTTAGGCATCTGAGACTGTGTGAAGGGAGAAAGACAGATTAATGAATGAAGGATTAAAGAAATGACCGTTGATTCATTTTCTGTAACCGAAGCGTTTACAGTAGTGCTGCCGGCAAAGCGCAGGTTTATATTATTCGAATACGTTATCGTTTCTATAGTATTGTTGTCCGCGTAGCGCTTGAGAGCTCAGCGCGCAGTCAGTCACTCTTGGCGCCGATGACTTTAGAAGTCGTGACACGTTTTAAACGAGGCTGCTGTCCTCGGAGACGTCTGTCTAACGGTTTCAGAGGAGACGTGTAACTAGGACAAATGCTCAGGAAAGTGGGGCATCAGAAAACTCAAAAGACGTTTCAGCAAGACAGATTATGGAAGTCAGGTCATGACCGGGGGTCTACACACACACACACACACACACACACACACACTCACCTGTGATTGGATAATAGCATGGTTGCCGTTGAAGGGCGATTTGCGCTCCTTATCGCGTCGATGGCGACTGCTGCGTTTGCTGCGCTGCAGCTGCTGCCGCAATTTTGCAATCTGGGAATGGCAGAAATGATGACATGCATACAATAAAGAAGAGCAGCAGAAGATTGGAGCTGGAATATACCCTCTTGCTGCTTTCAAACCATGAACGTTGTATACTATATTATATACAGAGTGTCCAAAATGTCAGGAACCAGTCGGAGTTAAACTACACAGATGTGATTTTGTTATTTTTATTATTTGTAATAAAATAATGCATTTCTGTTAAAGAGTTTTTCATAATGTTTATTTATTCAGAGGCAAAAAATGTATCCACATTCATCTTCTTTTAGCGAGCTTGTAATGTAATGTAATGTAATGTAATACCGTGTTAATAGATTAATTATAATTGGAGTGTGTTTTAAAGGAATTAAAAGCCCTGGGTTAAAATATGGCATGGCAGTATTTGAAAAATAGATGTTTGTTTAATTAAAAACTACAGGCATGTATAATTAGATATAAAGAGCATAAAGAGCGTCGTGATGCTTGGAGGAATGGGTTGTCGCTTTACCTCCTTCAGCTGGTCGGTGCTGCCGCAGGACGCCGAGCGCTTGTGGGAGCCCCTCCTGCGCTCGTCTACCCAGGCCCTGGGGGTCTGCAGAGAGGGATGGGGAGCAATATGTAGCTTACTCGATATGCACACGGTGGAAAGGTTTCTCTGTGGGCTTGAATTAATGACACACACGAGCACATAAACAGGGTCATAAACATTACAGCCTACCTGGGTGGCTTTGTCCCTCATTGAGAGGGCGAGATGGGCGGAGCTGCCAGTTCTCTGATCGGTCAGGTGAGTCCAGGTAGGGGGCGTGGCCTTTCTTTCAGCTAGACTCCGGGCTGTGAAAATGGGGTGTGGCTAAAATAAAGCGACAGAGAGAGAGAGTGTTATATCACAGTGCTGCTGGATTCTGGATTCTGATTGGTCAGTAAAACTAAAACTAATAATAATAATAATAATAATACACCAAAAGTATTTGGACACACACGTGTACACAGCAAAATCTCCAGTGTTTAACTAACACCCAGAGTGATGATTTAACACTCTCAGTGTTCATTTGTGTCCCACTGGACATTAGATACAGTACGGTGTTAATTCAACACCAGGGATTATAAATTTTGTATTAGAATACAACATGTCAAATATATCAAGTGGCATTTATTTTAAAGAAAGATACCCCAAGCTCACTTCTCAAGCAAACCATCTCCCAAAAATAGCTTGTTATGTTTAAAAAAATATGAATATAATAGGCATACTCGTCACAATTAGACAAAAAAATTATTTGGACACATTTGGACAGATTATTCTGGTTGGTTATTCCGGTTGATCGGAGTTTTATTCGTAGTGCAGTGGACACTCCGCATGAACGGATTGAAAAACGTGTGTAATCACTGATATGGTGAAGGTTTTCTGTAAGGGGACGTGTATTTAACATTTAGGGAAGGAGTCTCCAGTGTCAGCGCTTTGTGACAATCAGAGGTAAAGCTGTAATTTAAGTTTTCCGACATTTTCCGGACAGAGGAGTTTATGCTTTTATGGTTTCTTGGTCATGTGACAAGCTGCACTTTATTTTTTGTTGTTGTTGTAACTTTAAAAGAGAGAAAAAAAGAGACGCTGGTGAGGAAACGACTGTTTATAGCTGAGAAACCCCTCTGGAGTGAGTCACTTTTTTTTTTTTTTACTAGGTCTTGAGCTGGTGTGCGATTATTATTGTCATCTCAGCTGACTATATCCCTACAATCATCTTTTATCACAACGATAATAATAATAATAATAATAATAATAATAATAATAATAATAATAATAATAATACTGTAACTAAATAGCAAAGATTGGAATTGGATTTGGAAAAGAGTCTGGAAATGATTGATTTTATATTAATTTGGGTTTCGGTATCGGCTGATACTCAGGGTTTCAGTATCGGGATCGGGAAAGAACAAGTGGTATCGTGGTATCTCTGCTGTTCTCACAGGAATTAATATTGTACATTCATACTGATGTCCTTTGGTGGGATCGGAGTTAGGTGTTCAAATGTCAGGAATGTTCGCAATTTGGACGACTAATTTCATCAAGTGTGACTCTGTGTGTACTTCACTGTCCTGCAGTAGTGTTTTAATGGTTAACCTTTTTAAACTTTTTATGTTTTAATATGGTGTTGCCTCACATGACAATATTTTTTAGATCCCAACGCCTAACCTGGTTAAATAAAGGGTTAATAAAAACAACAACAACAGCAACAACAACAGCAACTTGATGATGATGATGATTATTGTTGTTGTTGTTGTTATAAACAGAAGGGCTAATAACACACACTCCATCAGCAGCAACTGTGACACTATTTTGGGCAAAATCGCGCATTTATACCTCAGCTTTTCTGCCTCTGAACATGAGACACGCCGGAATGGGGGGGACTCAGATTACATGACTACCAATCCTGCTGAAGGGGATCGAAAATACTCACTTTGGGTGCTTACCTGGGTGTCCTAATCAACCGCTACACCATTAGAGTCATATATAAACGAACTGAAGCAACTAGAAAACTGAATATGACAGTTAAGAAAAACAGCGCACCCCTGTCCGAGGCGCTAATGGTTCAGTCCGCTGCCGCACACGGAGCTGCAGCTCCTTATAATAAATTCTTATTATTATGGTCGTCTGTATGGGAATAAAAAGCGGTAATAAAAAGCACAGAATGGACAATGAGGTAGTTGAGTGCTGGAAGCAGTGGGTAAAGAGTGTAAGCATGTAAATATGTTCATTTTAGTGTAGCATAAAGAGGGATATTTGCATCGTTGACATCTCTGCAGCACGAGCCGCCATATGCATGAAAATAAATAAATAAATAAATAAATAAATAAAATAAAATAACCGAGAACACAAAAACAAGCGCAAATGAAATGCATCATCTCCAAATGATGGAATACAGACTGAAACATGAGCAGTGGGGATGATATCCGGACTAACGGCAGCGATGGCTGCTGGTTCTAGCAGGATCATGGAGAAGGATAATAAAGGATCATATCTCACCTTCTGCAGACGCGGCGGAAATGTTCATGGCGCGGTGCAGAAATAAGAGCAGCGCGGTGCTGAAGGCAGGAAGACGGGATGCGGCTCGAGCAGATCGCGACAATGTGGAGGGATCAATCGGTCGTCAGCAGCTGCTGGGAGAAAAACAGACAGGAGGAGGAGGAGGAGGAGGAGGAGGATGTGAGCGGGTTGCTATGGGCGTCTCCGCGCTGCTGATGCGCATTAAAGTGACGCAGCTGCTGCGCTGTGTGGTGTTGTGTTGTGTTGTATTGTGTCGTGTTGTGCTGTGCTGTGTGGTGTTGTGCTGTGCTGTGTGGTATTGTGTCGTGTTGTGCTGTGCTGTGTGGTGTTGTGCTGTGCTGTGTGGTGTTGTGTGGTGTTGTGTTGTGCTGTGCTGTGTGGTGTTGTGCTGTGCTGTGTGGTGTTGTGTGGTGTTGTGTGGTGTTGTGCTGTGCTGTGCTGTGTGGTGTTGTGTTGTGCTGTGTGGTGTTGTGCTGTGCTGTGTGGTGTGGTATTGTGTCGTGTTGTGCTGTGTTGTGCTGTGCTGTGTGGTGTTGTGTTGTGTTGTGTTGTGCTGTGTTGTACTGTGCTGTGTGGTGCGGTATTGTGTCGTGTTGTGTTGTGCTGTGTGGTGTTGTGCTGTGTTGTGCTGTGTGGTGTCGTGCTGTGCTGTGCTGTGTTGTGCTGTGTTGTGCTGTGCGGTGATGTGTTGTATTGTGCTGTGCTGTGCTGTGTGTGTTGTGTTGTGTTGTGTTGTGTTGTGCTGTGTTGTGTTGTGTGGTGTTGTGTTGCCAGGTTGGACAGATTCCATCTGATCTGTGCTGGTTTTTTTTTACAGCTGTAGAGTGGAAAATAAAACTGTGATGTTAACCAAGTAACTGAAGCATAATCCCATTGGTCTGCTTCAACATTCACGGAAAGTAACGTTACTGTTAAATATGTTTGATATGTTTTTATACCACAGCACTGTGGATTAATTAAGGAACAAAACATGACAGTGTGTGCAGTTATTAAAAATTAAAAATGATCACAGCTCCAGCGTTCCTGCTTCGATCCTGAGCTCAGGTTACCTCCCTGGAGTTTCGTTGCGTGATCAGCGGGTTTCCTCAGGGTCCTCCGGTTTCCTCCCACCTTCCAAAAAACATGCTGGTGTTCTATCCAGGGTGTATTCCCACCTCCCACCTCACATCCAGCGCTCCCGGGATAAACTCCTCTTCTGCCGCCACCCTGACCGGGATAAAGCACTCACTGAAAGTGAATTATTGCCTGATTTTATTTATTACAGAACGACGTGTGATGTTTTCTGTCCCTGAGGACTGAAGGTTGGAGGATGTTTATCATCCTGACTGCTAATACACACCCCATCTCCTGCATCATCTTGTGTTTGTTTACTCCTGAACATGCTGTAGTACTACAATCTCACCAGCAGGGGGCGGTGATTAATAACTCGTGTTTACAAATTAGGAGGCAAAGCAAGAACAGTGAAAATTCTTTTCATTTCTTTGTCTGTAAAATGGAAGAAAAAAATTCTCAACAATCCCAAACTAAACAGCATTTAAATCACATTCAGAAATCACAAATTTGACTAATTCTACAGACTTTTGACTAGTTTTGTTACTTGTGATCATGAATAATCATCTGTATGATGACTTGCTCGAACCCTCTTATGGGTCTTTATCATTTTAAAGTGAGGGCGTACAAACTTTTACACTCTGTATGTCTTATTAACATTGTTACTCTTGTCATTCACTACATAGGCATTACATATATTTCCTGCTGGTTTTATTGTACACTCTTAAAAAAAAGGGGGGTTTTGGGGGTTCTTTAAAGGTTCTTTTGTAAAATTACAGCGGTTTAGTTTGTACAAAAAAAAGGGTTTGACTTGATGTTCACCAAAGGGACGAACTGAAGAACTCTCAAGCTTCATAATGTAAGAGTCCACTCTCTGAATAATTCCTAGTAGTAAATGAATGATATGCTTTAAGATGAATGACAATAAGAAAACGCTCGTGTGTCATTTGTAAATGTTTAGCCATTGAATTTTCACTTACAGAAAGAACTCGTACTTCTGACGTGTGATTGTTAATATTTGTAATATCTGATCACAGGGAAAAAAACGTGTGAAGATGCACTTCAACATTATTCAACTGAAAAAACAAAACAAAACTTGTAAATTGTGTGGAAATAAAAGCACATGGCATATATGTAAAAAAAAAAAAAATTTTAAGTGTGATTCAAACCAAACCAATTCAAATGAATAATGTGATTCACGTGTGAAGTTCAAAAGGGTTGTGATATGAATGATGATGATGATGATGATGATGATGATGATGAAGCATAAAAAACTAATCTGCATTAAATGTCTTGGCTTTATTATTTATTTTTTATCGTGTGTGTGATTTATAGCCTATAGCACCCAAGGTCACTTTGCAAGTACACAGCACAGGAACGTCATTAACAAAAGAAAAAAAAAGACTTTAATGAGTACAAAAAGATGAGTAATAGAGTGAAAAAAAGTATAACATTTAAAAAAAATTATATTTGACATAATTAGGTTGGCTTGGCACCCCGTCCAGGGAGTCCCCCACCTTGTGTCTCGAGTCCCCTGGCCTGGTGTGACCTGGTGTGTTTTTTCCAGGTGTGTCAGAGAGCTATACATAAGTGCAGAAGTTTGTACACCCTAATTATCCAACCATTTTCTGTATCCAGCGCAACCCTGTGCAAGATAAGTGATACAGAAAATGGATGGATGGATAAGGTAGGGTGTACAAACTTCTGCACTTACGTATATCTATGTGACACATCTGGAAAAAAAAAAACATTTTAGTGTTTCTTCTTCTTCTTCTTCTTCTTCTTATTATTATTATTCTTATTATTATTTTATTATTAGTTTAAAGCAGGGATGTCCAGACTTTTCCTGTGGTGTGGGTGCAGTTTTTTTCATCATGGTCTCCAATCAGTTATCAAGTGTGCTTCCTATCTGGCTGGAATGGAAGCTTGTATTCACAGCAGGCCAGGGGTGTCCGATCTTATCCGGAAAACCTGCAGTCCCAGCAGGCCAGGGGTGTCCGATCTTATCCGGAAAACCAGCAGTCCCAGCAGGCCAGGGGTGTCCGATCTTATCTAGAAAACCAGCAGTCACAAGCAGAAGCCACACCTGAGTTTACTGAAAGCCAAGATCAACTGATTGAACAGGTGGAATCAGGTGTGGCTCCTGCTGGATCGGAATGAAAGCCTGCAGTCACACCAGGTCCTTTGTGGAGAAGACTCGACATGGCCTGATTTACGGGGTCGGACCTCAGTTTCTGTGGTAATGTCAGGACTCTGCCGCTAGATGGCGCCACTACAGGGCTGTCAGTCTGCCTGCTGTAACGCACAGTGTGAACAATCGGCTCTCTGGAGACTCTCCGGGATGATCGAGGCGTTTCCAGCCGCCGTCTGGACTCCGGATCTCCCGACAGCACTCAGCTCCTTCCTCTGCTCCTGGGGTTCCGACGACATGAGCGCGGCGCAGACCGGGTGCGCCTTAGCGCCTTAAAGCTCCAGCATGAGCATGAAAACGGGCGGAATGCGGCCAGGATGAAGCGCAGACCCGTGTCTGGAGAGGGGCTTTTTTCTTTTTAATCCGAGTCGGTTTTTCTTTTTTTTTTTAAAGCGGGGATGAAGAAGGAGGATCCTGGATTGTGGAAATCATTTCCGGATGATTCTGGATTCACGGATACTCTAATGTCTCTCACTTATTTTGAAATCAATTTTCGGGAACAAAAGCAAACGACAAAGTTGTGTTTTTCCATCGATTTGCTTGAAAGAATTACACCTACATATGAGATTTTTTTCCTTGTTTTTTTTTTTTTTTTCCCCCTTGGCTCATGGAAGCAACATTATTCTGTCATTCTGCGGACCGTTACTGAAACTTGACCACCACTTTCCCTTAACCTTATAATCAATAACAGCTCATATTATTCACAATTAACTGACTTTTTTTTTATTTTAGAAATCCATGTTATTACATTCTGCACGTGTATCCGACATTTCATTCCTTACTGCGAAAGAATTGAAACATCCTGGATTTTTTTTTTTTTTACAAATATTTTTTTATTCTATGAAGATGGATAAAAAAAGGTCAGGAGACATGACTGTCCTCCATGTGGGCGTTTTTGCTTTGGTTCTGCTCAGTCCTGTTACTGGTAAGTTCCAATTCTTATATAGTTCCTGTATGGAATAATAACCATTTAATAAAAAGCTAATAATAACCTAATAATATCATAAATATCCCACCGACAATATCCAATAATAATAATAATAATAATAATATTAATAATAGGCACTTACACAACTCTGTTTATGAAATCATTTGCAGTATGGGTGTGAAATTGCAAATATTGAAAAACATGGCATGATATACTTTAGGTTTTCTTGCAAAGCCGAATAAAAATATGATTTAAAAAAATAACCACGTGTTTAACGATAGTGCATACAGTAGGAATTTAACACGAATAAGAAAAGGTGTGCAAATAAAACAGGAAGTAGATGATACTACTCCTACAAAATGTTTCTCATGCTTCTCATAAGGAGTAACAATGGTATACAACTTGACTCTCTTAGAAAAGCGTATCGTGATGTCATTTCTCACAGTGTCAATATTATGACATCACACTGTCATAGCGCTCTGCTCTAATTCTCCACGCATCCCTTTTTAACCCTATAAGCTGTGCATTCGTGGTTTCTGATGTGAAAGGATGTTACTGTATAAGAAATAAGAAGAAATGCTTTTCCCACACACACCCAACACATCCACCCACCCATACACACACACACACACACACACACACACACGCAGCTGCATGGATTCAGAAAGCGCCGGTACTTCCAGAAGGAGGTGCAGGAAGGCCCGGCATTGTTCCCCATGCAAATATTCTCTGCACTGACCTCCCTTGTGGACAGGAAAGGAATGAAATGTGTGCGTGTGTGTGAGACGTGACGGAAATAGTTGGAGATCTGCACAGTAAACAGAGCAAGAGGTCTTTATTTGGTGCTGCAGTGTGCTTATTGTGCTTACATTCAGCTTCCATCCTCACCTAACACATCAGCGAGGTTTCTGATATTATAACGTTATTATATGTAAATAAAATGGCTGACTCCGATGAACAATACAGGCAGACGGGTCTTTGCATTGTCGCAGGCATTATCATTCGAGTCACCACTTTTTCAGGTTGTATAGAATTTCAATGAAGTGATGAAGAAATGAAGTGGGGTCGTTTATATCGAGCTAGAATCATACAACTGGAAATTTTAACTTAAATATAAAAAACTGAATTCGAATGCTGTTATTTTGAATTTGTATCACAGCCACGGAAACTGGATTTGGTCGTTTGCAAAAGAGCAATCTAAAATCTAAAGTATGAATATAATACATTTTTTTTGTTTGCTCACAATCTGCTTAGATAAATAAAATGGTTGCATCAGTTTTTTTTTTGTTGCAGGATTTTTCACTCACTAGCCAGTTCTCCGCTTCGCACGACAGCTAGCAAACGAGGAAGCAGAAGGCTAACACGTGCTTCCTTCTAGACACATGAAGCCAGCCAACCGCATCTTTTCTCACTGCTGCTCAAGCCAACACACTCAGAAGCGATATCCGCCGTCTTCCACATACTAACAGATACCCACGACCGGTTAGATTAACACCTGATCAAACGTTTGCTTGAGCATAGATTGCTCATATCAGTTGCAGTGGGATTACGGAGAAAAAGGTACATCTTGAAACCTAAACAATGCCTCCTGGCTGGCTCACCTCAAAGCTCGTCCTGTACTGTGTTTCTGTGTGTGAGTGTGTGTCTGATCAGCTATTTGATTGACCTGTCCAGTGAAATTATTGTGCAAGAGGCACATCAGCAATAAAAATGTCTTTTATTGCTTCACTAGCAACCTTGGTGCAGCTTATGTGATCAGAAACCAAAGGATATGTTTGTGCATGGTGTAAAGGGTATTAATCTAAATTGTTTGACATTAATCTTTTGGCACAGTCGTGTGTTATTTGGAACAGTGCTGCGACAGATTTGTGACAAAGTGGTTGAAGAATTTAGCAGGGGCTGTAACCTTATAACATTTAGGAAGGTTATCACTCACATGAATCATGCTGTCAGTCAAGCAGCAACCGTTACTGGCCGTAGACTCCACATTATATCTATTACGACCACGTGTTCTGAGAAATCGGTTCCTCGTGAGACAGATATTTGATAGCTCCTTTTTTTTTTTTTTTTCATTGCCCTAAAAATGTTCTTTTTGATAGCCCTTAAGACGATGGGGGGTGCCAATAGTTTTGCACACCACACTGCACAGGGCAGAAGACTTTAAAAACAACATGCAGTCCTGTTTTTATTGAGTAGCTTCAAGAAAAAGGGGTGGGGGTGAACGTTGAATCATACCTCCTGGCTGGCTCGCCTCTGAATTACAATGCAATTTTCTGTGTGTGTGTATGTGTGTTTGTGTGATCGTGTGTGTGTGTGTGTGTGTGTGTGTGTGGTTGTGTGTGTGTGTTGTCATGAAGGACCACAAATCTTTGCACACTTGTCAAATGTTTTGTTACCATAGAAACATCAGTTCTAACTCATATGAAGTCATGAGTCACAAAGCTTTTATGTTTCCTGCTTCTTAGTAAAGATGAAACCACTCTCTCTCATACACGCACACACAGACACACACACACACACCCCCACCGACACACACCCACATACACAGACACACACACCCACACAGACACACACCCACCCACTCATACACACACACACACACACACACACAGAATGTTTTCCCTGAGTTTGGATGTGCTGTAGCTCGGCTGAGTGCAGCAGATGGATGAAAGTATGGATGGATGGACAGATTAGCGAGTTGGCTTGAAGTTCCTTTGCTCTGTTGCAGTGTGAAAAACAGGAAGAGCATAAATAATTAATCATTAATCACGCGTTTCAGCAGCATGCCTCATTAAATTTGCGGTGGTGTAGCACCATGATTTAAATTCAGCTTTATTGGAATACTATTAATACATCATATAATAATAACCATAATAAAAAATGTTTAATTTATATTTAAAAGATTGAACTAATATACAATCATTAACGAAACAGCTACAAATCTTTGAAGGTTGATCCAAAGCTCATCGCAGAAGCATGTAAAGGCTATAATAAAGCTAAACGAGTATATTTCATACTCAGGGTATAAAAGCACCTAGAGGGCATTTTTAACGTTCTCTGGAAACACACTTTCACAATTTAGGGATGATGTAAAGATGTAAAAAAAAAAAAAGGATAAGTAAGGATCGCCTTGGGATCTTAGAACTGCTAAGGGGTGATTTTGTTATCTAAGATCATTCATCCTCTAAGTGATATAATGCTGGGTTTGACTGAAACTTGCAGCTCTGGAACAAAAAAACAAAACAATAAAACTCCCTCTCAACTCAGAAAGGCAGGACGGCCTCCTCAGCCACGGGTTCAGCACGTGATGTCAAAATCAACTTGGCTGCTCACAGCATGACCAGTAAATAAAGATTATATATAAATAAAGTTTGTGTTAAAATGCCAGATATTCTGAAGATAAATCATTTCAGAACTTTTCCCAATTTTAAAGTGACCTATAACCTGTACGACTCATCTGAAAAACAAACTGAAATCTTTTAGGGGGGGGGGCGAGTAAAAATAAAAAAAAACAATGTGGTTGCATAAGTGTGCACACCCTCTTATAACTGGGGATGTGGCTGTGTTCGGAATGAAGCAATCACATTCAAACTCATGTTAAATAGGAGTCAGTACACACCTGCCATCATTTAAAGTGCCTCTGATTAACCC
>CM074975.1:31757056-31772548 GCA_037576825.1 Pangasius krempfi | reverse complement strand
AGAGTGTGTACAGGGGAGAGTGTGTACAGGAGAGAGTGTGTACAGGGGAGAGTGTGTACAGGGAGAGTGTGTACAGGAGAGAGTGTGTACAGGGGAGAGTGTGTACAGGAGAGAGTGTGTACAGGGGAGAGTGTGTACAGGAGAGAGTGTGTACAGGGAGAGAGTGTGTACAGGAGAGAGTGTGTACAGGGGAGAGTGTGTACAGGAGAGAGTCTCTCTCTCTCTTTCTGTGTCTCTGTCTCTCTCACTCTCTCTCTCTCTTTCTGTGTCTCTGTCTCTCTCTGTCTCCCTTTGTCTCTCTCTGTCTCTGTGCCTCTCTCTCTCTGTGTCTCTCGCTCTCTGTGTCTCTCAGTCACTCTCTGTCTCTCTCTCTCTGTATAACTCTCTCTCTCTCTGTGTGTCTCTCTCTCTGTGCCTCCCCCCTCTCTGTGTCTCTCTGTGTCTCTCTGTGTCTCTCTGTGCCTCCCACCCCTCTCTCTCTGTGTCTCTCTCTCTGTGCCTCCCCCCGTGTCTCTCTGTCTCCCTCTCGCCCTGTCTCCCTCTCTGTGTCCCTCTCTCTCTGTGTCTCTCACTCTGTGCCCCCCCTCTCTGTGACACTCTCTGTCTCTCTCTCTCTGTGCCTCTCTCTCTGTGTCTCTGTCTCTCTCTCTGTCTCTCTCTCTGTGCCTTTCTCTCTGTGTCTCTGTCTCTCTCTCTGTCTCTCTCTCTCTGTGTCTCTGTCTCTCTCTCTGTCTCTCTCTCTGTGCCTTTCTCTCTGTGTCTCTGTCTCTCTCTGTCTCTCTCTCTCTCTCTCTCTCTCTATGTTGTATGGGTTGTATTTAGGTCAGTGTTATCTCTCGGTGTCTGTGTTCCTCAGGGCTCTCTCTGCACGTATCTGAGCACGAGGACGGTCGACTGGTTGAGCTGCTGCCGTCTGGTCATCTCTGTCACCAGAGGACTGGCTTACCTTCACACGGAGCTGGTGAGAGGAGGTGAGCGAAAGTCCTTTGACAATCAAATTCCGATTTTTATTACTCGAAAAATTGTTGGCTTGTGAATATTAACGAGCCTGTCATGTTATACATGTTATATATCTATTGTTTCACATAAACCATGAAAGGTGAACATTGTGCTATTTTCTTAAGAAAAGATGATAACAAAGAGGGTAACGCTCAACATGATGCTACCACCACCGTGCTTCACTTTGGGGATGGGTTGGTGTCCTCAGGGTGATGCATGCAGTAAACAATTCCTAGCTAACTATATTTAAGCTCCTGTAACATACATTAAGGCTGAATCCCACATGGCCTCCTGTGCCTTGTTTGTTCATATTTAATGATAAAATATTTCTGAAAATATTTTAGACTCAATTTGAAAAAATAAATGAATGTGTATTTATTCAGAGCCATTTAGCCAGAGAATTTAAGAAATATGTATTGTGTGTTTCAATATACTCAAATAACTGAATATTATTAAAAAAAAAAGAAAAAGAAAAGATTCCTTTGGGATCTCAGAAGTCACATTAACATACGTTGAATATTTAATGTAACGTTTGCTTGTGTGTGCGCATAAACCTGACAGATGCTGAAGGACAGTGTGTGTTATTTTGAGGTACAGAGAAAGTGAGAGGATGCGGTGATAAAAATTATGGTGAGATTCTCTCTTTTCTCTCTCCTCCATTAGAGAACGACAGAGCGTTTGTTGATTTTTCCTTTCCATCAGTGCAGTCTTCCTGCAGCAGAGTCCCATGGGCCCTGATCTGGCATATCTTCCCTCCCTCACACACACACACACACACACACACACACACACACACACACACACTCTCAGCGTCTCAGATCCTGCAGTGTACTCTGGTGTTCTTTAGCTGAAACATTGATATTCATCTCTTTCTCTCTCTTGTTCTTTTCCTGTGTTTTCTCTTTCAGACGTGTACAAGCCTGCCATCTCCCACAGAGACCTGAACAGCAGGAACGTGTTGGTGAAACCAGACGGCTGCTGTGTGATCAGTGATTACGGCCTCTCCATGGCTCTGACAGGAAAGAGACAGTCAGGTCATGCGGAGGAGGACAACGCGGCCATCAGCGAGGTCAGCACTAGCCGCATTTCCTGGATGAGTTCCTGAAAATGATCCCGGGTTCCTGAAAAGCTTTCCGGGTTCCTAAAAACATTCCTGAGTCACTGAATAGGTTTCTTAGTTGTTGAAAACTTCCCTGGGTTTCAAAAAATGGTTCTGAAATGGTTCTGTGGTCATTCTGAAAGGTTTGTGCTTTCTGAAAAAGCTCCTGGGAGAAAAGTTTGCTGTGTTGGAAATCCGCTCCCAAAATAGCCTTTATTATCATTATTTATTACATTTAAATAATGCTTTCTTTTATTTTAGGTGTTAGAGGATTTGGTTGACAGCTTGATTCAGCGATTCAGAGGGATTCAATGATTTAGCTTTTTTTCAGCAATAGAGCTGAAGATTTACTTATTCTGATATTTATTTACTTATATATATTTACTTATTCTTGATTCAACTTGAAACAATCAAGCAGAATCACTGACTGAGTGATTCAGTAATTCAGTTTGATTCATTTATTCAGATTGTTCCAGTCATTCAGCTTGTTTCAGTAATACAAGTTGAGTCAGTGATTTGGTTTGATCAAGTGATTCACTGGTTCAATGTGATTCATACTGTATAATCCGATTGTTTCAGTGGCTTAACTTGATTCAGTGATTCTGCTTGATTCATGGATACAACATGATTCAGTGAGTCAGCTCGATTCAGTGATTCAGTTTGATTGAGTGATTCCATTTGATTTACTTATTCAGATTGTTTCAGTTATTCAGCTTTCTTCAGTAATACAGGTTGATTCAATGATTTGGTTTGATCGAGTAATTCAGACTGAAATAGCTTGGTTCAATGATACTGCATAATTCAGGGAATTTAGCTCGGTTCAGTGATTCAGTTTGAATGAGTGATTCAGTTTGATTCATTAGTTCAGTGATTCAACCTGATTCAGTGATTCTGCTTGATTCGGTGCTCTCTGTTGAGAAGATATATGAGGAAATATAAAAGAGAGATTTCCTTTTATGAATATAGCATTACTCTGTGAGTGTGTGTGTGTGTTGTCAGGTGGGCACTGTACGATACATGGCTCCGGAGGTGCTTGAGGGAGCTGTGAATCTGCGAGACTGCGAGGCTGCACTGAAACAAGTGGATGTTTATGCTCTCGGTCTGCTCTACTGGGAAAGCTTCATGCGCTGTGCTGATCTCTTCCCAGGTACAGCTCTGTTAAAAGCGACTAATGATAAGATTTTGTGTCGTAACCATTCCCATAACCATTCCATATCCAGAAATCTGCTCTGACCTACGCCTACCCTTTCAGGAGAATCCGTGCCCACGTTCCAGCTGGCCTTCCAGGCTGAGGCGGGGAATCATCCGACCATAGAGGAAATGCAGGCGCTGGTGTCCCGCCATAAACAGAGACCCAAATTTCCTGAAGCCTGGAAGGAGAACAGTCTTGTAAACACAAACACACACACACACACACACACATCCACATACATACACATTAATTTCATAATTTAATGTATTACAAATACAAGTACAAGTAAGATCTGTTGTTAAATTAGATACTGCTGTGCCAAAATATTAGCTCACACACACACATTACTCAAAACACTGATCTTAAGCTAGCTGTTATCTACGTGATTTTGGATGATATTTTGAGTACTTGTGATTTGCCCTGGTGTTTAAAACCGTGTGTGTGTGTGTGTGTGCGTACAGGCCGTGCGATCTCTGAAGGAGACGATGGAGGACTGCTGGGATCAGGACGCCGAGGCTCGGCTCACGGCTCAGTGTGCGGAGGAGCGGCTGGCTGAACTGCTCGTCCTCTGGGAACGAGAAAAATCCACCAGCCCTGCTGTAAACATCAGCACAGCCCTGCACAATCACAGGTACTCTAGAACTGATAACAACCAAAAATCACCAGTCAGCTCAGTACAGTCACGACTAATCCGCACTCGGATGTCTTTAATCACTCAGCACCAGTTATTTTGCTCAAAAAAAGATCTTGTACACAATCATGTGACTGCACCATGTCTTTAATGTCCGAATCCAGCTGGATGTCACTGCTTGGTCTAGAACAGTCCACCATGTTCATGAGTCACTGAGTGGGCGTGGCCTTCTTCTAAAGAGAAATGTAAAAATTCAGCACTAAAAGATTTAAGAGCAAAAAAAAAAAAAAAAAAAGAAGCAATAAATGATTCCTTAAGCAAAATGAAAAAAAACCCACATTTTTTGGGGAGCAGTAAAATATTCCAGAAGCAAAAAAATATTTCAGAAGCAATAAAATAGTTCCTCAAACAAACAAACAAACAAACAAACAACAACAACAAAACGATAAAAGATTCCACAAGCAATAAACAAGAATTCAGGAGCAATAAAATATTCTATAAGCAAAAAAAAAAAAGACTTGGGAATCAATAAAAGAACTGATGAAATAGAAGTAGATAAGGAAGCAAGTATTTTTTTAAATATAAAATTAAGTTTGATTTCAACCTATTTAATCCTTGCTATTTTTATTTGATCTATTTTAGCTGTTGAAATGTGATATTTTGCAGATCTTGTCATTTTATTTAATACTTTTGGCACAAAAGTGACTTGATGTGTATCATCGTAAATATTTTTTGGACTCAGGAACTTTTCACATGGACATCAAGCACCAAAGACTGGCTCCTACCCAGAAACCTCGTCTTCAGCTACTGTTGAGGAAAGAGAGGGCGGAGCTAAGCCTCCTCACAGTGATGCATCTACAGAACCTGTGCTGATGGGAGGAGCTGCAGAGAAGAACAGGAACTGCATCAACTACGAGCGTCAGCAGGCCCAGTCTGGGATGTCAGGGCTTGACGGTGCCACGCCCGTCCCTCTCTCTAAACCCGTCCCAGTGGTGGGCGGTGGCCGTCCCCTCCATGCCCAGCTCACCCAGGAGGACCTGGAGACCCCTAAACTGGACCTGAGCGAGGTGCAGCGGAACCTGCGCGAGAGCTCCGACGAGAGCCTGATGGAGCACTCGCAAAAACAGTTCAGCTCTGCTGAAGCCGCGAACTCACACGGTCCCTTCTACCCGCTCGCGGACATGACTGCTGACATCACGGGGTCGCAGGTTCCCATGCCCACGTCCATCCTGCCCAAGCAGCAAAACGTCCCGAAGAGACCCAGCAGTCTGAGCCTGCACTCTAAACCTCCTGCGGCTTTGTCTCTCAGGATGAAGTTTGGCAAGCTGAGCAAAAGCAATCTGAAGAAAACCGACGTGGGCGTGGTCAGAACCAAATCCGCTCCCGAGCCACGGCCAGTTAAGATTATCGCCAACAATGCGGTCTCCTCAATAATGGCAAATTTAACCACGCAGGTGCCACCAGGGGGCAGTGTGAGCGCCGCTGAATCTCAGGGTAAAGACGGTGCGAGCTCAGATGAGATGAGCTTCGGAATCTTGACCGCCAGTCCGGACGAGCAGGAGCCCCTGCTGAGGAGAGACACGCAACTGGAAAACAACACCAACAACAACAACAGCAATAACAACGGCGGAGACGGCGAGGGTGACGGAGAGACTGAGGGCGGAGCCGGAGAGGGAGGAGAGACCGATGAGAGTGCCGCACCAGTTGTAGAGACTTCCTCCGCATCTGTAACAGAACCTCCTGCACCGCCTCCTCCATGCCCACCTGCCCCACCCATGACCACGCCCAACCCGACGCCCGTGGCCCTGACGCAGGGGGAGGCGCTGCTCAGACAGAACCGGGGACGCAGACCCGAGAGACCGAACTCACTGGACCTGTCCATCACCACGCTGCCCTTACTGGGTGAGGAAAACTTATAGAGAACAATTAAGATGCAAAAATCTCTTTTAAATATTTAACATTTTCCCCCATGCTTTTCATGTGACGTAATTTACACAAATATTTTTTGTAAATCAGAAAAATTCCAGATTCCAGATGTTTTTCTGTATGTTTCTCTCTCTCTCTCTCTCTCTCTCTCTCTCTCTATTCAGACTGCGATGGGAAAGAGGGATCAGGAGACAAGATTAAAAAACGAGTGAAGACCCCCTATGCTCTGAAGAAGTGGCGTCCGGCGACTTGGGTCATCACCACGGATACGCTGGACGCCGAAGTGAACAACAACAAGTGTCCCAGAGGTCAGAACCACAACGCTGGAACCAGCAGAGCCAAATCAGCCTCTGAGGTTTACCTGAGGGGCCCAGGGGGCGTGGCCTCCGGCTTCACCTCCGACCCCAGCGACTGCACCTTTTAAAGCTCAGATTTCCTCAGAGACCTGCTTAGACTCGTTTGAGTGACCCATGGGCATTCCAGGACATGAAGCTTGTGTCCAGTG
This sequence comes from Pangasius krempfi, assembly GCA_037576825.1. Taxonomy (NCBI): domain Eukaryota; kingdom Metazoa; phylum Chordata; class Actinopteri; order Siluriformes; family Pangasiidae; genus Pangasius; species Pangasius krempfi. The sequence goes on along the minus strand of CM074975.1, from coordinate 31,766,196 downwards.
GAGAATCATAGACGCACTTGGACTATGGAAAGAAATCTCTGAATATGCACAGCCGTGTACAAGTTCATGTTACTGTCGTATCTCATATCTCTGGCGTGTGTTTATGTGGGTTTTTTTTTTTTTGTGCTGCACTTGAACATGAGGGCTGATTTACGCTTCTGCATCTGACATCATATTTACATGTAATATAGACGTGTACACTAGGGGGCAGTGTCGCATGTACAAACTCGGAATGTACTGGCGTGGAGAGGATGGAGCTGAGAGAAGTGGAGTACACTTTCAAATCCACAGAGATGCCGACATTTACGCTTCAGCTGGAGCATTTACCAATACTGACTCCTTTCTAAGGCGATACGGGAGACACCCGAAAATGACTCTTTCTGCTTTTTTTCCGATAAATATCCAACTAAAAATTGCCCCACTAAAAAAGCAGTGGAAAGGACGTGAGACATGAAAAACGTATACTTGCTTCAGATAGCAGCTACTTTCAATTTGCGCTGACTTTATTTAGGTGAAATCATGAATCACTTTTTTGCCTGTAAAGGAGCTGCTTATTTTTTGGTACGTAGCACTGGACTGGAATTTCGTGTCGCCATTTTCTTACTGGAAAAAAAAACATAGCCGACCCCTCCACCGACATACGCTAGGGTTTTGCGGTCAACTTCTGTTTTTTTTTCTCTTTGGCCTCTCTGATTGTCTTGTTAGCGATGCTGGCAGTTCTATGGAGTCGATTATAACGTCACACCTCGCCTGCCAGTGATCCTCCATTTTGTTTTTGTATTGGTTCTGATGCTGGTTTGGGTCTGAGTTTTTGCCCTTTTTTTATATTACCGTTACCAGATACACGTCTCTGCTCACCCAAAAAGTTCTGCTTATCCATAATCCACTTCTTTGTGTCTTGGCACGAAAGAGATTTACATACATGCATCTTTGCAGAAGTATAAATCAGCCCTGACAATCGTACATCTTGATTCTGTTTCGACCATAATATAATTACGGTCCCTGAAACAAAAGAAATGACGGACAGACGAGTTGACGAGTAATGTTTTCTTAATAAAAATATTGTAATCAATATATAAAAGAGCACATCATGATATATAACGTGCACATGATTTCTATTTGATCGACACGTATATTCAGGAGCAGCAAATGTGCTAGCAGTGCTAAGCCCCTAACCCCCTTTTTGACAGCTAAAAAGACATCAATATAATGTTTCATTTTTGGCAACTACATTGGATCATTTACTCTTAACAAAACTTTTAAGGCGGGTTATTGTGTATTTTTGTGGAACTGAGCATGACAGCACCACCAACAGTCGTAAAAAAACACACAGAATGGTATGAAGAAGTGAGAAGCGAGGCTGGGGCTGATTTCTTTCTAGCTCAGTCTGTAGATTCACGCAGCCAATCAGTGACAGTCATGTCACAAGTGTTTATACAGACTGACACGCCTCCTAGATTGCTCAATTTGAATAGCTTCATTGTTGAGATATTGACAGATATTAGATTTTATTCCCAGTCTAATATCACCACCAGCCGTCAGTATGTATAGATAAATCCTCACTTTACACTCCATACTGCCTCTAACTGTAAAAAAAAAGCCAATTTTTTCCACTCGTGTCAATTAGGGCTGGAATATTTCCATGATGTGAAGAACATGGACAAAGTTTTTCATATAAGAATGGAAATGTATGGTGTGATATTTGGTGGAAAGGATTAGAAATTTACTGAGCTTAAAAAATGTAATGTTTTCACACATTTGTTTCAATAACATTGTTTCCGTAACATTGGCTACGTTAGCTAACATTTAAATCAGCCAACTTTATTCAAAATTTGAAACATTATGTAACAGCAGGACACCTTTTAATAAAATGTCACATAATTTAAAAATAAAATTGAATTTGGGGGGAAAAAAATTATATTCTCATAGGTCCATAGACATTCAGTCTCAGGTAAGAAGATAAATTGTGGCTCTGATTTACTAAGATCCCAAACAATGAGAGATAATTTGCGGAATATTTTACGTGATTTGCAAAGATTAATTGTGTGGATTACATTACGTGTGAAATTGGGGTAGAAAACGATATTTCGAATCCGCTGTGTGCTTTCAATAGTTGTGATGAGTTCAGATCTCTCGGAAGAGTGAAACTAACCCTTGTCTCGTGTATATAATTGCGTCTCCAATATAATGTCAATTCATTGAAATGTGTCGAAAAACTGTTTAAAATATTGTCAGCATCGGAGGTATGAATTTGCATTGAATATAGCAAATTGGGCCCTTGAGCAAGGCCCTTAACCCTCAGCTGCTCAGTTGAGATAATCGTAAGTCGCTCTGGGTAAGGGCATCTTCCAGATCCCGTAAATGTCGTTAATTGCCGGATTGATTCATCAGAGTAGCAATGTTTAACATCAAACCAACTTTTCTGTCATTTTAAGAAACTTTTTAATCATTTTGAGATACTGGAGCACAATCTTGATAAACGTTCTCGTTATTAAATCCTGGTAAATGCTATAATTTTGTCTTCATCTGCCAGAAATGAACGTCTGCTAATTTAATACTTGCCCTTCGCTCGTATTAATTTGCACATCCAATCACCGTTTGGGAAGTGATTTTCAGGTAAATCACTCTGCATGCGATTCACAATGAATTTCTTTGCATTGACCCTGCCCTGTATTTAGCACTTTTAGGTAAAAACGTCCCAAATTGCATATTCGTTAAGGTAAACACGCAAAAAACGGAGAGCACACGCTATTTTGTGAAAGACATAAACCTCCGTAAAGCTTGTTAGTATATCAGCTTGCACATTTTTTTTTGTTTTATTAGGTTTGCATGTGTTTTATTACACACAGAACATTTAATAAACGCTAAACACTAAACACTTAAGCAAGAAAAAAGGGGTGACATTTTTGTGTCATTTGTTTGCTTTCTATGGATGGAGATTTGCAATTGGATAACATGATAATGGACCTGTTGAGATGTGTGTGTGTGTGTGTGTGTGTGTGTGTGTGTGTGTGTGTGTGTGAGAGAGAGAGAGAGAGAGAGAGAGAGTCAGATTATATGTTCATCTGTCTTTCAGTAAGTGTGTGTGAATCATTTTCATCATGCATGTCTATATGTGTGTGTTTTTGTACATGTGGATGTCCACATTAAAGGACAAAAAGCAGGACAAGTCAGAGGTCAGAGGTCAAATCAATCTCTATGCACAAAGACACGCCCTAAAGCAGCTCTGAGCTCACATCGGTCACTGAAACACTCATGGACACTGCTGACGTTTTCTCCTTCTTCTGACTGCTGCATGGATTAAATGCATTTTTTTCAGGAGCACAATATTCCCTTTGACTTTGAGAAGCCCTCAGTTTCCATGTGTGTGTAGGTTTGTTTTTTTTTTTTGTTTTTTTTTTGTATGTTCTGCTACCATATGTGTGTTCAGTGTTGTTTCAGTGTGTCATTTGATTGGTCAGCTCCTTACGCCTGTGATGAGAATGCCGCCTCGGTGTACACTTTGGAATTTGTGATTTCTATTGGATTGCAAAACTGTATCGTTGCTGCATTTTAATAAATAATGCTTTGCATTCGCATTGTTCCTGTTCGCACACGTTGTGAAACATAGGTATAGGAAATCAGCCGATGTTGCTAGCTTGTGGAATAACATCAGATTCATTACAGATCATAGATTTCTACACAGTGCAGCTACACAGTGAGGTCCATAAGTATTTGGACAGTGACACAATTTTCATAATTTCGCCAATGGATTTGAAATTGTGTAGACTTTCAGCTTTAATTCAAGGGGTTTAACAAGAATATTGTATTAGGGTCCCTGGAGGGCTAGTGTTTAGGCCATGGAGCTGTCAGCGCTGCAGCCCGGGTTCGATCACTGGCCAGGGAACTAACCCCAGCCACCGGGGCTGCACAGGACTGTGCACTCCCAGTGCCGGTCCCAAGCCCGGATAAAACTGGGGAGGGTTGCATCAGGAAGGGCATCCGGTGTGAAAACTGTGCCAAATCAAATACTCGGACCAATGATCTGCTGTGGCGACCCCTAACAGGAGCAGCCGAAAGAACAACAACAACAAAATATATTGCAGTAATCTTTTAGGAATTACAGACAGACAGAGTCCCTCCATTTTCACAGGCTCAAAAGTATTTGGACAATTGACTGATAAGTGGTTTCATGGCCAGGTGTGGCCTGTTTCCTCCTTATTTCATGACAAATTAAGGAGATAAAAGGTCTGGAGTTGATTCCAAGGGTAGAATTTACATTTGGTAGCTGTTCATGGTAACTCTTAATATGCGGTCCAAAGAGGTTTCAGTGCAAGTCATTAGGCTGAAAAACAAAACAGACCTATCAGAGAGAGAGCAGAAACTTTAGGAGTGGCCAAATCAACAATCTGGTACATTCTTAAAAAGAAGGAAAGCACTGGCGAGCTCAGCAACACCAAAAGGCCTGGAAGACCACGGAAGACAACTAAAGTGGATAATCACAGAATTGTTTCCTTGGTGAAGAAAAACCCCTTCACAACATCTAGCCAAGTCAAGAACACTCTGGAGGAGGTAGGCGTGTCATTGTCAAAGTCTACAATCAAGAGACTCCTGCATGAATGTAAATACAGACAGTTTACCTCAAGATGCAAACCACTGGGAACACTCAAGAACACAAAGACCAGATTGGACTTTGCTAAAAAAAAAAGAAAAAACATCTAAAAAAAAAAAACCCTGATTAGTTCTGATGCAAGATTAACTTGTACCAGAATGATGGGAAAAGAAGAATGTGGAAAAGGAAAGGAAGGGCTCATGATCCAAAGCATACTACATCATCTGTCAAACATGTGGAGGCAGTGTTATGGCATGGGCATGTACGGCTGCCAATGGAACTGGGTCACTGGTATTTATTGATGGTGTGACTGCTGATAGAAGTAGCAGGATGAATTCTGAAGCATATAGAGCTTATAAATTTATAAATTTATAAGTTTAAAATGTATATCCTGAATTTATATATTTCTGTATGATGGCCATTGTTACAAAGTGCTATACAAATAAAATTGAATTGAACTGAGCTTTCTGCTCAGCTTCAGTCAGATGCTGCAAAACTACTAGATGGTGCTTCACAGTACAGATGGATAATGACCCAAAATGTACTGTGAAAGCAAACCAAGAGCCTCTTAAGGCGAAGAAATTAAATGTGCTTAAATGTCTAATGAACTCAACCCAACTGAGCTGCTTTTCATTTACTGAAGACAAAACTGAATGCAGAAAGACCCACAAATAAGGAAACGGCTGCAGTGAAGGCCTGGCAAAGCATCTCAGCGGAGGAAACTCAGCATTTGGCGATGTTCATGGCTTCCAGACTTCAGGCAGTCATTGACTGCAAAGGATTTGCATCCAAGTATTAAGAATAATCCTAATTTTTATGATTGTTAGTTTGTCCAGTTACTTGTGAGCCTGTGAAAATGAAGGGACTTGATTGCTTCAATTCAAATCCACCGCGGTGGCGTACAGAGGCACAATTACCACAACTGTGAAGATGTCCAAATACTTATGGACCTGACTGTAAATTTAAACATTACAGACTACATTTTTAATGCAGAATGGGGGGGGACCTGTACCGTTTGACTACAGCATAACAAGTGTGTCAGACAAACTGGTAGCGTGTGAGAGGGATGCTGCATGCTACAGAGAGACGTGTGTGATGTGCACGTGAAGGTGCAGCACACAGGCTGAGGCAGGAGTGTGTCACCGAGTCTCCGGGGAGCTGCGACAGTAACGGCGCACAGGGCACGCGGACCTTTATCCAACACACCGCGTCGCTCTCCGGCAGCCAAAACAAACACACACACACACACACACACACACACACACACACGTACAGGCAAACGCACGCACGCGCGCGCACACACGCACACACCTAGCCATCCTGGTGGAAAGGAGCAGCAGTGAAATCGCCTTGCAGTGTTGATGTTGTTGATGATGATGATGATGTCCAAGTTGTCGTGAAGGACAGCGGAGTGCCAGGGCGAGCTCAAGTGGTTCTGCACGCGCATGGCGTCGCCGCTCCAGCCCGAGACGCGGAAGTTCACGCGCGTGCTGAGTAAACCGGGCACCGCCGCCGAGCTCCGCCAGAGCGTCTCCGAGGTCGTGAGGACCTCCGCGCTCGTAGTAAGCACTTTTTTTTGTTGTTTTTTTTACATGGAAAAAAACGTGTTTTAACGTCTTTGAACGCTTTCATGCACAATGACTGTAGATATTTCACTCACATCTAGATGCTTTCATTTTTACTTCATCAAATAGCTACAAATATCTAAATATCACTCGTATGATAAAGTAAATGGATTGTCCATGTCATGTGTTAAACCAAAAAAGAGGCTACAACAGTATGCCTGAAATAATAATAATAATAATAATAATAATAATAATAATAATAATAATAATAATAATAATAATACATCTTCAAATGTTCAACATTTGTAATATGCAGGTCTAAAATATGTCATGTTAAAGACCAAACTTATAGAAAATCCCATGAGTGATGAGTAACTCATTAGTTTAAAACAAACAAACAAACAACAACAACAACAAAACTAGATTTTAAGCTGATCAGGCATTCAGTGGATTTTTATTTTGTTATTTATGTCTTTATGTATTTTCTGTAGAAAGCTAGTAAAGGCTGAGAAGTTTACAATCATTTACAGTAATGATTGAAATAAAAATGTTGCACATCACCAGCACGATGGCCAAATGATAAATAACCGAAGATAAAAAAAAAGCAGTAGTACTGTAGACTGGAGATCATTTACTATTTATTAATATCTGCATTTATATTTTGATCATAAACCTACTGGAAGTAATATGAATTACAGAGTATAGACATTTATATTTAGATGTAAGATGTGACAGAATATAAAGAAATACACAGAAATGCCAGTGTTAATAAAGTACCCTAGAATGTTAAAAATTTCCGTACAAAAAATGCATTTTTATTTTTAAAACGACTAAAAATGGCATCGAAACATCGCTGCACCTTTACGGTCGTTAAAAAAAAAGACTTGCTATGAATATGCATCGTTATGCAAATTAGGAACGCCCCCATGTCCTCGTGTCTAACACCGCTACGCTTAGCTAACTCGAGTCGGATTTACACTGCGCTGTTTACAACCGACAGACAAAATCTTTGCTCCTGAGTTAAGAGTTAAAGGTGCAATAGCCAATATTTTTCATTTCTTACTAGTATAAATAATGTGGAAAATTATGTGATATGATAAAAATAAAAGTTTAAGCCATTGTCCTCAGAACAAGTGTGTTAGGAAGCTAAAAAAAAAAACACTTTGGAAACCTGCGTTCTGATCAGGAATGTGTTTGTATTTGGATTGGCCTCTTGTCAGTCATTTTATAGCCACGCCCCCAACGCCCCTTCACACCCTCAGAAATCATTATGAGGAGAAGTCGCATGTTTATAGAGCTGTAACTCGGCTTTCAAACAGTTGAACGTCTTGAAAGTGATGTCATGACAGTCCTTGCTAATGCTAACTCTAGTTAGCATGCTAACTGTAGTTGAACTACCATAAGTTTTTTTGGGGGGGGCTTTGTGTACGTAGGTGGACATGGGGGCAGGTTCAGTGACTAAAAAAAATGATTGGAATTTTATTAAACTCCACCCATTTCATCGTTACAGAACGTCTTCGATGACTTAAAGGTGTTAAGACTTCTAACATGTATTTTAATGCCACTGCGAACAAAGACAGCTGGCGAAAGGTCTGACGGTGTGAGAAATGTTCTGATTAAAATCTCAGAGTGTCAATGTTGCTATGGCGCTCATCTAAGGCTACATCCACATTAATCCGGATAAATTTAAAAACGCATCTTTTTCTCTACGTTTTGAACTTCGCTCCACACCGAGACGGCGTTTCTGTCCAGCGAAAACGTAGCTTTTCGAAAACGCTCTCCCAAGTAGATCAGTTTGAAATCGCCATTTTTGCATCGTAGTGTGGACTTAGAAACTGGAGATATTTAAAAACAAAGATGTATTTTTAGTCATGTGACCCATTCAACTTAAAACAAACAAGTCTCGGGTGAATCACAGCAACAGCTCCACCTTGTCGTCTGTCCATTTAAAAAAACTCTGCGCTTTTCCTCAACATTGCCACATCGATTCAAAGAGACGGAAAGTAAATAAACGGCTGACGGAAATGACGCAGGCCAAAGCGTCGTACGTTTTTACGCATGCGCAGTCTAGGGGTGTAAGTTTGGACAAGCAGTTTTTTGTAAAGCGTTTGAAAAAGCCAGTGTAGATGGAGAGAGGTTTAAAGTGAAAACGCAGTTTGGACGTAGCCGAAAAGCTCCAGTAGAAAGGCAGCTGATTGAAGACATAAGCAGAAGGTGGTCATTGTCTCTAATCACAGGTCTACCTTTAGAGGATCTTCCTCATATAATGGGACGTGGAGAATGCACATTATCGCACAGCGTGTTATAGACTTGGCCTGAGATTTTATTGGGATCTCGTACGATGCGACAAGTAATCTTTCAGATTTCAGTATCTCGGTATCAAGTCGCACCATTTTCTCAGTGTTTTCTTTAGAGGAAGTAAATAATATGTCCGCTATCTAGGTTAGCCTAGCATGCAGGTTTCTGGATCTTGGACGTACGGGGCCAAGAAGCTTGAGTAATGTTACAGAATCAGATTCTTCACAGATTAATAGGTAGAAAGTCATTCTTTTAAATATTTTTAAATGGAAAAAAAAGATTTTAGAGGAAAGTGAAATCTATATAATCCGAATTAGCATGCAAAAGGATATTTTGTCAAAATTCAAGGATACTCCAACAGCCATCAAACACCATGAAGTAATCTGCACAATGCTCGTTATCACTGATGGGTAGCAACAAAGGCGTCTGGTTACTGATTATGTTTGCTTAATTAGAAGTTTTTGCACCTTTTCTCCGTTAGCGTGACTTGTGACTTGTATTTTCGCACTTTATTATTGACCCGGTCACAATTCAGAGCGTTTCTTTAGACTGGTTTTGAGCACAGATCAAAAATTTTTGTAACTGAGACCAAGCCAGGTTTGTGTGTGAGTGTGAGTGTGAGTGTGTGTGTGTGTGTGTGTGTGTGTGTGTGTGTGTGTGTGTGTGTGTGTGTGTGTGTGTGTGTG
>CM074975.1:31714497-31725910 GCA_037576825.1 Pangasius krempfi | reverse complement strand
ACACAAACAAAAAAAAAAGTAAGATGAAGTGTGAGAGTGTGTGTCTGATGAGCAAGCCGAGGCGACGGTGGCAAGGAGAAACTCCCTGAGATGGAGATAGGAAGAAACCTTGAGAGGAACCAGTTCAGTTGTGTGTGTTGAGAAGCCTGATGGCTTGAGGGAAAAAACTATTGCCTGTTTTGTTGTTTCTGAAAGAAACTTTTGTGGCTTTGGTGATTTCCTTCTATAGTGCAGCAAAGATAATAGTGTGTCCTGTTGCTCAGGTGGCCCAGAAGGTGCTGAAGAACGCCAGAGTGGCCTGCAGCAGGCTGGGACAGTACAAGATGCCTTTCGCCTGGACTGCCAGGTGAGACAGCGTTGCTTGGAGACGTGTATTTCTGTAAAGATCCTTGAGCGAGGGTGAATTTTTTCAATTGTATGTATTGCTGTGTGTGTGTGTGTGTGTGTGTGTGTGTGTGTGTGTGTGTGTGTGTGTTCGCAGGCCTGTGTTTAAAGACGCCTCAGGGACTCTGGACAAAAGCGCTCGGTTCTCCGCCCTCTACAGGCAGGAAAGCAGTAAACTCTCAGACGAGGATCTTTTCAAACTGCTGGCTGATTTCAGGAAGTTAGTGATCACTTCTCAGGGGCTGAGATTTTATACTTCATATTGAACGTTACTTTTTGGAGCACGTGTGTGTGTGTGTGTGTGTGTGTGTGTGTGTTCTGTCTGTATGGAGTCATGCAGGTCTATTTCTGTGTTATTGATCATCTAAATAAATCTCATTTTCTACACAGACCTGAGAAGATGGCCAAGCTTCCTGTCATTCTGGGAAACCTGGACGTAACTGTTGACAGCGTCGCTCCTGATGTGATCAGTAAGCTTGATTTTCTCCACTTCCTGTTTCACGTTTTTATGCTTTTAGCTGTAATGTGTTGAAAAGCGTTCTTCTGTAGAGAGGTGAAAATCCTGCATGGCCGAGCGAATACAGAGACACGAACGAAGGTTGCAGAGATGCTCCTGGTAGTTAATATTTACAACAAAAAGGATATTGGCTTAACAATGAATTCCTTTAAACCTATCAAGTGGGAGATTTAAACTGAAAATGAGTAAAATGTGGGTCTGAACATTCACCATTTGCTTTTGGTTTTTGGGGTACATTGGTTGAAATGTAATAAAATTTCAAAAGCAAGGACATTCAGAAGATAACCTAAAGCTCCTTGTGTTTTTCTTGGGTGAGAAAACACACTTATAACTCTACACAACTCTACTCTTCACTCTAGATAGCTAAACTTGTAGCAGCTCACTCCACACTTAAAGGTGCAGTTTGTCATTTTTGGTGACCTGTAAAAATTCTATCAATTTTAACCTTACCTAAAAAAAAAAAAATCAGTGTTTGTCATATTTTATTTTGTTTGTCATATCAGTATTTTCATGCAGTGGATCTTTTGAGCTTTTTAAATAGCTTTTTGAGCTGTTTAACGCTCTCGTGAACACTTTTCTGGCCCTGAAATGAGCCCCACTCCTAGACAGAACAGAGCTGCTCAGCAGTGAGCATTTCACCTAACAAGTTCTTTCAACGGAGCACGTGGGTTCGGTTTGCATGCACGTAAACGCTGGTTGGTGTTTTCATTGCAATTGCGGTTCACCTCGCAGGCAGCAGAGGCCTTAAAAAATTACAGACTGCTGCTTTAAGCAAACAGTACTTTTGTCTGTCGTGTATATGTGTTAAATGATAGCTGTTTGCCTCACTACCTTAGCTGTATGTACAGGTAGAGTTTATGTATGTATGCATATGTGTGTTACTCTCTCTCTGTCTCTGTCTCTGTCTCTTTCTCTGTCTCTCGATTGGTCAGATTGTGTCACTTCCTCCTACATCCCGGTGCGTCCCTATGAGGGAAATGAACGTGGGCTTCTGTTAGAAATCGAGGAGTTCGTACCCTGCATCGCTAAGTGCTCGCAGCCCTTCACCACCTACAACAATCACCTTTACGTTTACCCCAAACACCTCAAATACGACAACCAGAAGTCCTTTGCGAAGGTAAAACACCATCTTAGTCTCTAACCACCGGGTTCAGTGTGCAGGGTTAGAACTGGGTTACACCAACAAACACTGAGCTTTAACCCGGATTAAATCAAACCGTTAAACTTTTAAATCTGTTAGTCCCACTGCACTGAATTTTAAACTTTATTTTAAAGTAATCACAATAATTTACAGTACCATTATAATCTTTAGTTTAATCCTAGTTTCATGTATTCCATTTAAAATTTCACTTAGTGTTAATTATACTTATTTTGCATTTCCAAAATGGCATCATATAATAGATGGATTATGGAAAATGGAAGAATCCCTCAAAAGAAAAGGGAAGAAATACATTTTAATACTTTAAGATTGACATTATTGTAGTTTAATTTATTAGACTGGAAGACCATCAGAATTAATCCCAGTTCAAGTTTTTAATTTCAGATCAAAATTTTATAACTCAAGATTTTTAAACTCAGGGAGAGGTTTTAATCTCTGATCTTGGTTTTAACCTCAGGTCAAAGTTTAATCCCACATCAAGATTTTAATCCCAAATCATTTTTTTTTAATCCTAGGTTAAGGCTGTAATCTGAGGTTCAGGTTTTAATCTCAGGTCGAGACTAAATCCAAGGTTTTAATCCAAGGTTTTAATCCAAGGTTAAAGATTTAAAGGTTTTTATCTTAGGACAAGGTTTTAATTCCAGGTTAAGGCTGTAATCTGAGGTCAAGATCTTATTTCCACATCACAGTGTTAATGCTAGGTCAAGGTTTTAATCTTTTATTTATAAATGATGTTAATTATTTATTATAAACTCCCTGTTCTTTTTGTGGCTGAGTGAATGCTGAAGTGGCCAAAGTAGCAAGCACTAGGCAGAGTGATTAGCCGGAAGTGGAGCTTCTGCGATATCGATTTGCTCTGACTTGGACGTTTCACAGCGTGAGGAAATCGGACTCTGTGTGTTTCAGGCGAGGAACATTGCGGTGTGTGTCGAGTTCAGGGATTCTGATGACGAGGATGCAAAGCCACTTAAGGTATAACCTCACACACGCACTCACCTTTATTGATTTTAAATATTTCTCTAATTCCACCTTGATTTATTTATGCCATACACTGTATAAAGGGTGTGTGTGCGTGTGTGTGTGTGTGTGTGTGTGTAGTGTATCTACGCTCGTCCAGGAGGTCCTCTCTTCAGCACACATGCCTATGCAGCAGTGTTGCATCACCAGCAGAACCCAGAGTTCTATGACGAGGTGAGATCCCTGCGGATTTAAAGAGCCAATTGCTGATATACAGATTTGGATTATTAAAGCTGCAGTATGTAACTTTGTATCATCATGGAACAAACCTTAAGCATTTATTTTAAGCACTAATTAGAAATGTTGTTCATTTAAATTTTTTGTGATTGACAGCACAAGTGAAATTCTTCATGCGTTGCTTGCATTTATGTACCAGAACACCCCCCCCCCACACACACACACACACACACACACACAAAAAGTCACATACTGCCGCTTTAACAATTATTAAATAATTCAGCGTAATATGATCCTGTGTCTCTGTGTGTTTTTTTTTTAATGAATGTCATTAAATGATGATCTTTTTTTCTCTTTTGCGTCGTGTGTGTCAGATTAAGATCGAGCTTCCGACTCAGCTGCACGAGAAACATCACCTCCTCTTCACCTTCTTCCACATCAGCTGTGACAGCAGCACGAAGAAGCGGGACGTGGTGGAGACGCCAGGTAGCCCACCGCCACCTGCGCTGCTTTGGGTTTGGTTCTGAAGAATGCGAACGAATCGATTAAAGATGTTCCTCTGTGTGTATCAGTGGGTTCTGCGTGGTTGCCTCTGCTGAAGGACGGCCGAGCGATCGTGAGTGAGCAGCACATCTCTGTGGCGTTGAATTTACCTCCCGGATACCTGAGCGGCCACGAGGGCGTTAACAAGGTAACGACCGAGCTCGTGATGTTGAACAGGAAGTGGAGGATTATGGATAGACGTGTGCTGTCAGTTATGTAATCATAGCTCACCTGCGATTTAGTCTAGTGTTGACCCAGTGTTATGATCTGATCTGATCTGATCTGATCTGATCTGATCTGCATAAATCAAATTTTGAGTTATATAAATGTCCCTTACGCCACGATGCTGCTGAATGCTCGAGTCTCATTGGTCAGAAGGTGATGGTTAATTTTTTAAAGAGTAGCGGGATTAAACGCGACGTAAACGTAAAGGTGATTAAAAAACCGTGTAGTCATTGATATTATGAAGTTTCCTGTAACATGTAACATTTAGGGAAGGAGTCTCCAGTGTCAGCGCTTTGTAACAGTCAGAGGTAACGCTGTAACTTTGAGTTTTCCAGCATCTTCTGTAAAATTTTTTAATTCTTATTAACGAATTTATAGCTGCTATAACGTGAGTGACAACAGGAACTGACTTGTTTAACAGACATTCCTCTCTAAACGGTATAAAAAGTATGATGTGTTGTTGTTTAATAAATAAAAAAAACGCTGTTATTGACATGGTAGGAGGAATACAACACTTCAGGCTGTGCTGTTGGAGGAAAATAATCAACGTCAGGGTGTTACCAGTACCTCTGATTCATCACAGCACCTTGTCGTTGATTAGTTTCCAATCACGGCACGACATAGTTTGTTTTATTCCTTACAACACGTGACTCAGGCACAGGATTATTGTTAGTGTTTCGGTGATTCATTTCAGTTATTTTACACGATACTGTAATTGTGCGCTGTTCGTGCAGCAGCACTCTGGTCCCGAGGTGAAGTGGCTGGACGGAGGTCGTCCTCTCTTCCGAGTGTCCACGCACCTCGTCTCCACTGTCTACACCCAGGTAATAAGAAAGACGTCCTGATTGTCTTCTTCTTCTTCTTCTTTATAATTTCAGATCATCTCAACGTCCAGGAGTTGAACTGAGAACAGTTAATTAACCATTCAGATTATATGCTATTAGGGGACAGAAGTCCTGGTCAGTTATCCATCTAATCATCCTATTCCTAATAAATTTGTTCTAAATCAAGATGTAAGACGTGCAAATTTGGGTTTTAATCACATTTCAATGATCAGTGTTGAGAACTTTACGTAGTAGCAGATAAATTAAATACTGATGTTACTTCTCAGCGTTGATATCATGGAAATGTGATTATGGATATGGATAATCACTGAATAAGACATTTTTCTCTAATATTTTACTAAGAATATAGTTTTTTCTCTCCATGCGTTCGATCGGTCATGTTACAGGCGGCTGGCAGATCTTTTCAGTTTTCTCAGTTCTCCCAGTTTTGGCATTAATCTGATATCGGAATTTTAAAATCCTAAAGATTTGTTCACTCATTTGTCCTCCAACTTGCAATGTGATTGGTCCAAAGGTAAAAAAAAAAATAAAGCGCTTGACGTCACTCACCATTTTTCTCAACATTTGAAGCTCCGCTGTGACCAAAAAAACTGTTTTTTAAAAGCAGTTGCATTGCTCCGTCCTTTACGGAGTAAAAAAACATGAAATGTGTGCTTTTGGAGCTGTCTATAAGCATGATTTCTTATTTATATATTTCTTATATATATCTTATATATATTTGGCCTGGGATATATTTCTTCTTACATAGTTTCACAAAATTGTATCAGAAATTATTTCGATTTATTTCCATCAGATGATGGTGCTGGAGCTCGGCTTTGCTTGATGTTCTCAGAAACTCACGTTTTCTCCTTCTATTTTTCTGTGTAGTGAACTTCATTGTTAGAGAGTCGCTATATACATGGAACACATTATTATTATTATTATTATTATTATTATTATTATTAATTTAGAACATACTGAAGATGCTGGAGCTCCCGCAGTTTAACCTTGTGTCTGTCTCGGTGTTTAGGATCAGCACCTTCACAACTTTTTCCATCACTGCCAGAAGGTGGAGTTCGGCTCAGTCCAGGCCACGGAAGGAGATTTGGTCAAGTACCTTAAAGTGAGAAATGTATTTTTTTTCCTCGTGATTTTCCTGTGACGTCTTTACGTTCCTGTACTACAGACGCAGCACGCATTGCATTTTATTAGGATGGTTATAGAGCGGAGAAAATCACTGGCTAGGATTTTTTTTTTAATCCCCCCCCCTTCCCCACGCTTTGTCAGAGTCTCCATGCCATGGAGGGTCACGTGATGATTAAGTTCCTGCCGACCATCCTGAATCAGCTGGTGCGTGTCCTGACGACGACGAGTCACGAGGACGTGGCGGTGAACACCACCAGGTGGGAGTGAAGAACAGAAAATATATCTTATCACCTCTGAAGTCCTTAACAATCACCATGAAACATCATGTCTTACAGTATATACACTGTTTATTGCTTAATGATTTAGGCGTTATCTGGTCTTACTCTATTCTATCTTTTCACAGATCTATTTTGTAATGAGGAAAAAAAAATCACAATTGAAAATCCACTTCACAAAAAAGATTTTAAAAGTAAAACAAAAAAGCTTAAAAGTGTGTGTGTGTGTGTGTGTGTGTGTGTGTGTGTGTGTGTGTGTGTGTGTCATGATATATGTATATCTGTGCTGAAAAAAATAATGTGAAGCTCCACATCATCACTATCTATATGAAATAGTGGTGGATTTATTGCTTGTTATATATATATATATATATATATATATATATATATATTTTTTTTTTTTTTTTAAATTATATATATATATATGTGTGCATCTTAACTGGAGGTTGTATTTGTGTGTGTGCAGAGTGATGGTCCACGTCGTAGCCCAGTGTCACGAGGAGGGTCTTGAGCACTACCTCAGATCTTATGTCAAGGTAAAAGTGTGTGCAAAATGTATTCATTAGAATTTTGATGTAATCAAACATTTTATAACACACTGTACTTCAATCTCTCATTGTATTTCTGGTTGTCTAATATGACTGTGTGTGTGTGTTTTTTTCTGGTGCAGTATGTGTTTAAAACGGAAACCTGCTCAGCCGTAAACGGTAAGACGGTGCACGAGGAGCTGGCCCGAGCCATGACGGCCATCTTAAAGCCTTCAACCGATTTCCTCACCAGCAACAAACTCCTCAAGGTGCTCCGTTCATCACACGTACACAAGCACAAGCGCTAACGTCACACTGTAACACCGGCATACGCAACCTTACTCTCAAGTGTGGCTCGTTTCTGTACTCAAGTAGCATTTTTGGGAGATTAGTACTTTAGCTGAGTATAAGTAATTTTTTGTAAATTTAATTTTCTGTTGAATATAACTTTATTCCCTGATTTATTAACTATATTTAAACATTCAATCAAATCCATACCAAGTTTTATTGTCATCTTTGTACAGCAACTGTCTGTTACTGTCATCTCCTCTTATACATTAACGATACTTTAATGATGCGAAGAACTTGATTTTAATTTTTAAAAATTTGTACAAATTAAAAAAAAGCATGAAGTGTTTTGAATTTGTGTTAATGCGTATTTATATGAATGAAGCTGTAAGCAGAAGTAGTATCGACTAAATCTGCCCTATAACCCTGCCCATAATTCCTCCCCTAACTCTACCCATATTCCCACCCCATCCCTGCCCCTAACCCTACCCATAATTCCTCCCCTAACCCTACCCATAACCGTTCACATAGCCCTGCCCCTAACCCTACCCATAACCCCGCCCCATCCCTGCCCCTAACCCTACCCATAACCCCGCCCCATCCCTGCCCCTAACCCTACCCATAATTCCTCCCCTAACTCTACTCATATCCCCACCCCATCCCTGCCCCTAACCCTTCCCGTAACCTCGCCCTATCCCTGACTGTAACCTTTGGCATTTTCAAAAAAAATTGGCAAATGACAACAAACTGTAGTTTTATGTGTAGTTATATGTGTGTATATGTGTGTTTCAGTACTCCTGGTACTTCTTCGAGGCCTTAGTGAAGTCCATGGCCCAGCATTTAATAGAAACCGGCAAAGTCAAAGTGAGTGGAACTGTTCCACAGCTACTTCATTTAATCGCTAATCGTTACTGCTAACGTAGACTACAAAATGTTTCATTTTTACATTTTTTTGACTGATGCTTTTAAAGTTCTCAAAGAAAACACTCTTGTTTCCCTGATTTTTTTTATTTTTAACCGTCTAGCTAATTTAAATATTGTGTTTACGTTGTTTCGATGAGGTGTTATGTTTAAGTCTAATAGTTGTTTCATCGTTGGTTGCTTAGTAACAGAAGTGACATTGGGTTTTGGCTAGTTTAGAATTTCCTTACATGAGATATAATATGAATATATAAAACAATTATGTAGAACTTAATTTCTTCTTCACTTGCAGGAATTTCAGGACTAAACATACTATTTTTATACTTTAGAAGGTCAGGGCAGTTTTTTTTTTTTTTTTCTCTTTAAATGCACTTTTTATGTTCACTCATTGCACATTCCCGGTTTTAATTCAGTTACGCTACACATTGTGTAGCGTTGCGTCTCATTTCCCTGTGAATAAGCGACTCTGCTTTTCAGCTGTCGAGGAACCAGCGCTTCACTGCTTCCTTCCACCACGCTGTGGAGACTCTGGTGAACATGCTGATGCCTCACATCACTCAGAAGTACAAAGACAACCTGGACGCCGCCCGCAACGCCAACCACAGCCTGGCCGTCTTCGTCAAGGTGCTGAGCGCAGGATGTCTGAGTTTGCTTTAGAGAATTTGCTCAGTGTAAGAGGTGTTAGAAATCCATTTCTCGGATCGATTTTATTTTGTGTCTTTTATTAAACAGCGGTGTTTCACGTTTATGGATCGTGGCTTCGTCTTCAAGCAGATCAACAACTATGTCAACTGTTTTGTGCCTGGAGATCCTAAGGTACAGAATGAATACATATACAATATAATACGGGATCATAATAAAGGAGTAAAACAATCCGCGTTGTGCTGTTATAGGAAAATAATCAACAACAGGATGGAAAAGGATGGAAAAGAATGACATCATACTTGTTTTTATCCGTTTATAGTTACATTTAATGTCTGTGAAACAACTTAGTTCCTGTTCTCACTTACGTTAGAACAGCCATAAAATGTTGTTCCCTCATCAGCCCCTCTTCTTCCTCTCTCATGAAGCTTGTCACGCTTGTTACCAAGAAATCGCAAAGCGCGAACTCTCATGTAAACTTAAAATTCCAGCGCTGCTTCTGACTGTTACAAAGCGCTGACACTGGAGACTCCTTCCATGAATGTTAAAAGCAATGGTTACACGCGTATCTCCTAGGATCCAAATGTTTTTCCAGACTAACTGGAATTTTCATGAATAATGAACAGTGTGAACAATTTTCTTTCTGAAATATGAGTTAATTTTTTTTTCTCTATGTGTCTCCTACAGACGCTGTATGAGTTTAAGTTTGCATTTCTCAGGGTGGTGTGTAACCACGAGCACTTTGTCCCTCTCAACCTCCCCATGCCATTTGGAAAGGGAAGGATCATGCGCTTTCAAGGTATACAGGCTGCAGGTTTTATTGCTTAACTAGAATGCTGACAGTAATCAGGTTTAGGAGGTTAAATTCGATTACACTCAAAGCCAGTTGCTTTCTGTCTGCCTCTGTACTTTTCTCTCTCGTGCTGTAAAGACACTCAGGCTGAAAATATAGGTGAATTTTCATGCGACGTAGTCAGAGACGGATGCAACTGCAGTTTGGAATTTTCATTAAAACCGGCAAACAGATCCAAAACGTGACGCAAACTCGTGAACAGGAACAGGCAAGATGTCAGGCAATCAGCAATTCAAGGGCAAAATGCAAAATACGTAAACTAAAATCAGATAATCATACACTGAGCGTTACTTCACAAAGAGTCACTGTGAGAGTTTGTGTATATATAGGGTGAGGGTGTAACTGAGAACAGGTCTGCCTGATTAGCATTCGGGTGAGTGAGGTGTTGGGGATTGTAGTCTGCGTTGGCCATGTTTGTAGGCTGCGGTGTGTGCTGGGAAGTGGAGTTCCTGGTGGATTCCCGTGTTGGCATGGGAGGAGTATGTAGCTGAGCCTGTGTAATGCCAGTCCTATATTTCAGTTTCATTTCCTTTCCTCACAATATGTAAAAATACTGTCCTCAATATAGAAGAACAAGCTTTTCTTCAGAATATATTTTTGGTGACTTTAATGACTTAGGACCCTAAAATATGTTCATAATTAAAGTCAGACACACTCTCACACTTCTGCAGACCTGCAGCTCGACTACTCCCTGACTGATGACTTCTGCAGGAATCACTTCCTGGTCGGGCTCCTGCTGCGGGAGGTGGGCAGAGCCATGCAGGAGTTTCGAGAGATCCAGCAGATCGCCATAAATGTTCTGAAGAGCCTGATGATCAAACACACGTTCGACGATCGCTACGCCTCCAAGGTTAGATCATTTTACCTCACTGACCCGACTGAACTGACATCGAGTATAACATGATCCAGCTTGACCTGTGTGTGTGTGTGTGTGTGTGTGTGTGTTTTCAGAGTCAGCAGGCTAGGCTAGCCACTCTCTACCTGCCCCTGTTTGGACTGCTTCAGGAGAACGTTCACAGACTGAACGTCAGAGAGATGTGTACCAGTCAGGTGTGTTATCAGAGTTTTTGTTAATATTATGGAATGTCCATGAAACAAGTTAGTTCCTGTTATCCCTCAGGTTATGTTGGCAGGAGCAAGCAGTTAGATCTGAAGCTTGCAGGACAATGAAAGTCCATGTTCATGAGCAGGAGAGCGTATATGGTGCTCGCCCATCTCTGCATGATTTATTTACTGTTTTCATTCATTCTTCAGTAACTGCTTTGTCCTGGTCAGGGTTACAGTGGGATAAATGATTAATTTGTTAACATTTTAAGAAAACAGCCAAATTCATAAAAGAAATATTACAGCCAGGTGCAAACTGTAATAACTGCATGAGTGTGCAGGATTGGTCAAGAGGGTCTAGAGGAGCTGGCTGAACTGTGGTCAGGTTTTGTCAGACTTCCTTCAGGAGCATGTAGTATTGGACAGATTCCCTTCAGGAGTGAACAGGATTGGTCAGATTTCCTTAGGGAGTATGCTGGATTGGCCAAATTTCCTTCAGGAGTGAGCAGGATTGGTCAGATTATCTTTGGGAGTGAGAAGGATTGGTCATATTATCTTTGGGAGTCAGAAGGATTGGTCAGATTATCTTTGGGAGTCAGAAGGATTGCCAGATTATCTTTGGGAGTGAGCAGGATTGGTCAGATTATCTTTGGGAGTCAGAAGGATTGGCCAGATTATCTTTGGGAGTGAGAAGGATTGGTCAGATTATCTTTGGGAGTGAGCAGGATTGGTCATATTATCTTTGGGAGTCAGAAGGATTGGTCAGATTATCTTTGGGAGTCAGAAGGATTGGCCAGATTATCTTTGGGAGTGAGCAGGATTGGTCAGATTATCTTTGGGAGTCAGAAGGATTGGTCAGATTATCTTTGGG
>CM074975.1:31689404-31707176 GCA_037576825.1 Pangasius krempfi | reverse complement strand
CATTCCTCAACTTTATTAAGCTGGTGTCTGTCATCTGGCTTTGCTGAAACATACAACTGTGTGTCATCAGCGTAACAATGGAAGCTAATACCATGTTTACGAGTAATTTTACCCAGAGGCAGCAAATATAAAGAAAAGAGCAGAGGGCCTAAAATGGAAATATCAATCTTATAATGCGTACTGTCATCCATTCTTACTGCATCTATACTGTTTCAGGTGGTAATAGCAGTCAGTCAGTTGATAGCGGACGTCATTGGGATCGGAGGAACGCGATTCCAGCAGTCTCTGTCTATTATTAACAACTGTGCCAACAGTGACAAGAATATGAAGGTGAATAAAGAGATTATAAGCCATTATAACCATAATTTTCATAATTCTCTAAATTGTTTTATTTTTCTATTACATTATTTATATTGTAAATATAGATGTAACAGTATTATTATTTGGATTATCCCTTACATAATAAAGATGAGTGCGAACGTTTGTGCCCTTCCCCCCCCTTTTTTTTTTTTTGCAATTTTTTTTACAAAAATTAGAAATGTAAGAAATGTCTGTATTACATATTTTATATTTAGTGTTTGCTTAAATATAAAATGCAGGAAATTATAAGTAATTATGTAATTTAATAACATTCAGGAACAATTTTTGTTATTTCTAATAATGAAGGCACATCTGTGAAACCATATATATGAAATGCTTTGCTGTACAACTGTAGTTTCAACATTTCAGAGCATTATTGTTAGTACTGTTATAAATCCAGTTCTCTCTCTCTCTCTCTCTCTCCGTCACACTCCTAGACTACTGCATTCCCCTCTGACGTGAAGGACTTGACTAAGCGGATCCGGACGGTGCTGATGGCCACAGAGCAGATGAAGGAGCACGAGAAGGATCCGGAGATGCTGGTGGACCTGCAGTACAGTCTGGCCAAGTCGTACACCAGCACGCCGGAGCTGCGCAAGACCTGGCTGGACAGCATGGCCAAAATCCATGTGAAGAACGGAGATCTGTCCGAGGTCAGCGTGGACCGTACTCTACACACACGCACACACACACACACACACACACACACACACACACACACACACACACACACAGGACTACACTAATCTGTTATTAATCCAACTGCTAAATGACTACTGATAGCCATTCTGTGCATCAATGAGGAGTACTTATTTATTTGTTTGTTTGTTTGTTTGTTTGTTTGTTTGTTTGCTTGTTTGTTTGCCTCTGCATGCAGGCGGCGATGTGTTACGTGCACGTGGCAGCGCTGGTGGCTGAATACCTGAAGAGGAAAGGTGAGCCACAGGAGAGCGCCTTTACATATACACACTCTAGTCTTTTTTTTTTTTTTCTGAATTGGTGCAAGTGAAATTTAAATTTGATATTTTTGGAGTCTACAATTTACACATATCATTTAAAGGATATTATTATTTGGATTATTCATTGCATAATACAGTTGAGGGAACATTTTTTACACACATTTTTTAAGTTACTTTGATGATACTGAAGATGTACATATACTGTACAACACACACACACACACCCACACACACACACACACACACCTTTCACCTCATACACTCTTCCAGGTCTCTCCTCTCAGACGAGTGTTGCTGATAAATGGATGGAACGTCGATAAGACGCAGACTTTTAGGAATTGGAATGACTGGAGAGATTTTTCTAGTCATAAAATAGTGACAGTAAATCATACGAATTATTTAATTACTCATTATTAAATATATCACTTTACGGCATATTCTGTAAAGCCAGTACACTATATATGAGGTGTTCCTGTTAATTATTTATTAAAATCTCTCTCTCTCTCTCTCTCTCTCTCTCTCTCTCTCTCTCTCGGTCTTTCTGTCTTTCCGTGTTTATATTAAACAGAGTAATAACTTTTATTCCACAATTACTGAATAAATCGAATAAATATGAATAGACTGTTTATTAAATTGAATTTTAATTTGAATTAATTGTATTTTTATTTAATTTTATTAAAATGATATTTTAATATAATTATAAAATGTATTATGTATTATTTTAAAAAAAATTATTTTATTAAATTATTTTTAAAAAATTATTATTTAAAAAAAATGTATTTTTTAATCATTTACCTGAACGATGGCAATAATTGTAAATGTGACTATAAATACATTCCTCTCTCTCTCTCTCTCTCTCACACACACACACACACACACACACACACACACTTTCTCATGTGCAAGGGTCATTTCCAGACATCATTGTGGAATTCAGTGAATTCTACTGATAAGACCTGCAATTTACATGAGGCTGATATCAGGTCTAATAGACCCACACACACACACACACACACACACACACACACTTCTATGTGTCTTCTCATGTGCAGTTGTCTTCATATCTAGTGTGTGTGTGTGTGTTCAATAGTCCTGTTATTAAACATGATCATAAAAACTCAGATAGGGGTCATGAAACCCGATATGCTTTTTATAACCCACTTAAGATTGCTCTGGAGATTTTCTTTCAGTCCACATCATGTGAGTGTCCTCTGATAAACTTTTATTCTGCCTTCTCATCGCAGGAATGTTCCATCAGGGCTGCTCGGCGTTCAGCATCATCACCCCCAACATCAGCGAGGAGGCGGCCATGTTGGAGGACGTGGGAATGCAGGACGTGCACTTCAGTGAGGTCGGGTGTGTCCGAGACTCTGTAATGAAAGCAGCTCTCTGAGGTGTTATTGAGCTGAGATTCATTAATGACGCGATGGCTTCATCCTCACTCACTTTGTAGGAAATGTTCCCCGAATGTTCCTTATCTTATCACTGCCAGCATTAAAGCTTGTCGTTTTGTTCTTGATTACGCAGCACATAGATGTGAGCTTATCTTATCCCACAATTCACCTTCTTCCATCTGCCTTCACTGAAAGAAAGTTGGAAATATCTTCAGAATCGATTCTTTTTTTTTTTTTTTCCTCCAGGTTTTCTAGTCCACCCTGCACTTCCTGCTCGTCAAAGGCACTTAATTATCTGCACTGTGACGTCACATGATCTGAAATCTGACATCACTATTATGAAACTTCAGAGATTAACACTGAGCTCTAAACTAAATGAAGCGTAACTCAGTTCATGTATCGTCTCCCTTTAAAGGTGCAACAGTCGACTTACTAATAATACGAATAAGCTGGAAAAATATGTAGAATGTGATTAAAAAAAAAAAAACGATGGGTTACGCCGTGACCTCAGGAGAAAAGTTTTACGTGGCTGAGAAAAGCGCTTTGGAAAACCCTTTTGTGTTACGGGCCAGAATGCATGTTTGTGTTTACATGGCCATCCTGTCAGTCATTTTATAGACACTCCCTCACACCCCTTCCCTCCGCGCCCTGCTAACATGCTAATACCGCAGCTTAGCGCTCATAAGAGCGTATTATAAAGAAAAAAGGGCAGCGGCTGCACTTCTTCTGATCGTTCTCATAAATCCTCATGAGCCGGAATTTGCGTCTTTGTAGCATTATATATTTCCCTTTTATAGTACTTGCTAATGCTAACTCTAGTTAGCGTGCTAACTCTAGTTGAACCACCGCTTTGTGTTCAGGGGTGGGAAAAGTGGGGGGAGGGGGCGGGAAAAGTGGGGGGAGGGGGCGGGCTCAAAGAGTAAAAAATCTTAATTCATATCTTATTCAGCTCCACCTGCTTAACCGATAGAGACCTAATCTCGACAGATGTTGAGATGTCGAGAAATCTTAGCTAATGCACCTTTAAAAATGCAAAATAAATGAATTGTATTTATTTTTTATGTGAAAGGTGAATTTTAGGGATGCACACATTGGGAATTCTGGATCGATGTCAATGTGTGTGTGTGTGTCGGGAAAACCTGTTGAATGACTCGGATGAAAAATCGTTTACGTTTTTTTTTTTCTACCCAAAAACGTAAATAAACATGTGGAAATCGAGATCACGTTGCAGCGAGTGAAAACAGCGAGCCTAACCTCAATACCTTCAAACTTTTTTACTTGTCATCGTGAAGTGAATCTAAAAAGCTGATCGGTTCAGTTCGTAATCAGATCCCAGCTGTCAAAATGTCCGCCATGCTCCTGCATCTCACATCATCATCAAAACAGAGAAGAGCGCTCACACACTCGACAGGTTGTCAAATGTCGAAAAACGACTCTAGTAACAAGAGATTGAGCAACAGAACAGAAACGAGTGAGGCACGATACGGCATAATCAGCGATTATTTCCGAGACGACGACGAGGCTCGTGTTTAAACTCCGCGAGGGATTTTTACCTCAGAGACTGATGCGGATGATGCAGATAACCCAAGTGAGAGCACACTTCCTGTTGTGAAATTAAAATCCTGTGCCGTTTGGCATGCAGTCATGTGGTTTTTCCGTCAGTCGATGAGGTTATAAACGTAGAGCCTTTCAGTCGAATCGGAAAGA
This sequence comes from Pangasius krempfi, assembly GCA_037576825.1. Lineage (NCBI taxonomy): Eukaryota > Metazoa > Chordata > Actinopteri > Siluriformes > Pangasiidae > Pangasius > Pangasius krempfi. The sequence continues at coordinate 31,702,756 of CM074975.1, read as the reverse complement.
AATTTTTAAATGCAAGTTTCTTTAATTTTTTAGTTAATTTTTAACCCCATTTTAAACTTTGAGAAACATTTTAGCGAAAGAGAAACATATTTCATTTGAGGAAAGTGTATGCAATATAGTAGAAAAAGATAACATGCCTGCATTATTTTTATACATTTACAGAGATATATATATATTTTTTTTGTATTTAATTTTGACTTAACTTTTTTTTTAATTACTTGTCTTGTTCTGTTGGTTTCTCACACCACGGGTCTGAGGGAAACGAAATTTCAATCCTCTGTGTGTCCTGTACATATAGCAGAATTGACAATAAAGTTGACTTTGACTTTTACTTTGACTTGATATTTAGTTCCGGCAAAGAAGATACAGTTAACTCCAAAACGATTTATTTTAAACCATCATTCAACCTAAATGATCGTATCCGGTAAACAACAATATGTATACAATAACTGCAGTTGCAGTTTTGCTCAATTCTAGCGCTTCCTGGGCCTCGGGAACACTTCCTGCTAATCTAATTTTCTTCTTTCCTTTAAATTAACGAGCATTAATCAAAATAATCTCATATCAGTTTGGTTGAAATCATCGGTTATGTTGATTTTGTACTTATCTTGTGATTTTTGTACTTTTCTCTCGTGGAACGGTGCTGAAAGGTCTGGATGTTTGTGCACATTGATTTTTAGGAGGTGTTGATGGAGTTATTAGAGGAGTGTGCTGATGGGTTGTGGAAAGCCGAACGATACGAGCTGATCTCAGACATCTACAAACTCATCATCCCCATTTACGAACAGCGTAGGGACTTTGAGGTATGCACACACACACACACACACACACACACACACACAGTTCAGTCAGCAGCTTACACCTCCTGCGAGTTCACTGGAGCGCTCTGGATGTTAAACAAAGTGCATAGACATCGCTAAAGTTTTAATGATTTATCTCTCTAACTGGAGTTGCTAAATCATTTTTGCAAAATTTACATATTCAAGACAAAGCAGGAGAACATATACGATTTATATACCATGCTATCACAAGAAGTATGCGCACGCTGGCGTGTCTTTTGGACATATTTAATTGCATATGAACCGGTCCTACTTACTGTCTTCATAATAATGTCACTGAGTTTGTACAGAAAAACAAAATGATAAAACTACTAAAATTATTGAATGTAAAGTTGATGAATTTTACACAAACCAGCCACCAAAATTACACAAGTAAGTAAAATAAGTAAGAAATAAAACATGAGCTGGGGCGATGAAGCCGAGCTACAGTAGCCACACTGAAGTTGATTGTTTTCCTATAACCGCACGTCCCCAAGCATCTTATTCCTCCTATACTACATCATTTTGCCAAGTTTTATTTATTAAACAACAACATATTTGTTGTTGTCCTATTTTAATCCATTAATTGAAACGTTTGATGTACGTGAAACAAGTTATCGCTTACGTTATAGCAGCTGTAAACAGTCATTCCCTCACCAGCCTCTCTTTAAGTTTCTCTTGAACGTAAGAAGAGGGGAAAAAAACGTAGCTTGTCATGTTGACCGTTACAAAGCGCTGACACTGGAGACTCCTTCCATAAACGTTCGATGAACGGCTTTTTAGGGCAGTCTGCACCATATCGACGCACGTTATAGAAGCAGTAACTCGTAGGAACAAGCGCATTAATAGAACCCTGTATTTGTAATCTTGTATTTATCGTGTTTTTTATGCAGAAACTGGCTCACTTGTACGACATGTTACACCGGGCTTACACCAAAGTCATAGAAGTGATGCATTCTGGGAAACGGCTGCTGGGAACCTTCTTCAGAGTGGCTTTTTTTGGCCAGGTACGGCATTTTAAAAATCCAGCACTGACTGAAGATGACTGTCCAGAAAAAACAGGATCTTGGTTTTCAATAATGTTTGACGCTGCATTAAACAGAAAACTTAATTATGAAAATATGCATGAGATCACATAAGGTTACAACACATAAGGTTATTTACTGAAATGAAATTCAGGTTGTGTGCATTTTTTGCATTTTTTGTAGTATGCATGGGAATAAAGTGCAGGTTCCATGTTTGCATGGTTGCTTTACTAAAGGCTTGTGGATGATTTGAAATTTTCTGGGTTTGGGGTTAATCAGATCTTCTCTGCTTTCTCTTTTCTTTCCGTAAGGCTGCGGTAAGTGGTGCTGCAGTAACTGCCTCTCTGTGTGTGTGTGTCTGTGTGTGTGTGTGTGTCTGTGTGTGTGTGTGTGTGTGTGTGTGTGTGTGTGTAACTCACATTCAGTGCTGTTTTTGCTAATGAGCCATAACAGTAGCTAATCTCTGGCCTTCCTGCTCACCTTCTCAAAAAAGCAGAGCTCCTCTTTGTGCTGATGTCTTTCATAACTCATCATAACGCACTTATGATGCTTGTTTCCACTCTCTGTTCGCTTGACTTTAAAAATGGAAACTCTCTCACGCTCGCGCTTGCGGCCGCCATCGGTAAAACGCAGGGCTACCACTTTAGCGTGCGCTCCAGCCGAGGCAGTAATGCTTTATGGTTTATGACCCATGAAACCACTCTGCTGCTGTCAGTTGACTCTGGAGAGGTTATGTATATAGTCAAAGTGCTCGCTTTAATCCCCATTAGTGCTTCTGAAAGCTTGCGACGGTGCATAATGTAATGCAGAGAGACAGAAGCGTGAGGTCGGAGCAACCTACAGCACACACAGGACCATAAACTCGCCGCTTTTCCGGGAACATGACGAGAACCTGTGGTGCTGGGAAACCAACAAGTGTTAGATCAAACAAAGTTTCGTTTCGTAGGTTCAGATGGGTTGTACAGTTTAATTTTAAACATGGATTAACAAATCAGCTATTACAGGGATGGACACATCAGAAATCTGATTCAAACCACTGAATCTCTGCCTCCTCGTACCGTGTTTTGGTTGCCTGGAAACCTAATTAATGTAACATAATAACATATGGCAAGCTTGTTAGCTAGTTAAATTCAAGACACAAATGACGTGACGAACGCGTCTGATGTCAGCAAGATGTTGGCCAGTTTCAGATATTATTTTTTTCAGTTTAACACAAAGGTTTTCATGACAAATGATGCTATCAGGATCAGCTTGGTGCATCTGTTTGGTATATCTCGTTTTTGCTCTAATGACAGTGAGCACTCAAGTTTGTGTGAACCCTGATGATCCATGTTCGATCAAATCCACCGGTGTTTCTTTCGGAACAGCAGAAGGGATAAGATCACGGAAAATCGGACCTTTTGTACAAAGCAGTTAACATGTTAACCTAGAAATTGGGCAACATCTTGAATATCGAATAGTCAACGTTTCACATTTCCTTTTTTTTTTTTGTTTTCAAATTCTAAAACGTTCTGTTTAGTTCCAGTTTTAAATAACAACAAAATTCCCAGATTTTCAATGTGGTCTCAGACTTTTAACCCCACTGTATGTTTAACCGCAAATGACTGAGTAGTAGGCAAGAGAGTCGTACGCGTTAAACTTTATTTTGCATTACCTGATTGTGAAAACATGCGTGCACACTGATTAATGCGCCAAGCCGAAGTCGGAGTGTGTAGTGTAGCAGGCGAAGGGATTCAGAACGATTCGCGTGCACTAGAGCTTAAAGTAATAGAATAACTAAAATGATTAAATGGTTAAAGTGTAATCTTGAGTTCGGTGCGTCTGGATGATTAAACTTTAATCCGAGTTCAGTCTGAATTCTTATTTAACCCCAAGTACAACCCAGAGCTGATAAACAGAAAGATCTCAGATTCATTTTCTCGTTAAGCAGTCTTAATCTTAATGAGCTCAGCTTTCAGCATTTTCATGTGTGGGCCTCCTTTTGCTTTGATTTCGATGTCTAAGGGCTCTGACACACCAAGCCAACCCTTCAGCTGCTCTCACACTAGGTGTACTAGGTAGTTATTTGCAAAATCTTCTCTTCTGTGATCGAAAAACATCCGCTGCATTTATCCACCTTGCAGCTTTTTCATTTAAAACATGCACTGGAAGTTGAAAAAAAAAAAAAAAAAAGCTCTTTGTGAAAGCAGCCTTAGACGCCACTGAGACAAATTGCATACAGTCCTTTAGATGTCTCAAACCATTGCCGCTAGTTCATCCTCATTAATTCCTGTTCCACTCTGATTAGCAGTCCTGGTTGGCACAAGTTATTCAGCATCGGCTTGGTGTGTCACGGCTCGAACACCCCTGCGGAGTGACCGAACACACCCTAGTAAAAGTGTCATGTTTAGGGTTTCTTTGAAGATGAAGATGGGAAGGAGTATATCTATAAGGAACCCAAGTTCACCCCTCTGTCTGAGATCTCACAACGCCTGCTTAAGCTCTACTCTGACAAGTTCGGCCAGGAGAACGTCAAAATGATCCAGGACTCTGGCAGGGTAAGATCATACACAGACGCATTCACCTCCGAGTGTCTGCAGATCCGTAAAAAACAGCACACGGTGTGAACGCCATGGCTCCAACAGCAGCATACAGCACAGGAAGCCACATTTACGTTCATTCATTTCTTAGATCATTTTGTTTAATCCAAAGCAACTAACAAGCAGAGGAGGAAAGTGCTTAAGTAGCTGTACCTCGTTATTATACATCACTTACCTGAGTATCATTGAAATCTTTGAATACTATCACTCAGTAAATGTTATTTACTATCGATGTTTATAACTTTCAAGCAAATCCATAGTAAGTTTCATGAATATTCAGGAATAAGACTCTGTGTGTCATGCTATTACAGGACAATAATCAGCAAAATTACTGTTACCACACCGATATGATTATTTTCATATAACAGCATGACCTAAAATGTTTTATTCCTCTTATGCCACATCGATTTTCCACATATTACAATGGTTTATTTTATTAAAGGGCACCACGTCATACTTTCTATCCACTTATAATGCCGTTTAATTTTGTGAAACGTCTATGAAACCAGTTAGTTCCTGTTCTCACTTACGTTACAGCAGTTAGAAACAGTCATTCCGTTATTGTTACATTCGCACTGTTACTGAGAAACTGCAAAGTATAAACTCCTCTGGAAGCCTCAGATCTCAGCTCTGGGCATGAGAAAGTGAAACTAAGTGCACTCCTGGGTTGTCTTCACCTCGCTAATGCACAGTGTGAATTTGGTGAAAATCTGAGAACATTGAATATTTCATTAAAAAAAAAAACCACAAAGCCTTTTTTTTTTTTTTAACCAAAAATTTGATGATGTCGGATTTTTCACCAAATTTGCACTGTGTGTTAGGGAGGTGAAGGCTAACACTGGAGTGCACTTAGTTTCATCCTTCCACTCTCCGGAGTTGAGATACGATTGCTTACGTTTGTTGGAATTGTCTATGAAGTATGATATTTTTGCCATATCGCTCATCCCTGTGACACAGCACAGATAGTAAGACCTCTTCAGACATATAGAAAGCATGGTTTTATTTATCGTAGTCACAGTTAAATGCAGCTGAGTGCAAAAGTTTGTGTCTTTCATGCTTTCTGGGTAAAAAAAAGGGGGGGGGAAGGTATTGGAGAGGAATGATTTATAATCGCACTCTCCGGTCTCACCCACATGAGGATGGGTTCCCTTTTGAGTCTGGTTCCTCTCAAGGTTCCCTCCTCATATCGTCTCAGGGAGTTTTTCCTCACCACCGTCGCCCCTGGCTCGCTCCTTATGGATCAATTCACATATTTACAATTTATTTTGGTTAAATTTAATTTGCATCTATTTATTTCTATGCTGCTTTGTGACAATGTCCATTGTTAACAGCACTATACAAATAAATTGAATATAGCTATAATGTCAGTGGTTCACTTTTCCCTCTTGCTTAGGTGAATCCTAAGGACCTGGAGGCCAAGTTTGCCTACATCCAGGTGACACACGTGACCCCCTATCTGGAGGAGAAGGAGCTGGAGGAGAGACGCACCGACTTCGAGAGGAACCACAACATCCGCCGGTTTGTCTTCGAGACGCCGTTCACCGAGTGTGGCAAGAGGCACGGGGGCGTGGACGAGCAGTGCAAGCGCAGAACTGTCCTCACCAGTGAGTTAACCTAATCACTGATCCCGAGAACTGTTACTTCAGCATTCAGGATCCATTGGGGTCTAAACTGATTCCAGACCAGCCGGTTCAGAATTTCGGACCATTCAGGGATGCTGCAGAAAAACACAGTATGTGATGGAAAAATTTCGGAGTGAAATTGAAAAGGGGTTGATTGAGTTTGATAACAAATAAGCAACGGGAGATATCACAACCAATCAGATATCACTGTGCTCAGGTATCACATGACCAAAAAATGGTCATGGACTGAAATAATATACTGCGTTCATTAGATCAGTGTGCTATTAGCTCATGTGCAGTAAGTGCTTTATCCGGGTCAGGGTCCGGGTGGATCTGGAGCTTTTTCTTGGAACACTGGGTGTGAGCCGGGAATACACCGTGGTTGGGACGCACCTGCATTCACACACTCTTTCACACACAGAGGCAATTTAAAGTCACTAAAAGACCTACCAGCAACCAACTCGGAGAAGGAAACTCGTTACGGTATAGCTGTGGTAACAGGAACTAACTTATTTTTGAGGATGTTCCAAACATTTAACTATAAACAGATATAAAGTATAATGCATTGTCCTTTATTGAATAAAACCTGCAACTGTTGAGAAATAAACCGCTTCGGGACATGCTGTTATTGGAAAATTCAAACTTTTTATACATTTATAGTTACATATATAGTTAGGTTTAGTATTATGGAACGCCTGCTAAGCCAGACTCTTCAATGACTTTCTCATTGTCCCTGAACCTTTGGCCAGTTATCACATGCGCTGATAACTAATCACCCACTTAATCAAAGTCTCCAGCTTTATATGACCTGACTGTGCTTCCACCGACGCTTATCTTTATCTGATTAGGACACGATGATTGCATGAATACACATGTAGCATGGACGCCAGCAGTCCGTACTGCGGTGATCAGGTTACCGCCCAAAACTGAAAAACATGTTTGGGCATTTTAATGAAACAGAGAAGATCAGTGCAGTCATTTTTTTTGTTTTGTTTTTTTATTAAAAAAGGCACATTTTTTAATGAACGTAGCTCGTATGAACATGGCTTCTCAAATACAATTTGCTTTACCTAAAATGTTTACAAGAAGCAATAATGCAAACATAATCACCTCCTAATGTTCATGTACACACACCTGAGTCCGCAGCTTTAACAGGAAGTGCTACAGTCCAGGACGAGAAGCAGCATCAGGTACTCTATATCTCGCAAGACTCAGATGACTGAAAGGTTTTTCCTCATATCCTTTCATCTTTGTGGTTTATTTTTTAAAGAAACATTTTTACTATATTAAATAATGAATACATATTAAATAATACTGCATAAAAAAAATCAGCTGCCAGGCCTCTCTGATTACTCAGGCGTAAGTGACTCAGAGTTTATGACGCAATAACAGGAAGTTTTATTGTATGGCAGACTTTTCAGCTCCCTGCTGATTCTCATTACACATTTAACACTCTTAACATATTCTTTTTTCAATTTAAAAATAACACTTTCTCAGTACTTCTTATAAAAATTATTTAGGGGTGGGGCTACGGATGAGCTCAATTAGTGATGTCACTAAATAAGTTCCACTGGACCAATCACCACTGAGATTAGAGGAAACTTTTAATTTGTATATCTCTCCCACTTTCTGTCCCTCTGCATCTCCATCATCCTGTCTCTCTCTCCCTCCTTTTGTCTCTCCCCTTCTCTCTCTCCTTTCTTCTGTCTCTCTCTTCCTCCTTTATGTCTCTCTATCTCCTATTGTGTATTTTTCTCTCAATTTCTCAATCTGTCTCCTCTTCTGTCACTTGCTCTCCTTTTGTCTCTGTTTCCCCTTGTGTCTGTCTTTCTCTCTCTCTTTCTCCTCTTCTGTCTCTTTCTCCCCTTCTGTCTCTCTCCCCTCCTGCCTCTCTCTCTCTATCTCCTCTTCTCTTGCACTCTCTCCCCTTTTCTGTCTCCTGTTATGTCTGTCCTCTCCTTTTGTTTCTCTTCCTCCTTCTGTATCTCTCTCTCTCTCTCTCTCTCTCTCTCTCTCCCTCTCAGCCACTCAGTGTTTCCCGTACGTGAAGAAGCGTATAGCGGTGATGTATCAGCACCACACAGATCTCAGTCCTATAGAAGTGGCCATAGACGAGATGAGCGCGAAAGTGACGGAGCTGAAAGCTCTGTGTGCAGCCGCTGAGGTGGACATGATCCGTCTGCAGCTCAAACTGCAGGGCAGCATCAGTGTGCAGGTGTGTGTTTTTTACACACACACACACACACACACTCACACACACACACACACACACACACACCCACACAAATCCATAGTGAACATAATACAGTGCTGTATCTCTCATTAGGTAAACGCAGGACCACTGGCTTATGCGAGAGCGTTCCTCGACGACGCCTGCGCCAAAAAATACCCAGACAACAAAGTCAAACAGCTTAAAGAGGTCTTCAGGTACATGTCTGAATCTTCTGTTTCTTATACACGTCTTCCTGACTGTGTTTGAAGACCCCAAGTGCATTTGTGTTTGTGTACTGCATTTCCTGCTTTTTCACCAACATGGCCGATTCACGCGGTCACCATGTAAATCTAATCCCGTCTACATAGAGCTCCGTGACTGTGTGCGTGTGCGTGCGTGTGTGTGTGTGTGTGTGTGTGTGTGTGTGTGTGTAGGCAGTTTGTGGAGGCTTGTGGCCAGGCTCTGAGTGTGAACGAGAGACTGATAAAGGAGGATCAGCAGGAGTATCACGATGAGATGAAGGCCAGCTACAGAGACCTGATCAGAGAGCTGTCGCTTATCATGCATGAGCAGGTACACACACACACACACACACACACACACACACACACACACACACACACACACACACACACACCATAATTCCTAAAAATGGACATAAAAACAAACACTCATTTAAAGCCACCATAACACACAGTAGATTAATAAGAGTAGAATAATACACATGGGTTAAACTGGGATTTAGGAAATGTTAGAGCCTCTTTAATGTCTCGGTTCATGTTACCGAGGCAACAAGTATTATAACAAGTATTATAACAAGTATTATAACAAGTATTATAACAAGGGGATAATTTAACTCGGCGCAGTTAGCTTATGTTTTTAGCTTTACTCATTTCTCAACTTTGATATCAAAGATATCAAAACCATCTAATGTCTAGATCTCAGATCTGATTAGCGAGTTTAATTTACACTGTTCACGAGCTACCTGCCTTATGTGTGTGTTTATCCATCACAGACGCACAAAAGTAATTCTTCTTTAGTATACATAGAGTATTACGCAGTTTTGTTTAGCTGCACAGCCCTCGATATTCAACAGTGTGCTTCGGAACAACTGAAGGTAACGTTACAGCAGGGGAAGAAATAGCAAATGTCCACTTATTGTAATCTAATCTGCTGATTAAAGTTCGAGGCATCGTTAACATCGCTAATTAAAGCAGCAGCTATCAAGAAAGGATTTAAAACAATCATGCATCTGGGAAAATTATGAAAAAAAATTAATCAGGGATTTGATCGATGAACATGAACCACTGGTGGATCATGGGAAATAATGTAGCATGTTAGCATGATTTACGTTTATTTCATGAGGTTTAGAAATTAGAATCGAAATTATTCAAATTATGTACATTTCTCAGATTATCCTGGAGTTTCTATCGCCTCCGCTCTTTGTAATAAGTGCTTTAACTCTCGCTTTCTCACTCTTTTTGTGCTGGCCTGTGCAGATCGGATGGTAACCAAACTTCTTTTACAAAACATTTGATTCTATTGTCTTTCTTAAAAACCCATTTTTCCCTAACACACGACTCACTCGCAACTTTCCTTCCGATCTTTTTCTCAGATCTCTGCGCTGGAGAACGGTGCGAAGAGCTCGCTCTCTGATTCGCTGCACATCTTTAAGGTCATTAGTGCCAGCCCCGGTGGCTCCGCCCTCCATGGATTACCCAGCTCCGCCTCCTCTGTGTGAGCTTTTAAACCTTTAAACAGGAAGTAAGAAGATGTAGCAGGAGGAGAGGACCCGGGACGCTGGGAATTAATGACCCTTATATGGTTTTAGATAACAAAGACAAAGTTAGGGTCACATGATTAAAGCTGAAATAAAAGAAATTCAAATTTGAATCTATATTTTCCCTTAAAATCAGGTTTTCCAAAGTTTGGAATTTTGGGAAAGCTAATGTTTTACACATAGATAAGGAATATTAAGAAGTGAAATAGGATAATAATCGACTTCAGCATAGTAACTCTGCTTCATCACACCACTCTGTTGTTGATTATTTTCCTAGAACAGCACACCACCACGTCTCCATCTCCACGTCATCTTAAACATTTTTCAGCATGAAAAGCAAAGGAGCTAACGTCGATCTGTGCAATATTATGTCTCACTGTGTCTTAGTTTATTATTTCATTGGTATTTCTCTTGCCAAAGAGAGGGAGACGAGATGCAGCGTGTGCACGTTACGTACGTTATTTTTAAACCCCCCCCGTCACGTTTGTTTGTCTTTCGCGTATTCGCATTGGTTTTGTATCCGAGGCAGTTTTTATTGAACACAATGGCACAGGTTTGAAATTGAACAGTTCTGTAATATATTAATGTCTTAAATGCCTTTTTCTTTTTAATAAAAAAATAAAATGATTGCACAACAATTGTGTCTCTCTCTTTTACAAAAAAAAAAAAAATGACAATGATTTGAATTGAACTTACAGGATATATGACAAAGACAAACTTCAATATTATTTCATATTTGTGTGTATTTCTCGATCTAACCGTATTTATCCGCAGTGCTTCTCATTTCTTAAGGCCTCTTGTTTTTAACCTCAGTGAACCGTAAATAAACTTTTCGTCAGATGTTCTGTAAGCCTGATACCAAAATGAAAACGGCAAAGGAAAGCATTTTCCACGAATTCATCCATTTTATGTTGGTGTTTGTGCTGTAGATGTGCGTTTTAACGCTAACTTGCTGTACACAACATAAAAGGTCAGCTAGCATTTTGCTAAAAAGCCTGTTTTTCTTTAACAGACTCACGTGAGTACTTTGCACGACCCTGAAAATCTGAGTCACATCGACATCATCATCATCATCATGACTTTATCCTGTTTAATTAAGAACAAAATCTAGTATTGAGAAGTGATGCAAACTTCTGATAGTTTGTGCAAATGACCGTGGAACAAAGAACAGACACAGTAAGCGCCTGAAAATGGAGAAGTGGAAGAAGCTTAGACCAAATGAAATAATCAGAGACCTGAAAAAGGTCATAAATTATCAAAAATTGTCGGATTGTTTCTCTATGAAACATTTTTTATGCACGTTTTTCCTGCGTGTATCAATGAAGAAACACCCTTACGATCCGAATCTCATTAAATTGATCGCTGTCTTGTTGTGTGCCTCGAGTTAAAGCAGTTGCAGTCGAGATGTTTGGCCGTGTAGGAAGGACGAGTCTGCGGTTTGATTAGATATCCAGCGTTACAGTTAGATAATGCACAAGCGTATATCTTAATGAACCTGGCATGAGTTCATAGCTATTACAAATGGACAACTCTATGTAAAGCAACGTACAGTGCTTCACAAGTTTGCACACCCCTATAACCAGCAAGACATTTAATACCATAATTTACATAATAAAAGAATTAAAATGATATTAATAAATTGAGGCACGCTGAAATAAATTGACTCATCCGGGTCGAACGTAATAAACATGACTGCTGACTTGCACTCTTGCTGTAATATTTGTGCAGGATGTTGTAACTGTCATATAGAGGCCCGTTTTTTTTCTTTTTTTCCCCTCCACCAGAAAGTGAGGGGGTGAAAACTTTTGCACTCAAGTGTAAAAATGTATTAATTAGCCCAACAGCTGGTATCACATGTTCCTGTATTTATAGTGTAAAAACAAGCAATCTATCAGTCATCACACACACAAACACACACACACACACACACACACACACACAGATGCTCTGAGCCATAAATGGGGGCCACAGTCCACAGTCCTCTCTGCCTGATTAGGATTTATGATGCAGGTTATATATAAAACCCCGCTACCTGCATCCTCAGGTGCTCAGAGCACAGGAGGTGTGTGTGTGTGTGTGTGAGCGTGTGTGTGTGTGTGTGAGAGAGAGTGGTACACTAAAGGATATCCACTCGGTGAGGAGTAAGAGACGACAGGAAACATGGCAGGTGAGTGATCCAGGTGACAAACTACAACATAAAGGCTTGGATTGAATTTTTTTCAGCTGCAGTTGCATCAGTTAAGCATGAGGTCTTTTATCAAATGTCTAATTCTGTTAGTCTCTTATTCGAGTCCTTGTGTCAGTATTCATGACTATTTGAACCAAACGTCTCAATTTATGTTAGTAGGTCCGTTCTGAAATGTCCAATCTGAAAATCTGAACACACTTTATTGTACTTTATAGACAAAGAGCAGGGAAAGGAGAAGAAGACCAAATCCAAGGTAAAGAAAAATAAAACTACAATAAGAGCCAATGCATTGTACTGTATTAAGTCTTAGAAAACATGTTTCTAAGATTTTTTATTATCATTTTTTGCCTGTGAACAGACGGAGTGCTGTGGCTACCCTCTCAGCATCTTCTTCATCGTGGTGAACGAGTTCTGCGAACGCTTTTCCTACTATGGCATGCGAGGTAAGTTTACACTTGGCGTTGCATCCTCCATGGATTCTGGGTGAAAAAAGACATATTTTACAATTCATTAAACCATTAAACAACAACAAAAAAGACTTGAAAGAAGTAATAAAATGGGAGTACTGTTGTGCGAAAAGAAAAGAAAAGAAAAAAGAAGAAAAGAAAAGAAAGTCAAAGGGGTTGGAGGAGGTTATAAAGGCTAATGGCAAATTATTAGACATTTTGCATGTCTGTTGTGTATAATAATGAATAATAATAAGGAGTTAATTATTGTTTAAAATGTTTTTAATGTTATGTTATTGTTATTGTTTATAATGTTAAAATGTCTTAAATGTTTGTCTAAGTGTGCACAAACTTTTGCACTCCTCAGCGTTTCAACTTGTAATATCAGTTCACCATCCTGCCTCCTTTCATCTGTTCTCACCCCTCTCTCTCTCACCCCTCTCTCTCACCCCTCTCTCTCTCCCTCTCTCTCTCACCCCTCTCTCTCTCCCTCTCTCTCTCACCCTCTCTCTTACCCCTCTCTCTCTCACCCCTCTCTCTCTCCCTCTCTCTCTCACCCTCTCTCTTACCCCTCTCTCTCTCACCCTCTCTCTTACCCCTCTCTCTCTCACCCCTCTCTCTCACCCCTCTCTCTCTCTCCCTCTCTCTCTCTCACCCCTCTCTCTCTCTCCCTCTCTCTCAC
>CM074975.1:31675412-31689304 GCA_037576825.1 Pangasius krempfi | reverse complement strand
AACACCCGGCCTCCTCTCTCCACTCCCTCTCTCTCCATCTCTCTCTCCCCTCTCTCTCACCCCTCTCTCTCTCTCCCTCTCTCTCACCCCTCTCTCTCACCCCTCTCTCTCTCTCCCTCTCTCTCTCTCTCTCTCTGTCCGTAGCCGTGTTGGTGCTGTATTTCCGTTATTTCCTGCGCTGGGATGATGACTTGGCCACCACGATCTACCACACCTTCGTAGCGCTGTGCTACCTCACGCCCATCCTGGGAGCCATCATAGCCGATTCCTGGCTGGGAAAGTTTAAGTGAGTGAGAGGTTTTTTAGGGTGTATTTTTGGTTTGTTTTTACGTCTGTATCTTTTCTGGCTTTTGATTTGTACCGTAACTTATATTTATCCAGCACTGAGAAAGGTATATATATAATATACTATATACTACTAACGATATACTAAAATGAAGTAAAATGTATTTTAAAAAATACTGTAAAATGTAAATAAAATACAAAATATGCTAAAATGAAGTAAACAATTGCAAACTAATGAAGCTAATAAAAAAAAACCAGCTAATTAAATTCCTTTTTTCATAAAACAGTGCAGTGACAGTTTATTACGGGAAGAAAAGCGACTCGCAGGACGATTGAGTGCAGTATGGGAAAAAAATTTCATATTTATTTCTTTATTTCTGTATAATTTTATAAACCCATCTGAAGTATTCCCTTGAAAAGATTTTCATGGACAATAGCAGAATACATTGTTATTTTATTTGAACATAACTGCATTTTCGTATTCAACACGTAATCCGTCAGTCTGTCCCCAGACCTGAACATACTAAACCTAAAACCATGTAAAAAAAAAATTAATAAATAAATACATGTAAAAATATCAATAAAAAGAAATAAGTAAAAGAAAGTAGCAAAACTTTAAAAAAAAAAAAAAAAAAAAAAAAGTAAACTTGAAAAAGTGACCTGAATTTCAAATGAACACTGAAAATAATATAAATAAAAACAAAAAAATTTATTTAAATAAAGCTTTAAAATGATACTGTATATAGTGACCTCTCTCTCCCTCTCTCTCTCTCTCTCTCTCTCTCTCTCTCTTTACAGGACCATAGTGTATCTCTCCATCGTGTACACTGTCGGACAAGGTGTCATGGCCATCAGCGCCATCCATGACATCACAGACTCCAACCAGGACGGCACTCCTGATAGCATGACCTTCCATGTGTGAGTTATTCCACGTAACCCGTTAACATGATCCCTATTCGGATGGGAATAGATTTCGACTGAGCACATCGAGTAGTTCCGTCTCTCCCATGTGGAATTTTATTGACTTGTAGATCAGCCTTGTTGCTGTTTTTCTCCGTCTTCCGCTGAGAACATTTCAGATCAATGTATCTACTGCTAACTGATCATTTCTGCCTCATCGGGATCGACATGTTGGTGATTTTGCAGGTAGATGCTGCCTCTTGCGTTGCAACAAAGTCTTTTGACCCCCGTCTACTCGCCGTATTTAATCACCTAGAGCACACACGCAGCTCCTGAATCATGAAAGGATGACTGCGTTGTTGATACACTGCACGTATCAGTTCTTTCTTAGTCATGATTCCCGTTTCTGTTTGAATTCAGTGCTTTGTCCATGGTGGGTCTGCTTCTTATTGCTTTGGGGACGGGAGGCATCAAACCCTGCGTAGCTGCCTTCGGAGGGGATCAGTTTCAGGACCATCAGGTTTGTGAGCTCCTGTTTAACCCCTTAAACTCCTCATAACTGCACTTTTCATATTAGTTTCACTCTAGATACGGAATAATATTATGAACATTTTGGGACACGGTGTTATAGGAAAATAATCAACGACAGGCTGGTGTGATGAAGCCGAGTTACCGTTACCACCAAAACCAGCATGTCCTGGAGCATGTTGTTCCTCTTTATTACAGTACCACAGCAGTTTCTTCCAATGATTACAATTTTTTTTAAAAATTAAATACCATCGTACTTTTTATACATTTATAGTTGCATTTAATGTCGGCGAAGTGAGTTCGTGCTCTCACGTACGTTATAGCAGCTATAAACATTCGTTCCATCGCTAGCCTCTGTTTTATTCTCTCTCAGAAAGTTAGTAAGACAAAAAAAAAAACAACAAAACACACAGCTTGTCTTTTTTCATTCCTGAGAAACCGGAAAAAGGATAAACTCCTTCGTCCTGAAGATGTCGGAAAACCTACGGAAAACGTTACAGCTTTACTGCTGACACTGGAGACTCCTTCCATAAACGCCTCTTTAGAGGCAACATCACCCTGTCAGCGATTACACAACCCTGTTCACTTCGTGGAGCGTCCACTGTACACGTCTCTGTGAGTGAGCTGTTACTATAGAAACGATAACTTATTAAAGCGAGCGCGTTGATGTAAACCTGTGATCTGCCGCTGCGCTCCTGTCAGAGCTGCTGTGATAGAGAATTAATCAGGAATTCAATAATAGGGGGTTAAAGATCACATAAACACACACACATTATAGTGCTTTAAATCAGGAAGCTGAACTCAGCATTCTGGATCCCAAAAAAAGCATGATTTATTACTGTACTTTGCGCCAGTTTGTCATTATCAGAGCACAAGGTTCACGTAATAAAGATTAAATATCGCATAAGGAGGATTATTGATGAGCATTGCACATGGATCATTACTGAGTCTCACAAACGTGTCACATCATAAATAAAGGCTCACATCATCAATCCATTACACCATAAAACACTGATAAAGTCGTTTACAGTTTGCAGTGCTTTTGTAAAAGTCAGAACTTTAACTGTTTTTTTGTTTGTTTTTTTTATGGTCCAGGAGAAGCAGAGAAGCACCTTCTTCTCCATCTTCTACCTCTCCATCAACGCTGGCAGTCTGCTCTCCACCGTCATCACACCAATCCTCAGAGGTGTGTGTGTGTGTGTGTGTGTGATTTAGGAAGCCGGGATTTGTGATAACATGACACCAGAGGTTGATCTCCTTCCTCCTTCTCTTTGCTACAGCTCAGGAGTGCGGCATCAACTCGCAGCAGAAATGTTATCCGCTGGCGTTCGGCGTCCCTGCGGCTCTCATGGCTGTCGCTCTCGGTAAGTGCACTCAGTTTACAGTAAAGCTGTTAGCTACAGTGGGGTGCTTTTAACTGGAGCTTCTCACCCATGTGTGTGTGTGTGTGTGTGTGTGTGTGTGTGTGTGTGTGTGTGTGTGTGTGTGTGTAGTGGTGTTCATTGCGGGCAGCGGCATGTACATCAAAGCTGCACCCAAAGGCAACATAATGCTGGAGGTTTGCAAGTGTATTGGGGTGAGTATCGCTAAAGTATTAAAGTAGTATTAAAGCAATACTCCAGCACTCATCTCTATCCATCACATCATAACACAGATTTAAATTAAATACAAATTTTACTCTAACATTACGCTCTAACACTAAAGAGAAAATCTTACCAACGCTGGTTTTTATTTGATTTTTTTTTTTAATCAAACATTTGAACTTCTAGAGCAATACAGTAAAAAAAGGTAATTCTGGCAAATTACTTTTTTTTTTCCCCCCATGAAGGTTTTATCGTATTCGTGCACCATCGCATACACAAACCACAAATCTCTCTCTAAAAGAAACAAATTGCACGTATTCCGAGCTTCATTTGGAAGCAGCGTTAACTGATAAATTCATGAGAGGGGGTTTATTATCTCTAAGTGCCCTTAGACTTTCTACTATAAGCAAGTATAATGTTGTACTGTTGTTTTCTTATAGTACAGGATGCAGGATATTAAATAAATCACCTGTGTTAAGAAATAAAAGACTAAAGGTGTAGTTTGTTGTATTTTAGAACTAACGCTACTTTATTCGATACGTAATAATGCTACGTCTTTCACGTTTCCGTCTCAGTTTGCCATTAAGAATCGCTTTAATCACCGGAGCAGCCGCTACCCCAAGAGAGAGCACTGGATGGACTGGGCTGAAGAAAAATACGATGTATGCAACACATACACACACACACACACACACACACACACACACACACACTTTTCTATATTTATGATCAGCCTAATGATTACAGTAGTTAATTAATGCTAGGTCTAGACCTAAGTCTAACCTTAATAACCAAATAACCAAAAGGAAATCTTTTGGCTCTATAATTTTTTTTTTTTTAATAAAAGTTGTGTCTGAAAAATCGTTAGTCCTGAAAAGTCTTGAATTTAAATTCAATTTCACCTTTTATTTTTCAATTCTCCACACTGAATTTCTGTTTATGTCTCCAGAAACTGCTGATCGCTCAGGTGAAGATGGTGCTGAAGGTTCTCTTCCTCTACATCCCACTGCCTATGTTCTGGGCTCTGTTCGACCAGCAGGTCAGAGCACACACACACACACACACACACACACACACACACACACACACACACACACACACACACACTCACTCTTCAGAGTTTGTAGTACATGTATTAATTACAGTGGCTTCTGTGTGCAGGGCTCTCGCTGGACTCTGCAGGCCACCACGATGAACGGCAACTTCGTAAGTCACTCTTAACTA
The DNA here is from genome assembly GCA_037576825.1 of Pangasius krempfi. Taxonomy (NCBI): domain Eukaryota; kingdom Metazoa; phylum Chordata; class Actinopteri; order Siluriformes; family Pangasiidae; genus Pangasius; species Pangasius krempfi. Next base: position 31,684,784 of record CM074975.1, on the reverse strand, counting down.
CTGACAGCCGTGAATTTCTTTCTGAACTATTTATAAAAAAATGCATGTCTTAAAAAGGGGAATTTGTGCCTCCGTAATCAACAATTAAAAAAAAGATTTATGCAATCATATAAGTGGCAAAAGCTGGACAGTAAAAAGATCGTTAACGATTATTAATGCAGGGTTATATACATGTTCATGGAAATGTAACGTTTCCTTGTTCTTCTCTCCAGCCATGTGTGTACGGTGATGCAATCAAAAATCTGAAGACAAGATGTGATTGATGCTAATTTAAATAAAATGTAATAATGTTTTCGCCTTTTCTCGTCAGGGTTTCTTCATCGTGCAGCCGGATCAGATGCAGGTAAAGCTGTTTCCTAATTTTATACGGCATTTGAGGTATTGTAGTGTAAATCCTACAAGAACATTTAAAAATGATATAATGGTAGCTTTCATCTCGTCATGACCTCACTTCCTGCAGACTGTGAACCCCATCCTGATCCTGGTGATGGTCCCCATCGTGGACAACCTCGTCTATCCTCTCATAAAGAAGTGTGGTCTGAACTTCACGTGAGTGTTTTCAGGAGAACCTGCCTCTCCTTCACACCAGGAAGATCGAAATGACAGATCTGTTCAGAATTGCAGATTCTTGTTGTGACTGTGAAAATTATTTCAGGCCTCTGAAAAAGATGACCGTGGGTATGTTCCTGGCGGCATTAGCATTTGTAGCTGCAGCTCTGGTGCAGTTACAGATCGATGTAAGTGCACACACACACACACACACACACACACACACACACAGACTAGGTATATTTCAGCTGAAACCTGAAGTGGCCGTGGCCTAAACCAGAAGTTTTTTTTTTAACCACTATGTCTGTGGAAACAGTGGAAAAACTCATGCACTGCATATGTAACTGATCTCAGCTCTGGAGCGTGACAGAACAAAACTAAGTGCACTCCTGTGTTAGTCTTGACCTCCCTAACACACAATGTCAATTTGGTGAAAATCAGACAACGTCAAGTTTTTCACCCAAAAAAAACTTTGTTGATGTTCTCAGATTTTCAACAAACTGACATTGTGTGTTTGGGAGGTCAAGACTAACACAGGAGTGCACTTAGTTTTGTCCCATCTCCCTCCGAAGAGGAGAGATATGATTATATATTATAGTATAGTATTGAGTGGCGTAGCATAACATAGCATAGTATAGCATAGTATAACGTGGCATAGCATAGCATAGCATAGCATAGCATAGTATAGTATTTAAATTCACTACTTATATTTAAAATATATATAAATTAACTACTTATATTTTATTATCCACATTGTGCATTATGGAGGCCAAGACTAACACAAGAGTGCCCTTAGGTTTGTTCCATCACACTCCAAAGCAGAGATATATTACAGTATAGTGCCGTGTAGTGTAGCACAGCATGGCGTGGTATAGTATAGTATAGCACAGCATGGCGTGGTATAGTATAGTATAGTATAGCATAGCATAGCATAGTATAGTATAGTATAGTATAGTATAGCATAGCATAGCATAGTATAGTATAGTATATTACAGTATAGTGCCGTGTAGTGTAGCACAGCATGGCGTGGTATAGTATAGTATAGTATAGCATAGCATAGTATAGTATAGTATAGTATAGTGCTGTGTAGTGTAGCACAGCATAGTGTAGTATAGTATAGCAAGCATAGCATAGCATAGCATAGTATAGTATAGTATAGCATAGCATAGTATAGTATAGCATAGTATAGTATAGTATAGTATAGTGTAGTATAGTGTAGTGTAGCACAGCATGGCGTGGTATAGTATAGTATAGCATAGCATAGCATAGCATAGTATAGTATAGTATAGTGCCGTGTAGTGTAGCACAGCATGGCGTGGTATAGTATAGTATAGCATAGCATAGCATAGCATAGTATAGTATAGTATAGTGCCGTGTAGTGTAGCACAGCATAGTATAGCATAGTATAGTATAGTATAGTGTAGTATAGTATAGTATAGCATAGCATAGCATAGCATAGTATAGTATAGCACAGCATAGTATAGTATAGTATAGTATAGTATAGTATAGCATAGTATAGTATAGTATAGTATAGTATAGCATAGTATAGTATAGTATAGTATAGTATAGCATAGTATAGTATAGTGTAGTGTAGTATAGCATAGTATAGTATAGCATAGCATAGTATAGTATAGCATAGTATAGTATAGCATAGTATAGTATAGTATAGTATAGCATAGTATAGTATAATATAGTATAGTATAGCATAGTATAGTATAGCATAGTATAGCATAGTATAGTATAGTATAGCATAGTATAGTATAGTGTAGTATAGTGTAGTATAGTATAGTATAGCATAGTATAGTATAGTATAGTATAGCATAGTATAGTATAGTATAGTGTAGTATAGTGTAGTATAGTATAGTATAGCATAGTATAGTATAGTGTAGTATAGTATAGTATAGTATAGCATAGTATAGTATAGTATAGTGTAGTATAGTGTAGTATAGTATAGCATAGTATAGTATAGTATAGTATAGCATAGTATAGTATAGCATAGTATAGTATAGTATAGTATAGCATAGTATAGTATAGTATAGTGTAGTATAGTGTAGTGTAGCACAGAATGGCGTGGTATAGTATAGCATAGTATAGCATAGTATAGTATAGTATAGTGTAGTGTAGCACGGAATGGCGTGGTATAGTATAGTATAATATAGTATAGCATAGCATAGCATAGTAGGGTTTAGTAGATTAAATAGTTATAACCAATAAAACCAGTATGCTTTAGTATTGTACAGAATAGTACAGCATGATATAGCATAGTAGATCAAATTGATATAGTATAGCAAAGAAAATGGGTAGAATATACTTTAATACAGTACAGTATATAAAATAGGAATATTAAAATACAAACTCATGCACTGCACGTGTACTTTACATTATATCAACTATTAAAATGTGTAAATGTGTGAGTCCCAGACCTGTGTATTTTACTGAGAGTAATATATTGGAAACGAGACGCTCAGATCTCAGCTCTGGAGCGTGACGGGACGAAACGAAGTGCACTCCGGTGTTAGACTTTACCTCCCTAACTCATGGTGTAAATTTGGTGAAAATCTGAGAAAGTTGAATTTTTCGGCCAAAAAAAATTAAAAAGCACAAAACCCCTTACCGTTTTTTTGGGTGAAAAATTTGACATGCTCAGATTTTCACCAAATTCACATCGTGTGTTTGGGAGCTCAAGACTAACACAGAAGTGCACTTAGTTTTATAGTATCACACTCCGAAGCGGAGAGATAGCAGGTTATAAACAGATATGTTTAGAACACGTTATCTGTTCATTCCGCATCATGTATTCGTTTACATTCCTACTGTAGAAAGAACATCAGGTTACGTGAACGTCTACGTTCTCTCTTATTTCACAGCAAACGCTTCCTACATTCCCCTCGGCATCTGAAGCGCAGGTGAAGTTCTTAAACCTGGAGAGCAACACACTGAGTATATCTGTGGACGGCAATCCCAATGAAATTCAGGCTTTCCAGGTATCTGCTCCTTCTACTCACCACTTCACCACTTCACCACTTCATCATATCTAAGTTTGCAACCCATGCGTGTAGCTGTAGACACAGTAACACACATTATCAACGTTAGCGCTCATGGCGTTTCTGCTCTGCTACGTGCTCTGTTCATCCGCTGAGGATTTCAAGCTTTCGGAGCGATTTATGAAGACAAGTTTTATAACATTTGCTAAAGTTCTCCTCAGTGAATATTACACACAACATATATAAAATGTTCATAGTCTTCGCTTTAATGCTAGCCAGCTAGCTAACATGAGCTGAATGTATGTTTGAGAGGAATTTGATGTCATATTCATAAATGTTCAGAATGTTCTTTGGTTATGCTAGCCAACTAGCTAACATTTGCTAACTGCTAACAACTAGCTAACTTATAGCCTGACAGAACTTCTGACAGAATGTTTGAGCCGTAAAAATTTTTCAAAGCTAACAGTAGCCTAATAGCTAACCTTAACTAGCCTGATACAAAATCTGAAAGGATTTGAAAATTCATGATCTCAGTGCTAACGTTAGCTAAATAACATCAACTAGCTTGCCATTATTTCTGACAGGATTTGTATCATTTTCTCAGACATGTTCATAATCTCAACATTGACACTAAACCTGCTAGCTTACATTAACTAGCCTGACCGAATTTCTGATTCAGGATTTTTAGTTCATAATCCTAAATGTTTATGATGTCCATGCTAACACTAGCCAGCTAGCTAACATTAAGTAGCCTTATTTGAAGTCATCTTCATCGAAGTTTATAATGGCAATGCTAACAAGCTAGATCGAATTTCTGACAGGACGTTTACGGCATGTTCATGAATACTATCGCTAGCTAACTAGGAATTTCTGACAGGGTTTTGAACCTCACTGCGAATGCTAGCTAACAGGATACTCAAGCGCCGCCTCTTACACTAGCATTTAGGTTCTTGTCGGAGTGACTTTGTTGTTCCGTCACTGCTAGCTTTAGCTTTAGCTTTAGCTAACTTCTAGCGAAATCACTGATTCCACCTTTAATTTATCAGAGCATAATGGACCACTTTCCAAAGAAAGCAGAAGTTAAATACGGGATATGAGAGAGAGAGCGAGAGCGAGAGAGAGAGAGAGTTTTAGTGAAAATGTGTACATAATATCTTTTCAGCAGAAAAAGGAAGAACAGTTAAAATAAATAATAAACGACACGCTGTTCATCTTTGCAGTCCTACGGCTACATGACCCTGAACACAGACACTATGAACATATCAGTCGGAAACCAAACTCAAGTCTCTGTTCCTGTGCTGAAAGGAGATCGACAAACGTTCCTGCTCACATCAGCCGGAATTGAGGGACGGGTACGTGTGATTTTTACGTTCTCAGATACCCTCCGCAGATTATTATTAATATTAAAACGCACACTCTCAGGCTTTAGCTATAATAATCAGTTTAATGGGATTAATCTGAGATCATAAGAGAGCTGATGTGTGTAAATAAGCGAAAGAAGTCCACAATGAACCACGACACCTGAAATGCTTCTTCATGTTTGTTCTAAAAAAAAAATCTCCTGGGATTTTCTCCTAAATTTCTCCTAAAATTCCGTCTTTTTGAATTTGTATTTTTGTGTGATCATTCGAAAAGGAAAAAGAAGTATTAATTAATAAATATTGTATAGGCATGAATTAATTAGTGTTCTCTCTGTTTTTCAGGTTAAACATTCGATAAATAAATATTATTAAATAAATAAATAAATAGAAAGAACATTTGAAAGAACATTAATAAAAGTAGTAAATAAATGTGACGTAAAATTTTATCGTGTGTAAAATGATGTACATCATTTATTAGCAATAACCGACAGGAACATATTGATTTTTTTTTTTTAAATTATTGCCACTTCAGTAATATTAGTACAGAATATTAAATACAGTAAAAAAAAAAAAAAAAAAAAAGAAATTGTGTTTATTATATATGCACAATTCTGTTGGAAATGTAATTTTGTCTAATAATTTATCAGAAAAAGTAGAAAACCTTGAGACTCATCGAACTTTTAGCTTTTTGAATAAAGATCATAAATATGAAAAATTAAATATATATTAAGAATAAAATGATAAACAATTTATTATCAAATATACAAACCTGTGTGACTCATTTAACATCCAGTTTTTCTTTTTTTTCTTTTCTTTTTTTTATACACAGTTTATATGGACTCTTTGGAATATCAGTACAGATTATTATTATTAATTATGATAAAGGTGTTTATCACATGAGGACAATTTTGTTGGAATTTGTCTAATAATCTTTTACAAAATATAAACCCTTGTGACTGAGTTGATTTTTGGCTTTTTAAATAAATGTAAAAAAAAATAATAATAATGCGTTTACATTATTATTTTTTTTTTTTTTACATTTATTTATGTAAAAAAGTAGTAGAAAAATATTATACAACTATATGAACTATAAAATTATATACCTAATTTGCTTTATTCTAATTAATATTGTTATTGTTTTTCTTTATTATATAATTTATACATCATGTAATACAGTATGTAATGTAGGAATATCTATACTGATTAATTACAATTTTTTAAAAAATTATGTATTTCAGTTTATCTAATAATGTGATTTCTCGCTGTGTCCTCAGGATGAAGATTTAAACAGCAAACCGGAGCAAGGCAATAACGATATCAGGTCAGTGCACTGCGCGTTTCTAAATGAACATTTCTAATAATGAATAGAATAAATATAATAATATTTATTGATTTGCGATGCGAGTATGAAGAATTGGTCATCTGTAAGTGGGATTTTTTAAAATGTATTTATTTGGGAATAGATTTGTGAACGGCTACGGCACGCCACTGAACGTGAAGTCGGGATCTAAAGACATGGGATCCATCGGTCAGTTCGAGTTCTCCAACTACACGCTGTTCCCCGAGGGCAAGTGAGTACCGCCGCCTTCACGTCACTTCATCTCACCACCCCATCACTGATTGTTTTCCTATAAGAGCGCGCCACGTAGTGTTTTATTCCTTTTATTCCTCCATACTGAAGCTTCCGGGGTGTAATTTCTCTCCGTGTACTGATTGCAGAACCACCTTTATCATATCGGACAGCGCGGGACAGTGCGAGTACTCCATGAGTCTGGGTTTTGGAAGCTCCTACACAGTGCTCATACCAAGCACCTTTAACTTCGGATCTGAAGTAAGTCAACAGCTATTACAAACACTACGCAATGCTGCAGTTGTGAGTCCAAACACACAAGTTTGACATTGGTTTCATTAGTTCACAGGGATGCCAGGTTGTTTATTCAGTGGGTTGGATGTGGGCTTGGATGTGGGCGATATGACGAAAAGTTTGTAATCACGATACCTGAAGACATTTCTATGATACACAATCACGATATACAGGTTTGCTAACAAAGTGCCCCGAAAAACCCAAAAACATAAGTTCGGTATTTTTATTTATCCCTTTTTTCCCTCTTTTTGAGTGTAAATGACTTGAAATAACATTCAAAAAGAGGGGGAAAAAATCTATACATTTTTACAACTTTAAAGATTCAGAACGTAATTATTAACATCAAATCAGCTGCTTGTTTTTGTAATTGTTGAGTTTTTAATTGTGATTGTTAATGAAAATGGTTAAAGATTATAAATAAAACTTTACAAATACACAAATGTCTCAGAAAAGTGTATAGTGACATAAAAAAAAGGATTACTGATATCTTCATAATTCCCAGCCGTAGTTGGATGTTTAGCATATATGAGATTTTTTTTTTTTTTTTTTACACATAACGTATCCATTACGCACTTACATACGATGTGTAAAATAAAGATGTTTCAGGACCTTGATGTTTTAAAAAAAACAGCATGTTTTAACACTGCGTCACTAAAAGGTTGTATTGTATGCGGTTCCTTCATATGTCTGGTAATGATGGCGTTTAGTACAGGGGTTGAAGGGGGAGATTTTGAGTTTTTGGAAGGTTTATGATTGGTTTTGACACACAGACCTGGCAACCCTGCACTGGAACTAACAAGCAATGCAGGGCTGTCATAAACAAAACAGAAGAAAACTTGCATGACTGAAACATTAATAGCTCTAAAGCATCATATCGGACAGTAAACATTTAGCTGTTCAACTACATTTGGAGTGAAAACTGAAGAAAAAAAAAAACATGCAAAATTCACTATTCCGTTAATCACACTACAACATCGTGCGTTTGTGTTGCGTTGCAGTGTGCAAGCGGCATCCAGCAGATAGAAGACATCAAACCCAACACCATCCACATGGCCTGGCAGATCCCGCAGTACTTCCTCATGACGTGCGGAGAGGTGGTGTTCTCCGTCACGGGGCTCGAGTTCTCCTACTCACAGGTACCGTCACCTAGAAATCGCATCTGGTTCGCTACGATGCGGTCACCACCAGAGTGTTCATCTGTGCTTTACCTGATTCCACTCAGGCCCCTAAGAACATGAAGTCGGTCCTCCAAGCCGGCTGGCTGTTGACCACCGCGATGGGGAACATCATCGTGCTGATTGTGGCTGAAGTAGGACAACTTCCTGACCAGGTACGGAAATTACGCTTCACCTCAACTTAATACTAATAATGATGATAATATGAATAATAATGTTAACAACTGACAGCAAGGTGTGTTTTAACCACCAGTTAATAATAAACTACGTAATAAACTACAAACCATAAATAGAAGTTAAAGTTGTATGTGCATTATGTTTTTTAAATGTTAAGAAACTAGATCTGCACGAGCTGTTTATTCCGTCCATAACGAAAAATGAGCCTTCATAAATTAGTGTTAATTAAATTACATGTTCATTAATATATAAACTAAGCAATAATAATAATAATAATAATAATAATAATAATAATAATAATAATAATAATAATAATAATAATAACCCTGAAAAAGTGGTTTCAGAAGTTGTAAAAAAATATTTTGTAATAATAATAATAATAATAATAATAATAATAAAATTCATATAAGCACTTTGTTAACATTAACCTTATTAATGCTGAAGGTTCTGGATTATTAACGTTATGAATAATTATTAATTCTACTAATAATAACAACTACCTTTCATAGCAAGAAGCAGGTCTAAGTGTTTTTACAGGAAAATAATACAAAATAATACAAAATAGGAAAATAAAACAATAAAAGGGTGTTGAATAAAATATAACAAGAAAAATACGAATTAGCAAAAAAGCAATAAAGGTATTAAAAATAAGCAAACAGGCTGAACGCTTTCTCAGATCATCGGCTTGACGTAACCGTGTCGTAAACACGCCACGGAAGACGTGATGTGCTAAGACGGATATAAGTGTGCGTAAGATAGAAAGCTAATTTAAGTTTGAGTCCTTGCTAGTAAGCATACATTTTATTACCAGTGCTAAAATACCATAATAAATTAATATAAATTAATCATTTCAAGGAAAGTGTGTTTATAAATACTAGCTGCTAATTGGCTGGAAGACTCACAGTTCTCTGCCACCATGATGTAATATATTTAGTTATTATTAACAAGTACGTATTTATTTAAGTATCTATTTGGTAGCATTCCAGTGTTTGTGCACATTAGTGTGTCTCGATTTTAATACCCCATACAACGTGTGTGTGTGTGTGTGTGTGTGTGTGTGTGTGTGATCCACAGTGGGCCGAGTACGTGCTGTTTGCATCGCTCTTGATGTGTGTGTGCATCATCTTCTCCATCATGGCTTACTTCTACACCTACGTCGACCCGGCCGAGATCGAGGACCAGTTTTCCGAGCACGACCCCGACGACAAGGAGAAGAAGCAGCAGCTGGAGATGAAGACGGACGCCACGGACGCCACGTACGC
>CM074975.1:31670412-31672912 GCA_037576825.1 Pangasius krempfi | reverse complement strand
TTTTAGCTGCCCACACACACACACACGTTTAGGAAAGACACACCCATTACAGCGTACACACGAAAAAGTTCTCTCATTGAAACAACATCGAAAGAGCTTTTAACAGTTTCAACACATTATTTATGAAGCACATTTGAAACAACTCGCTTTGACTAAACTGCAGCACGGGTCAAAGTGCGTGAAGGAAAATTCGCGATTGTCAAGCGGCGACAGCGTGGCTGATGTTTCTGCCGTACCTCTGTTAAGACTGGTGTGATAACGGTAGATAGGATCTGTGACAGCGGCCTCTGAGGTGTATCCTGCATCAACAACACACACACACACACACACACAGACACACACGATTTTATTAGTGTAAAATAAGGAAGTCTATTAAAAATAATTATGGAGTAGGAGCCTGAGGATCTGAGGATGTGATGTGCACCTGCTCTTCCACATTTGCTCCATTTTGCAGCTTTTTGGGGTCTTTCTCCCGAATCGTGAAGATCCACTCATCATTGCTGAAGTCGTTTCCACCAGACGCCTGTCCATCCGCTTCTCTGAGAGAGAGAGAGAGAGAGAGAGAGAGAGAGAGAGAGAGAACCTTAAGGAAGGTTTAGCTATTGTCAGTTAGGTGAATGTAGAATTTCAGCATGAAGAAGAAGCCTCTGGAATTTTTCTACTGAAGTTTCAAAATCCCATGGGATGGGCTGGAATTTCTGGCTGGAGAAAATGTGTGAATGAGAGAGAATCATCTGCGTACGAGTCAGAATCATCGGAGCTGGAGTCTTCTCGGCACTGCTCGGCCTTCCACTGCTTGTATCGGTCGATCAGCTCGGTCAGGTAGGACGTTTTCTTAGCGTAGCGCACAATCAGCTTGTGCTTCAGCAACTCTTTGGCTGTGGGTCTCTGAAAGAGAGAGAGAGAGAAAGATAGAGAGAGAGAATGAAAACAAAGGGAGAAAGATATTTTCACCATTCAAATACGATGTTAAATCCATGTAGAAAAGGTGTAGGAGCTTCTACAAGTAAGAACCCTTGCAGAAGGAGCTCTACTCCGACTTACAAAACTGGGGTCCTTGTTTAAGCACGCCTCCACAAACTCCTTGAGCGGTTTGCTGTAGTTGCCCTCCAGCGTGGGTGGGTTGTTCTTTGGGATGAGGAAGAGGACCTTCATGGGGTGCAGGTCCGAGTGAGGCGGCTCGCCTTTCGCCAACTCGATCGCTGTGATCCCCAGAGACCAGATATCAGCCTTCGGTGGAGGTCGAGTGCGAGAGAAAACATTCGATAAATAAAGAAGAATATTCATCATACACTACAGAAATGATCAGCGACCGAAAGTGGAATATTTCGAGTGACTCTATGCGTGGTGTGTGTGTGTGTGTGTGTGTGTGTGTGTGCGTAAACCTGCTGACCTTTGAGTCGTACGCGGACTGTTTAATGACCTCTGGTGCCATCCAGAAAGGCGTCCCTACGAACGTGTTGCGCTTGATCTGCGTATCCGTCAGCTGGCCCGCTACGCCAAAGTCTGCCAGTTTGACCTCTCCCTGCTCAGACAGCAACACGTTGGCCGCTGGACAACACACACACACACACACACACACACACACACACACAAGAGCAAATGTAGGGATTTCAAGGATATATTTATATTTTATCTCATTTCTAGCCAGCAATGTGTACAGTGTATGAACCGTGATAAAGAACTTGAGAAGGAAATTGTCGGGTTTAAAAGGCCACTTTTTTTTTTTTACTTCCCAAAATCACACAAAGTTTGTAGCTCCATTTCTTTATTATTTCTATTGGATAGTGAGACGGGAATAGGCAGGTATTAGACATAAACACATACATGTCTCATTTTTTTTAAAACAATAATCAAGACAGAAGTTAAAGAATTTCACAAAATAATAAAATAACACTAAGGAGAAAGAAAAAGAGACCAACCCGCAAACCTCAGCTGGTCAGGAATAATAATAATAAGCTTAGCTAGCGTTGGGCGATATGATGATTTAATATCGATATTGCAATGAATTCTGTTTCTGAGATTATCACAGGTACGGTGAGATCATTTCTTCTGCTTAAAACTAACAACTCCAAACTCTGATTAGAAGCAGCTGATTTGATGTTAAGATTTTGTGCTAAATCTTTAAAACTTTAATGCTTACATGGTATACATGATTAACTGAGTGTATTTTAATAATCAGGATGAGAAAAGAGATGACTCAAATTTCTCAGTGAGTCAGAGAGCAGGATAGTGGATCAGGCAGCTGTACCTTTAATGTCTCTGTGGATTTTCTTCTCAGAGTGAAGGTACTCCAGGCCTTTCAGGATCTCCCGCAGGATGGTGGCGATCTGCGCCTCGTCCAGAGCACCGGGCTCCAGCTGGAGAGAGAGAGAGAGAGGGAGAGGGAGAGGGAGAGGGAGAGGGAGGGAGAGGGAGAGGGGAGGAGGGGAGAATGAGTGGGAGGGGTGGAGGTAGGGAGAGTGGGAGAGTGAGATAGAGAGAGGGGGGGGGGGTGGGT
>CM074975.1:31648236-31651387 GCA_037576825.1 Pangasius krempfi | reverse complement strand
CTCTCTCTATCTCTCTCTCTCTCTCTCTGTATTGTTGTTTTCTCTATCTCTCTCTCTATCTCTCTCTCTCTCTCTCTCTCTCTCTCTCTCTCTCTCTCTCTCTCTCTCTGTCCATCTCTTTGTCTCTATCTTTCTTGCTCTTTCTCTGTAACTCTTTAGCTCTCTCTCTCTCTCTCTCTCTCTCTCTCTCTGTTGTCTGTCTATGTCTCACTATCTCTGTATCTCCCGGTCTCTCTCTCTCTCTCTCTCTCTCTCTCTCTCTCTCTCTCTCTCTCTGTCTCAGGTCAGTTGTTTGTTTACCCGTGACAGACGGTCTTATTAACAAAGACGACCTTATTACAGAACGTGACCACTTAAATTCCACTCACATTTCAAAGCTTCATTCCCCACCATTTAATTTCTCTGAGAATAATTAACAGCATCCACTCGCTCATATTTCACTAGTGTGTATCCATGGCAATAGCACAACCGCCACCCGCCTCCTCTGCGCATGAATTATGGGATGGATATTTCCATGCAGCATGAGCCGATCCATTTAACCAGAGCAGGGACCATTAACTGTAGACGGCTGGGTTTGGGTTACGGTTAGACTAATAGGAGAGGAGGTGGGTGGGGCCTTTACGCTCATTAGCCAATGGAAAGGTGAGGCTGTAAAATATCAGAGCAAAGGTGAGGATACACACATGTGCACACACACACACACACATACACACAAACACACACACATTTTCATGGAAATAATTCAATAAATAAAACCAGTATGTACAGGAACTGATGAAAGCCTACAGTAATCAACATTGTGAGTTTCTTTATCACCAGAAATAATGGCACCCTTCAATATAACAAACATTATATTAAAAAAGACTATATTAAATTAACATTACACGTTATTATTATTTTGTTATAATAAAATTAATCATTACATTTTGAATTAATAACACATAAAAATTGTTATTTTTTTTTTATTTTATTATCATTGTTATTTAAAATTTACTCTCATTTTTTTTTATTCCGCAAATTTTTTAATAATATCATATTTTTTTTTTTTAAAAACATGCTCAGCGTCTCCAGGAAATCTAGCGTTGCCTTTGATTAAATAAAATGTCAAATCCATTTGTAATCCATCACCATGTGAGACTTCAAACAGCTTTAATCATACAAATGATGCTTGATAAAAATGGGAAAAAACTGAAAAAAGAAGTGTTGCAACAGAAAAACAAGAAGTTGATGCAATAGTTTTAAGTTTGATCCAAAGTCTTTTTCTTTCACTGTATTGGATATATTAAAAAAAACCTGTTAAAACTACCATGAAGTTCAAGGGCTGTGATAAATAAATATTTTACAAATTCACTCATTCCAACTGTATCTCACTGATTTTTTTGTTCATCAAAATATCACCTTGTTGGACGTTATTTTATATACTGAATGTTGCTCAGTTTCATGAAGGGTGCCAATAATTCTGGAGTTGACGCTGCACAAAACTTATCGAACCCACACATCCAGACAATGCAACAATATAAATGTCTCAGCAGATTCTAAATATGTTTCAGCCTTGTCAATAGTTAAAGTTAGATAATCTTTCGTCCCACGGTTCGTACTGCTGAATTCTGGACTGTGATTGGTCAGAAGGTGTTGATTAATTTTCTATAGCAGCAGCTCTGACAGTAGTGTTTAAATTAATGCACTCGTTCTAATACGTTATCGTTTCTATAGCAACAGCTCGTTGACAAAGACTTGTAAGGAGATTTTTTTTTTTTAAATTGTTGATATGGTGAAGTTTTCTCCACAGTAAGGAGATGTTTATTTAACGTTTATGGAAGGAGTCTCCAGTGTCAGTGCTTTGTAATGGTCAGAGGTAAAGCTTTAACTTTAAGGTCTCTGACGTCTCACGTCTCCGACATAACTTTAAGTTCTACGAGGTTGTGCTTTGTGGTTTCTCAGTAATAACAATAGAAATTGAGGAGACAACTGTTTATAACCCAAGTGATACAATTCTACATCATAAAAAGTAACTATAAATGGATAAAAAAGTCTCTGATTATTTTCCCTTAACAGCGTGACACAGGGTGTTTTATTCCTTACTTACCTGTCTATAGCACGTAGTACATCATTAGCAGTACATTAAAGTATCAGCTCATATTTTAGGGAAATTCATTTGTGTTCGCCCAACACACACTTCACACACACACACACACACACACACACACACACTTGAGTAAGGTGGTCATTATCGTGTGTAAGCAATAAATCTGAATAGTCAATGAATAAATCATTACAACATTAAATCTTAATAAAATGCTTCAAACACACGTGAGGGTCGAGGTGCTGAGGATTGTTCCTGACTTTCCTCTGAAATAACAGCAGCTCTGTACCGCTCAATCTTTCCAGACATTTGAATTAAAGGTCATATGCAAATATGTGTGTGTGTGTGTGTGTGTGTGTGTGTGTGTGTGTGTGTGTGCACGGCATCCAGGAGCATTGTGGGAAATCCCGGGTCAGACATACATTACTGATGCAATGTAAAGAGAGAGAGAGAGAGACAGAGACATGTAGAGAGAGAGACAGACAGACACAAATAGAGACATACATATATGTATAGAGAGAGAAACAGGCTGATTGAGAGAGAGAGAGAAACAGGCTGATTGAGAGAGAGAGAGAAACAGGCTGATTGAGAGAGAGAAGAAGTGAGAGACACAGAGAGACAGACAGACAGACAGACACAGAGAGAGACATACAGAGAGAGAGACACAGAGAGAGAGAGACAGATTGAAACATACAGAGAGAGAGAGAGAGAAACAGGCTGATTGAGAGAGAGAAGCAGTGAGAGATACACACAGAGAGAGACAGACAGACAGATAGAGACATACAGATAGATAGAGAGAGAGAGAGAGAGAGAGAGAGAGAGAGAGAGAGAGGGAGACAAAGAGACAGAGACAGACAGACAGATATAGACATACAGATAGAGAGAGAGAGACAGGCAGACAGACAGACAGACACAGAGAGAGACATACAGAGAGAGACAGAGAGAGAGAGAGGGAGAGACAGGCTGATTGAGAGAGAGAAGCAGATAGATACACACACAGAGAGAGACAGAAAGATAGACGGACAGACAGACAGACACAGAGAGAGACATACAGAGAGAGAGACACAG
>CM074975.1:31618236-31643236 GCA_037576825.1 Pangasius krempfi | reverse complement strand
AGTTTATTTGCCAAAACAAATGTAGGTCTAGGTAGTGATGCCTCCACTGTGTGTACTGTTACCTTTACCCAAAGTTTCTGTGGCTTCTAAATTAATTCATGATAAAAAAAATTTAAAAAAATTTAAATTAAAAAAGGTTCATAATTCATATTTGATCATTATTTCGTCATGATGAATTACTCAAATATGCTGTGTAATCCAAAAAAAGTCTGTTTTTTCCATGATCGTACTCTCTCTCCATCAATAAATGCATAGATGCATAACAATAGCTTCGATATTTTTAAACTGCATTATTGTATTATCAGTGACTTTTCATTTATAACCCCTTAAAATCCCAAGTCCAAGCTTATTATTCTGTTATAAAGCATATAATCAAGTAACTACAGTGAAACTATAGTGGAAGGTATGCAGTTATGGAGTTACGTTGATGACGTCTGGAGATTTAAGGGGTAAATAAATGATTAACGAGCTCGTTGGATGGTTTCCTTTCCCCAACACGGATTTAAAAAAAAATGCTACTCCGTAGATCTGCTCTTAGCTCTTGCGCTGTTGCGTCGCAGACTTCGTGGACGCTTTTTAGTCCAAGGAGAATGGAAGAAAGTCTCCTCTGCTTGAGTTATATCGTATAAAACTCTGATAAAGTTCCACGTGTTCAGAACGGTAATGTGTCACGAAAGAGCTTCTCGATGATGGCGGGCGTCGGAACCAAGTCTTCGAGCTTCAGGTAAAAGATGCGCTGAAGTCCTTGCGTGCACAGCGTGCGCAGCTCGGGCAACTTGGCCAGCAGTTTTGACAGATGGCCACTGCAGGCCACGTGGTCCTTCAGGCAGGTTAAAATCTTACTCTGAAGCTCCTCTGTCTTTTTGGGCTCCTTGAGACCGTGCCTCTCTGTAGAAATTTAAAAAAAAAAAAAAAAACAGCTTTAATATGACATAATGAGAAAAGGAGAAGTATGTGAGAGATGTGTGGTGTGAATCCGGCAAGTCACCTGTGATTATCGTGAGAGCAGCCATGCAGGAGAACGCCGGGACGTCTACGCGCATGCTCTGGAGGCTTGAGGAGAACTCTGCGATCGAGTCGATCCACTCTCCGAACGCTCGCACGCACTGCAGCCTGTGCAAGACGACGCCGCTGCAGAAAACCAGCTTGTCCTCCATCAGGTTGGATCTGGATGGAAACAGGGGAAGAGGGAAGCAGTGTACGACATTAGCTCGAGCTTGACATTAAGAGACGACCGTGAAGACGTCGGAGAGAAGAGCGAAGACCTTAAAATTTCACCTGTACGCCAAGCGCAAGACGAAAAGCTCCAGGAACGCAGAATCGAACAGCAGCTCCTGGTCGCACTTCGGGAGCTCGGCGAAGCCGGGCATTTTCTCCGCCCAGCCCCGGATGATGCTCATGGAGCCCATTAGGAGGTCGTAAAACTGCTGGATGTGAAGGGTCTCGTCTCCGGCGCTGTGGTAGTCCGGGTTGGGCTGAAACTGGAGAGGAAGTCATTCTGTCATTCTGTAAATTTGATTCACGCAAAATCAACAAATGGGACAAGTGGCATTTTCCTTTTCTTCAGCATCATCTTACTGACTCACTTTGGAGTAATCCAGGCGGCCTACGGAGGGGTTGGAGTCCATGTGGGCCCTCACCAGAGAGCTCAGGAGATTGGCAGGTGGTAAGGCGGTGGGGGTGTCCTGGGGGCCTTTGGGTTTGGACGGGAGACGACCTCGTCGACCTTTTAAACTGTCCGTTCTTACGACTGTAAATTAGACCCCCCAAAAAACCCTCATTAGACCGTAACCAAAATTTCACTTATTACAAACACAACAAAAGGATAATGTCAAGAATGTCCGATTGAAACAATGCAGCACAGTTTGACGTCGGCTGTACCTTCTTTTACCATCCCGACGACGAGGCACTTCTGAAAGCGGCAGTACTGGCACCTGTTCCTCCGCCGCTTATCGACGGGGCAATTTTTGTTCGCCAGACACACATATTTGGCGTTTTTCTGCACCGTGCGCTACAGAAAGACAACACCAATTAGTAAGAACTTATAACTGACAGAGCACAGTTTCATCAATGAACAAAAGAAAAAGAGGCTCTCGAGTCTGCGCTCAACAAAGCAAAGCTGGCTAATACATTCAGGAGCAGGACGGGGCACGCGCTGGGTAAATACAGAGCCGTGGATTGACATAAATCGGGGGTCCCACGGCGCTGACTCCCTGACCTCTCTTGTCGGATTAGCGCATTTATCCCATCACTGCATGGCGAGCTAAAGAGGCGGCTGGGAATTTCACTCTCCCTTCACTCCCCCCCCCCAAAAAAAAAAACTCCTCCAACCCCACACCGCCCACCCGTCGAAACATGAAATTTCTATTTAAGAAATGAGCGCGGTCACATCGCCCAGGTGCTGAAAGACACTGTAGACTTCTAGATTTTTCCTTCCGGCTTTAGTCGCCTCATGAAGGGATTGAGAAGGAGCTCCTCGTGACACAGATCTGGTGTTTTTGAGTGAAGGAACATTAAAAATGAGCTAAATCTCAAAACTATGAGGCGGGATTATTTTGGAAATGTACTCCTTTCTTGGGTGCCAACGAAGCGTGACGAAGCGTGACGCTCCTCTTCAGTTATGTTATTCATTTAATACGATTAAACCAAGTTTCCAAAATATCTTTCTGTTAAGCTTTTTTTTTTTTTTTACCTTTTTCATCCAAAAAAAAAAGGGTACCAAACTGTACTTTTCCTTGTCGCTAGGGTGGTACCCACAATCTTTTACCTGGAAAGGTGTTCGTGTACCTTTAACCCTAACTCTAAAAGGTCAAATGTACAATATCTCCATCTATATTAAAGATACAAACTATAAACACATATTAAAGATACAAAGGACAAGGGTACTACCCAAGAGACAAGGAAGGGTACAGTTTAGTACCCTTTGTGCAATCTGTTTATGGCAAGGTATCAAATTAACTTCAGCTTTTAAACTAGTAAAATGGACACAAATCGTTTTTTTTTTAAGATACCATTTTTATTATACTTTTCTATTCTTCCGTCAAGGATGGAAAACTCTCAGAAATAAAGGTACCAAACAAAGGTCTTTTTGCTCTGTGGGTCCCATCAAATGTGTATCTTTACACCTTTAAAAATAATTTAAAGGTACAGAACTGGACCTCTTATAGACCGTTTTTATGCACTTTTAAAGCTTTAATTCATAAAAACTAATTCAAGGTACATCACTAGAACTTTCCCACACCTTCAGACGCATTAAAGGTACTAAAGGGGTTCCCCTGAGGTATCATGCCGGTGCTGAGGAACAGTACCTTTATCTCCTGAAGTGTAACATACTCATTAGTGCCAGAAAAAAAAGGGCTAAATTGTAACTTTTACTTGTGTTTGCCCTTAAGAGTACTCCTTTCATACCTTTAGAATGTGTCTTTCATTTAGAGAAATGAGGATAAGTGGACAGTTAGACTTGATTTAAGGTAAATCATTAGTTTTTAGAGAAAAGTTTTAAATGATGCACCTTTCTAAGTAAAAGAGGTGTAATAAAGGTACTCTTAAGGGTACATTAGCAGGGAAAGGTACAGTTTAGTACTCTAGCGTTGCTACCAACTTGTGTTAAAAAGAAAAAAGAAAAGACATCAGGACATACCTTGAAGAACCCCTTGCAGCCTTCGCACGTGCGCACTCCGTAGTGCTGACACGCCGCGTTGTCACCGCACACCGCGCACAGACCCTCTCCGTGCGGGGGGCCACGCGTGGCAGTCGGAGAGCACGAAGAAGACGAAGAAGAGGCCACGGGGCTCTCCATCAGGACTCGTCCGTGACTGATGTGCAGGCTGTGATGCGCGAATCCCAGGCTGTGGTGTTGTGCGTGCTGCTGCTGCTGTTGCTGCTGCTGCTGCTGCTTCCTCAGCGGCGCGAATCCGTGCTGCGCGGCGCCGTCGAAGCGCATGTGGCACGCGGAGACGTGCGCGCTCGACGCGGACGGCTTGAACGAGAAGAAGCGCGTCACGGCGCTCTTGCGCTGCTGCTCCATCAGGTAGCTCGGATGGAAGCCGTGCAAAGACGACGCGTCGTCCCACGCCGGAGCGAAGCCCGAATGACACGGTTTGTAGTAGGACGCAGCGGCAGCGGCGGCGGCGACGGCGGGATCCTCTGCGTGCTGCTGCGCGTGCTGCTGCGGCTGCTGCTGCTGCTGCTGGTGGTGGTGGTGCGCGTAACCAACGTGCGCCGCGGCTCCGTCCTCCGACTTGACCGAGAGATGATCGGCGCAGTGGGGAAGCTGGTACAGGCACGGTGGCTTGGCCTCGTAGCTCGCAGCACCGCCGGCTGAGTCGGAGAACGTGCTGAAGCTGGGCAGCGACGAAGACGCGGCGGCGAGCTCCGCGTTCGTCAGGTCCATGCTGAACTTGACGAACTCGGGTGTGAGGAAATCGCAGCTGTACTCGCTGTAGCTGTAGCTCTGACACGCAGGACTGGCACCCGGAGGAGAGGTGCCATACTGAGCCTGCACGCAGGGCATCTCTGAGGATCAGGCAAACAAGAAAAAATCAACCCAGGCTCTCAAACGCGGTCCTGGAGAAACTTCCTCCTGTCCTGCGCCTTGGAGCAGGGTGCACAGGAGGGCTCTCCGGGACACTTTACGCCTCATAGCCTTGTACATAACCACAACATATAGATGGGGTGTGTATGTGTGCGTTTTTTTGTTTTTTTAAAAAAATTTATTCCAGTTTACACACCTGCTGATTTGGGTTCTCGTGAAATCGCTGCAGATCGCTCGGTGCACCGGCGCGTCTCCTAATTTCACTCTCCTACGGATAAAAAAAGCTGTAGCTCTGTTTTCCCAGAATTATAAAATTAAGTTCAGATTACTAGAGAGAGAGAGAGAGAGAGAGAGAGAGAGAGGGAGACAGAGCAACTTGTAATTATTTTTTTTTAATGTGCTAAAATGTATTCCTTACCTCACTTTCCGTTCCTAAACGTACGAAGCTCTTTGTCCATCTCGGAAAGAACTGTAAAAAATAAGAAGGCAGCTTGCGCAGCGTCCCCGGTGCGTCCTCGCTCCCCGGCGTTAACGCAACTGGCGCTCGAGCGCAACGTGCCTTTGTTTATGGGCTCGGAACGCCGCAGCCCACGTGCCAACGATGCAGACGTCATCGGCGTCAACCCCTGACGCGCTCCGAGCCGCAGGACAGAAAGCCACTTGTGCTTTTGCGCACTTGTCTTGGGTGGCGCACTTGTTCAGAGTAAAAGGACCCTAAGGCACGGTCAAAATACTCTGTACTTCTCTGGCGCACTCTTTAGTACCCTTTTCTGCAAACTGGAACACGTCCGATTTGCAAATTACGTTAATAATTGTATAAAACGCGTGGACCCTTTATTTATTTATTTATTTCTCCTCATATTTTCTCAAGTTTTAACTAAACTCTTAGGGAAAAAGGGAACTGGACTGCACTCTGGCATGGTCGCTGGCATGGTGCCATCAAGGGTACACCTTTAGTACCTTTTAGTGCAAACCTGGGAAAGTACATGCAGTAAATAGCTTGAAGAGTAAAGCTTTAAAGACACCCTAGTGGTCCTTAAGCTCTAATTATGTACAATAAATTTATTTTTGAAGGTGAATGATACATAAGGTGCTCTTGATGGCAGTGACAAAGGAAAAGTACCTTTATTGGTACCTTTATTTCTAGGTGCATGGTGTACATTTAAAACCGTACTTTAAAAGGTAATGCAAGTTTTATATCCAAATCTCCAAAGAAAGTGAAAGATGCAGGTACAACAGTTAAGAGTGCTGAGGAAAAGTACAGATTAGTACCCTCTTTGTCTGAGAGTGTGAGGAATACAGGTGTGAGGAGAGTGTGAGGGATGTCACAAATGCTCTCTTTTTTTATTATCATTAGCAGACAGTGCATGCTCAGACGCAAGATGCAAGTTCTGAAGTTTGCATCTCGTTTTACAAGTTTGTAAATGTGTAATAAAACGTTCCTTAATAACTTGTAGAATCTCGGTGCACACCTTTTTGCCCCTCTCAGATTAAATCCCCACAAATGACTGACCGAACATCTCTTTGGAAGATATTTAACATGCACAGACTATTTGGAGAAATCAGAAATCATATAACAGCTTTCACTTTCACTTTTTGCAGGTCTAACAAGTTGTTAGAAGACCTAGTAATACGCGTGTGACATTTCATTGCCATTAGGCCGCCTTTTATTTTTATCTGCATTACAATTTCAGCTTTTAAGATGCAGTGAGACGTCAGAAAGGCACAGCGTGAGCTAATGCCCTGAATCAGATCCACTCAATTCCACAGCACTTTATATATATTTATAATCTACGTTTTCCCGGAATGGCGTTACTGCCTCGCAGCTCCAGGGTCCCCCGGGTCGATCCTGGGATTGGTTCACTGTCTGCGAGGGTTTGCTCTGGGTTCTTTGGTTTCCTCCAACCTCCCAAAAACAAGTCAGGCGGATTAGCAATGCTAAATTGTCGCTAAGTGGGAATGTGTGCGCGCATGTTGTGTGCATGGTCGGATTTATTCCCACCTCACACGCAGCGTTCCAAGATAGATTCCGAATTCACCGCGATCCTGACACGATTAAAGCTTCCCGAAGATGAACAAATGAACGAGTGAAATTCTCTGATGTACTATATTTTGCAGTGAATCAGCTCAGATTTGTTTGACTGATTTGTTTGGTTTGGCTGGCTGAAGAAAAGGGTACTGAACTCTACCGTATATTTGCCGGGCTTGTACAATAAAGCATACACCTTTATACCATTAGTTCTTTTTTCTGTAATATTTTAATTTTAATTTTAGACAATATGTACTGTAGCTTTAAAGCTTTAAGCTAAAATAACGTTCCAGGTGAAAGAAAAACACATTAAAGGTACAGAAGATTAAAAATATAATAAAATAAAAGGTTTTTTTTCTCACCGTGTATGACCGGAAAAGAACCCAACTAATATGCCATACTGGTCAAATTTCCAAGCACACTTTAGACTGGGAAGATGAAAAAAAATATAACTCTGCCCAAGATTACTTAATGTGTGTGTTGAGGAAACTCCATGGACAGTCATGGTATCCATGTTCATATGCTGAACACACACAACACACAAACCCAAAGGTTTCAGAATACAAGTCGCTTGCACGGGGATTAAGTTAAAACAGGATTTTCTTGTGTTCGTCAAATGACCAATTCCTTTTCCAGAGTACAAGTGGATGTGTGGTGTGTGTGTGTGGTGTGTGTGTGTGTGTGTGTGTGTGGTTAGGCCTTCCCATGGCTCATTGTTCAGAACAGAAGTAGGTTATAGCCCTTGTATCAGAAACGTAATAATGACGTGATTGTCTGCTTTGCGTCTATCACGTTTTAGGGGAAGTTTCAGTAATTTGGGATGTTGTTTAAGCCGAGCCCTGGCACAGTGTCGAGCTGAAGGCTGTCCATTGTGCAGAGGGAATCCCGAGCTGACAGAGGCTACTTTGTTCAGCCTGTGGTGGATCGCGTCAGCAGTCACGTCAGCTGGAGATACCCCACGGACCGCGCTGAGCTCAGGAGCTCACCTGCACCCGGCGTACACCGCTGGAGCAAGAAGACACCCGTGTGAGGAAAAACATCGACAATGCAAAGTCGTTTCGTGTCACACCTGCTCTTCTGAACGTCACAAATCGGTAATAAATACGAAATGTCATGAAAAGCCATTATAAGTCACTTATAAAGCCTTGTAAATGTTTGGTCATTTGTGTGGTTTAAATATAAAACCAGCAAACAGTCCACACTCTCAAAAGTCAGTAATCAGTAAATACATAAGGGAACTACAGTGTCACTCAGTCGGGTTAATTTGACCCTTAAAATACCTCTTTTTTTTGTACTTATTTGTATCTTTCACACCTCTTTCAAAGTCCTTGTAGTTTTTACACACACCTCATTTCACACATTTTTCTCATGTTGCATTGCATGTAGTTTCATAATTCTCATGACGTCATTACAGAAGTCACATGAACAGAAAGTCACATGACTAATCACATGATTCAAATGTTACGTTTTCACACTTTTCCCATGGCTTTATTTTTCATTTTTTCCCTATATACTGTATATGTATATGTATATGTATATGTATATGTATATGTGCAGGTCACGTGAATATATTGATCTTTTTTAAAATTTCCTCACAGTTCATTTCTTTACGTTAATTTTTCACATGTATGGCATTTTTTCCCCTTCATTTATTCCACAAATCATTCCACACACTTTTTTCATGATGAAAAGTCACATCAGTATGATTCACATGTAATGTTTTCACATTTTAAGTGGACTTTTTTATTTATTTATTTATTTATTTATTTATTTATTGCCACACCTGTAATTTAAAAAAAAGTCTTTTCCACCTTTAGGGTTTTTTTTCCAACTCATGTTTATTAATGGGACTTTAGTGAAGCACTATTTATTTTATTATTATTATTATTATTATTATTATTTTTAAATACACTACTTTTTAAGTAGCAGAAGAAATACACACTTACAGTATGTGACCTTAAGTAGCTTCAGAAAACAAACAAATTAGTGAGCACTTATTAGTGTTACGTGTTCATAACATATCAATATCTTTTGTTTTGTTTTTTTCCCCAGTGCTACACTTCCTTTGTCTCCATTCTCTTATCTCATCACCTCAGCCACATCATCTCACCAACATAAAAGTTTATCTCGCTACATAAACATTACAAATCCTGCGTTTCTCAACCCTGCATTCTCTAGTGCGTCAGAAGAACACGCCCCCTCCCCCTCTCTGAAGCACGATTGGACGAGACGGAGGGTGTCGCCTTCTGATTGGTTCACCCTCGTGCCTGTCAAACTCAAAGCGTGATCGCGCACTACTTCCTGGATCTGAAAGACAGAAAGCAGCGTTGCCGTTCCCTTCAGCTATCTATGCTTCTTTTATGCTTCAGCAACCCGTCTAACAGTAAGTACAGCATACATCCTTATGCTCGTATGATTAAAAGTGTCAAGATTTTGGGTGAAAAGAGAGAGAGAGACAGACAGACAGAGAGAGAGAGAGAGAGAGAGAGAGGGGGAGGATAAAGAGATATAGAGGTGGCAGTATCATGTTTTGTCCATCCCTATGTCACGCCTTATAGTTCATTATAATGAGTTTATAATGAGCTGTAATGACTTATAATGCTATTCTGTTCACCATAAAAGAGAAAATAGCTGCCTGAAGCCTTGCTTCTTACCAGGAGCATGCCTGATGCTCAGGTTTACACTTACTAATCTCCCAGGAGAGGTTTCCCTTTCATAAATAAGTGCATCTAAGACAAGAGCAAAAAATAGCCCTGGTTAAAATAAACACTGTGTTTATCCCAAAAGCATGCTCTACCCTTTCAGTAAGGGGTGCCAAAATTTTTGGCATGCCCAGAAAAAACTTAAATGTCTTGTTTAACATCATTAATGGTGTCTTAATAATTGTGTAATTGACAAAAAGGGTTTAAAGGTTCCTGCACTTTCAGAATAAAGGGTACTAAAATGCACCCTAAATGGATATGGTACCCTTATCATTATTTTTTTTATACCTTTAATGTATATTTCGCCTTGAAACGTAGGTATTGTGCACTTCTACCTCAGCGAAAAGGAACAGTACTGTCCCTTGTATATGTGAAAATGTATATGTCTGGTTAAAAAAAACAAAAAACAGACTGGGTGACAAAAATATCATATCACGTGTACATATTTCAGTACACTTCTATGATACGTGATATGTATCATGATGTATAAGCTTTTTAACAAGCTGCCAGCGAAATAGTAGCGTGTAAAATAATAATGCATTTAAAAAATAAACCTTAATAATAATTAGTTTGATGATTTTTTTTAAACACGGAAAATGAGGGGAAAATAGTAAAAATCTGAAGGAAAATAATAATAATAATAATAATTTAAATGTAAAAGTTGGATATGTTACGAATGTATTTCCAGAGTTTATTGTTATTTTTTTTTTTAAATGTTCAAATATATCACAATAGCCACTAAGAAAAGTGTATCGTGACATAATTTATCACGATATCGATATCATATCGTCATATTGCCCGTCTCCTGGGGTCCGTGAAGCATAACTACAGGGTCTGTGATTTTTTAAAGATATTTAGTACTGAATTGAGTATAAATGGTTTGAATCTAAAGCTCATTAACTCAAAAACTAACTCAAATAATAACAACCTGGACGTCATGAGTTCGTCGTGAGTCGGTGAATAAAGTCCAGAGCTAAAAAGCTTTATGACTTCAGTAAGTTGTATAAATTTAAATAATGAGCCGCATTTTTTGAGCAGTTGGATTATGAAATGAATCTATGCTGAAGGGGTGCGTGTATCTGACTCCTGTTAGAAGATTTACATATTCAGTGTTACGCTTGTATCTTTACTTCCTTATGCAATTCCCAGTAAAGTGTAACAAAACACAAAACCTTAAACTGCTCGGCGTGTTCAAAATCTTTAGACTGTCAGTATGTGTGGAATAGAGTTACTCATCTGATAAAGACGGTTACATGACGTGATGTTTATGTTCACCATGCTAGAGCCATGCGTAGGATGCATGATAACAAGCAGTAATAAAAATGATAACACACACACACACACACAGAGAGATCAGTCACGGCGTGGTCCTCCTGCGTGGCGTGAGAATGTACCGGCGGCAGCTGAATGGTCAAACGTTTTCTATTTCTGTCGTTCGGTCACGTCGGGGTCTCCACTGACTCGCAGATGTGAAGGGAGACCTTTTGGTGGAAGAGATAAATATAAACTAGAGGTTGGATGAGAAATGGAGTGCAGGCCATAGACACACATATATATATATATATATATATGTAGTCAAACTAAACAGTTTGGAGATCCTCAGAGCTGCTATACAGTATACAGTATATGTGAACACAAACACACACACACCGTGAACACACACCCGGAGCAGTGGGAGCGTTTTGTTTTTTGCTGCGGCGCCCGGGGAGCAGTTGGGGGTTCGGTGCCTTGCTCAAGGGTCTCACCTCAGTCATGGTATTGAGGGTGGAGGAGAGCGCCGGTCATTCACTCCCCCCACCTACCAGACCTGAGACTCAAACCCACGACCTTCGGGTTCACCTTCGGGTTACAAGTCCGACTCTCTAACCACGACTGCCCCCTATGCATCAATACCATTTTCCCTGCCAAAGTAGGATTCCGTGGTTTTTTTTGGTACTTGTTGATACCTTCCTAGTATTAATCAGTCAGTGATATCACAGAACATTTTCTTTGATATTCTCCCTAATTCAGTCTGGGCCAATTCCCACCCAGCAGCCAGATCGCCCCTATCATACAACAGCTACCAACCAGAGCGCACGAAGGCTATCACACGCTTCCTCCGTGACGCAGAAACCAATCAGCTGTGTCCTTCAGAACTGCTGCTCCTGCTGCATCACAGGGCAGTGTAACACACCCGGAGGAAAGCGCTGCTTGCCTCCTTCCACATACATGATCTCACAGACTCCCACGGCTGTGTGTGGCTGTGACTGTGATTGACAGGCGGAGAGAAGGTATGCCCCTCCCACCCAGAGAGGACGGCCAGTTTTTGCTCTGGAGGACTCCCGGCCACGGACGGCTTTGGGATTGTCGGGATCCGAACTCGTGATTTTCGGATGATGTTTTTCTGTTGCGATAGCGACCATTAAAAGTGTGTTCCTGCACTTACACTACAAGACTTATTATTTATAGTCCAATGAGTATAATCTGAGAAAAAACAGAGGATGGTGAGGGAACAACTGTTTATAGCTGCTATAACATAAGTGCAAACGTGTTTCTCAGA
Source organism: Pangasius krempfi (assembly GCA_037576825.1). Classification (NCBI taxonomy): domain Eukaryota; kingdom Metazoa; phylum Chordata; class Actinopteri; order Siluriformes; family Pangasiidae; genus Pangasius; species Pangasius krempfi. The sequence continues at coordinate 31,631,432 of CM074975.1, read as the reverse complement.
CGTTTCACAGCGTTAAATGTAACTATAAATAGAAAAAACACAGTGTATGTTAGTCCTCTATATTTGATAAATGTCAGGTTTTGATCACGGCATGACGGACTGATGGAACCATGGCCTCACACACACACACTACCATGTCAGTGTCACTGCAGTATTGAGAATAAATCAGTTGTGCTCCTACGGCGGTCAGTCTCCTACGGCGATGGATCATTAATCACCGTGTAACGAGCTAATAAACAACGGCTGAACGGCGCTTGCGTGAGCACAGCATAAACGCATCTGTTAAATGCTGTCGATGTAAATCTAAATGTAAATATCTGTCTGGTGGGGAAAAACAATCCGGGAGAGGATGTGGTTACTGAATAAACCACCAGGAGTGGACTGTGAAATACAAAAACGAGGACAGCGGAGATAATCGTTGCATTCCACGAGGATTCTTTTGCTCTATGCTGGGGCTGTTGGGTTTGATACCAAACAGAGATTTAAGATGTACTCTCTCTCTCTCTCTCTCTCTCTCTCTCGCTCTCTCTGTGTTAATATTTGCCATTTGAGTTTAAAATTGTCATTGCGAAAAGCTGAGCAGTGGAACGAGGGATGACGCAAAACTGCCGTCTTAGAAAAACCAAAGATTTCCTTAAACATACTATACAGCAATGTACTATACTATAGCTCTTTATCTACCATACTATAGTATATTATATTTATTTTGTTTACTATGGTAAGCTATTTTATACTATATTACACTATACCATACTCTATTTCAGCTTTGCAAGATGATAGGACAAAACTAATGGCACTCATTTGCATATATACATGTTGTTACATGTGTGGTGTTTCAGTCTGTATACTCATCATTTATAATTATTTATCTGTTCTTACTATCACGCCGCTGTAATACTTTTAACTTCCCGACGAGGATTAATCGAAGTTTATCTTATCCTTTTTCTTCAAAGCATAGGCTCTAGAAATGTGGAACTCCTACGAATAATTGCTTTACATTCAACAAACCTCATTTCATTTCCCATTACAACATTTGGTATTCAGTCTTCATTAGTTATCAACACTTATAAATCCCTTTTAAGTCTCATTCATATTCATATTTCTATTTATTTTACTGATGCCTAACTACGTGCCGGGTGTACAGGGTCCTGTTTTTATTACCGCACGACGTGTGTAGTTTTCATAATGCACCGCATTTATCGTTGTTCCGCTTTCGACATCTCTATTTTCACTTTTTAAAGATTTCAGCGTGATTTCATTTGACTCCGCTGTATTTTTGCTGATTCTCTGATGTTATACTTTGTTGAATGGTTTTACTGAACCATTTTATTGAATGGTTTTTATTGAACTAGGGACTAATGGCGTTTCGGAAAGCAGTGAAAGGGACTCTGATAGGGGGCGGAGCCATAGCCACAGCCTTCGGCCTATCACAGTTCATCGAATACAGGAGGAATCAGGTAAGTGTTTGATATTGAGTTATGATAGCGTTATAAATGATAATATATGGTATAATATGATCTCCCTGGACAAAAATGAGTCACATTCTCCAATTGCTTTGTTGTGTAATGTCAAATATTTTGTGCACCAGGATGAATGTAATTTAGCATAAAAGCAGATTTCCGTTACCAATTTGGACCAATTTGTTGGTCAGACTCAGGGGTTTTGTTCAGTTTGCGTTTGAGAGCAGAAGCAGAAGGAGGAGGAGGAGGAGGAGTGGCTGAATCTCCAGGCAACTCGTTTCACTACATGTCTGATCTTAACCTAGGAATGTGTTGCTTTTGTGCACCTTCTGTAACAGTCCTCCATATTTACAAGAACCCGAAGTCAAGAAACTATAAATAAACTAAATATTAACATTAGTTCTTACAGATGTATTAACAACCAAAGACTATCTTTCAGAAAGCATAGTGGATTGATTCTGTGTGAGGAATAAAACACTCCGTGTCGTGCTGTTATCAGAAAAATAATCAATGATGATGCAGAGTTACTTTTACGACACGTATAACAGCACAACCCCTACGGGTCTTTTGGTTCTTCACATACCAACAGTTTTATTCTTCACAGACAACAGCTTTTTGTACTTTTTATACGTTTATATTTGCATTTAATGTTGTGGAACGTCCGCAAAACACGTTAGTTCCTGTTCTTACATACTTTATAGCAGCTATGTTCAGTTGCTCCATTACCAGCCTCTCTTTTTTTATCTCTTGCCATTAATAAAAACATAAAAATAAAAAAAAATTCAGCTTATCATGTTACAGAGAAAGCACAAAGCGTAAACTCCTCTGTCCCCTGACTGTTACAAAGCTCTAACACTGGAGACTCCTTCCATAAATGTTAAATAAACATCCCATTATAGAAAACTTCACTGTTACAAACTTCAACAATTACGTATGTTTGAGTCGAGAGTCTGCCAGGACTGAACGTTAAGGCATTCGCACAAACTACAGTCAGAGCTGCTGACCTTCTGACCAATCAGAGCCCAGAATTAAACAGCGCTCTGGTATAATGATGAATTAAGTTCTTACAAGACAGCAGAAAATAAATGGAAAGACGAGAAAAGCCTTAGAGATGCTCTGTGATCCGAGACAGGCGTCTGTTATTCTCCGGACCTCGCTCTTAACACCGTTGTCTCATCATCAGCTCGTATTTGTCGAAGGAACACGGTACTTAAAGAATACCAAACAAATTGTTCCTCACTTGAATATGAAATCATGAACAATTTCATCCCCATTCAAGCCACCAGGGACTGCAGCGCTCATCACAATGTACCTGTGTTTAGACTGGCAAGAGCCCTAGGGGGTGCAAGGTCTCATCTCGTCTGGATGCTGCGCTAAATAACTTAAGGTCAAGTAGATTAAGATAATCAACAAGGCCTTCGGAAACAAACGAAGGGGGAAAAAACAGGGCTCGCACACACTCTCGAAGACCAACGGGGGTCCTGATTTACTCTCTCATCAGCTATTCAAATCCGTCACAAACCGTTTTTGTCCATTATCCTCCTGTGTTCGGTGCTCCGGATCAGACTCCGGGGAATGAGAGAATCACAGCCTCTCAAGCGTTCGGTTGCCAAGGAGCTGCATAATGTTGTCAACATGCGGTTAAATGAGAGTGGATTGATGAAAGAACGGTGTCAGTTTTTGCAGACAGAAGTGTTGTCGTGTTGTTCGAGGTAACCGAATCATTTCTCTGTTGCGTGCCACTGCCTGGCTCTCGTCACATCAGCGTCTGACGGTTCCTGAAAGGAAATGAACGTACCAGCCCATGAATTTTTTCTTCTTAAAAAAAAAAACAAACAAACTCAAACCTGAATGTCAGACCAAAGCTGTGTCACTGTCTGCTTTTCGGTGCACACGCAGCACCAGTCTTCTGCATTTTCACTACAGGTCATGTGACTCAGACTCCAGTCAAGTATTCAGGAACTTTAGATTTGATTCCTGACTCAAAAAGACTCGAGACTCTCGCCCTGTGAAAGCGGAGCTGTGCGTCAGGGTTTAAAGAAAGGTCGCTGATGGAGATGCAACAAGCCACAGCCAGCCTGCTGAACAAAAACCTGTTTCAATCCACAAAGTTACGCATTTTTTTTGTTGGTTAAAATGAAAGTTTTCATTATTTATACACCTTTAATACTACATTTACTTCGCTGGCGGTATATTAGGCAAGGAGTGCATTATGCTTTAGGACCTGACTTCTTAGGCTCAGATGCTCCGCCCACAGCATGCAGAGTGTCTGATATCAAGATCATAGTCACTTGTTTATTAATAAATAATACTTATTTAAATTTAAATATAACTGTATTGATTTATTTATTTGACATGGTAACTAGCTTTCTTTCTTTTGTTCCTTGACTAGATTTATTTATTTATCATGATAACTTTCTTTCTATAGCTAGCTTTTTATTTCTTTAAAACGATAAATGTTTATTTATTTATTTATTTATTTATTTATTTATTTTGAGCGTTAACTAGCTTTATTGATTTATTTGACATGATAACTAGATTTACTTGTTTTTTAATTTTAAACATTAATATTACCTTTATTTATTGATCATAACTTTATTTATTCGTTTATTTGCAATGATAACTAGCTTTCTTTCTTTCTTTCTTTCTTTCTTTCTTTCTTTCAATGACTAGATTTATTTATTTATGTATTAATTTATCATGATAACTTTCTTTCTTTATTTATTTCTCTTTTTATTTATTTAAAAAAATATCTATTTATTTATTTAACATGATAAATGTCTCTATTTTTTTTTTTTACAGGATAACCGGCTTTATTTATTAGTTTATTATTTCTTTGTTTGTATATTAATTTATTTAATAATTTGATACATAGACATCAACGATAATATTTATATAAAAAGGTTTTAAAGACTGTTTAATCTGGACTGGTCCTGCAAAACTAATCGTCCAGTTCCGTCTAAAAGTCTCCACCGAGATGTTCGATTTAATCACTGAGCTCTACGTGTGGGTGGAAACACCAGGCTGCGCTCACATTCATGACGTCCCATTAACACAAACTTTTGTTCTGTCTCTTGATGTTTATTTTTTTTTATCTGTTTATTCATTCATCTGCATCCTGCATTCCTTCAACAACGCAGCCTAAATGGGTAAGATGAAGGAAAGACGAAAAGAAGAGAAAAAAAAAAAGATTTTGATTTTTAAAAATTAATCTGCAATCATGCATGTTTCAGACACTAATCTTTGAGATTGTGATGTTAATTCGGTGTGTGTGTGTGTGTGTGTGTGTGTGAGTGAGTGTGTGTGTTTGTCTCCTCTATGGCAAGGGCACTGTCACACTAGCTGGCTATCTGGCTAAGTGTCGCTCGGCGGTGGCCGATTGCGTATTTGCATGAAATTCGTCGTTGCCTCCGTGTACTCGCAGGCGTGATTGCAGGACAGCCTCTCGCCTTAATTGTCTGTGGATGTTTTAAATAAAATGTCCGTCCTTGGAAACAGACACTAATTATTGAATCTTGTTTTTACATGCTGTTACGGTCTAAATTGCAAATGTCTGGCTTCATTTGGTCATTTGCAAGTCAAATGCACCCCGCAGGCTTTCGGGGGAAAGATTGATGTAATCATTTAGACCGAATGCTAACGACAAAATGAATAAAAACGTTCCATTATGACTAAATATTGCTCGATATCTCGCTTTCCCGCATCGTGTCTTGTCTTAATTTGAATTTTTTTGAGGTTTTTTTTTTGGCTCCTTACTGAGGACACCATGAGACAAACACACGCTTCATCTTCTTAAAAATATTGACTTTGAGAACTTACTCAAGTCCTGCGTTTGTGTGTGTGTGTGTGTGTGTGTGTGTGTGTGTGTGTGCGCGTTTAAACTGGTGGATTATTTTGGGTTTTATTTCTATCACTTCTATTTTCAACTAATTCCCACATTCGTATTTAGCAGCTGTTGAACTTAACCTAACAAGCTAACTAATGTTAGACTAACTACTAATCCCTGTAATAAAAAAAAAGCACAAGCAAGCTAGTTAACATTAGGTTATTTTTCTGTGTAACCCTTTAGCCAGGTTGACTAGCAAGCTAGCTAGGTACATACTACCTATTATACTGTATAAATAAGCAGCTAGTGTCTCAGACAAGTGAGCTAATTAACCAATAAATCAGAGCCAAGGTCTCTAGCCAAGCTAGCTAATAATAGTGAGCTACCTGATACATTGTGCAAACTAATAGCATCATTTTTAGCAAGCTAGCTTACAGTAGGCCAATTATTAAAATGACTAAGCCAGTAGCCAAGCTAGCTAACAATTATATTGTGTAAAACAATAGCTAGAGTCAATAATAAGACAGTTTAAGACAATAAACTGTTAGCTAGCTTGCTAGCGACATTGGCTACTGGTTTAGTCAATATAATAGTTAGCCTAATGTTAGCTAGCTAACGCATCATTAGGCTAACTATTATATTGACTAAACCAGTAGCCAATGTCGCTAGCAAGCTAGCTAACAGTTTGGGCTAACTACAATATTGCCAGACTATTAGCCAGGCTTGCTAGCAAGCTAGCTGACATTAGTCTGACTGCTGCATTATATTCACAAAACGATTAGCCAAGGTAGTTAGCAAGCTAGCAAACGATTAGCCAAGGTTGCTAGCAAGCTAGTTAACATTAGGCTAACTATTATATTGACTAAATTAGCAGCCAATGTCACTGGCAAGCTAGCTAGCATTAAGCTAACTATTATAATACCTAAAACAGTAGCCAAGCAAGCTAGTAGGAGGCTTTTACCTATTATATTTTACAAACCTAGTAGTAGAGTTTTAGCAAGCTAGCTAACAATAGGCTAACTCATCATTAGCCAGGTGGAAACTGGCAATGATTAATGATTAAATTGGGTGAAAATAGTATTAGGTTTTATATTTTTATCTATTTTTATAGACATATACAGTCGTAAGCTGTTTCCAGTTCAGTTGTTTTAGAAGATTTCAGTTTTCCTCAGAGTTCTGCGTTGATTTTTAATCATTTTTAAGATCCTCATTTTTTTTTTTTTACATTTCACACTGAGTTGATAGCTTAGCATGCTAACTAGCCTGAACATTAACCTGTTTATCTTTAACTTCCTTTATCACGGGGTGGGGGGGGGCATTATTAATTGATTAAAGTTGCATGCAGCAGCCTTTTAATTCCCCTAACTCCCCACATTAGAGCCAGTTCGTGTTTGTTTGTTGAGATGTTGTGTTTGAACGTGATCAGGCTCGGCTGGCGTACGTGGAGGCGGAAGGGCAGCTGAAGATGCCGTTTGAGGACAGACTGCCGACGCGTGAGGAACAGCTCGCCACGCTGCAGAACACGCCCGAATTCGACGTGTTGGTGGTGGGGGGCGGAGCTACGGGATCAGGATGCGCTTTGGACGCAGTCACACGCAGTGAGAGCAACTTTATTTTCCGCTTTTAAATCTGGTACAACTGACACAAACAAGTCAGAGTAGAAGATTCGCACACGTGCACGGTTCATACAGATCTTAAAAATGCACTTCTTCTTTTTTTTCTTTTTTTTTTGTAAATAACTGGAGAATGCTATGACTTTGTAACTCATTTGAACTCATTAACATTTAGTAGCATTAACAAATTGTCTAAAAAAAATAGAAGATAAAGCTTCAGTTATAGCAAGAAGCAAATAGTCATACTGAAACAATTCCATTATTCGTCCTGTAGACTATAATTCCTGTAAAATAACATCGTTTAATTTTTTATTGTCTATAAAATCACGAACTGATAGTGAGTGTTTATTGAGCGTAAATATTTACCTGCATTAGACGTGAAGACGTCTAAAAATCAGCCATGATAATCAACTAAAGTGCTTAAAAAATACTCATGAAATTATAATAATCATAAAATAATAATAATAATAATAATAATAATAGTAATAGGAGTCGGTGGATTTAGCCTGTGGAGTCATGTTTTGTTTTTGTAAAATGTAACAAAAAAATGACAAAAAAAAGTCCAAAAATAATTGTTTGGTGGAAACCAAAAAATTTGTGTGGTGTGTAAATGATTTTTATACATAGATTTCGCCATTAAAAATAATTTCACGCTAAAAAAGTGTTTGAATTTTACTTTCTGAATAACAGTTTGTGTTTGTACCTCGGAAAAAAGTAAAGACTGTAGATTAAAGATTTAAAGGTTTAATTTGAAAAAAAGTTCATTTTTAGTTCATAATTTTTTTTTTTTAAATAATTAGTAATATCAGAAGTAGTATTTTCTGCATTGATGGCTTTGCTCTTCTTTAACTTCTTCTTCAACTCGCCTTTAACTTTCATTTGCAGGATTTTCATGAATTTTTTTATTTATTTTTTTTAGTTTGAGATCATCATTTGCCTTTGTCTACGTTTCGTCCTGATATTTAAATAATGATTTAAACGTTTTGACTAAAACTTCATCTTGCCTGTTTTTTGGGTGATAATGAATAAAAATGTCCCTCTGTTATCACCCGGGCCTCTTCAGAAAGCAATATAGAGCCGACGCCGGCCGAATGCAATATGCATGCTCTGATCTTTCCGTCCTCATGCATATTACAGACAGTAGGGAAATCCGTATGAAAATGACACCGAGCACAGTCTAAATATTTGGAGCCGTGGGAGCTCGAAATGCCAGTGCGCCACTTAATCTGTTTCCTCCCTCCTTTTTCTCTTCCTCCTCCTCCTCGTCCTCGTCCTCGTCCTCCTCCTTGCTCAGATCTGAAGACGGCCCTGGTGGAGAGGAGCGATTTCTCATCAGGCACCAGCAGCAGGAGCACCAAGCTGATCCACGGAGGAGTGCGCTATCTGCAGAAGGCCATCATGAAGCTAGATTACGAACAGGTGAAGGTCCTCGGGTTTTTAAAGAAAGTCATCCGTACTTGCGGAGACTTTATTTAAAATGGATCTAAACCCTGTATTCGGCTTCAAAAAGTCAAAATGACTGACACATAAAACCAGTTCTCCATATTTAGACTCATCTCAGCCTTCGAAGGTGTTGAAGATCATTTCAGTTTTAATTCTTCAAGGTTGCCAGATTTTTCCATTATCAACTGTGAAAGTCCTGAAAAAATGTTTAAGTTTCACTTTTATTAAAACCAGACTGCCAGGGATTCAGATTTCTTTAACTGAACGACTAAAGAACAATGTTTTTTTATTTTTGATATAAAAACACAAATCAATAAAACACATAAAAAACAATGCGTTTACAACAAATCAGTGCACGCGATGATGCCGGTCCTTAGGTGAGGCTTTAATCTGCTCCAAACTCCATCTATTTTATCTGTACTTTTCTTTTTCCCTTTACTTCAGTACATGATGGTGAAAGAGGCACTACATGAGCGCGCTAACCTTCTGGAAATCGCTCCTCACCTGTCCGCTCCACTACCCATCATGCTCCCTGTTTACAAGTAAGACGGACAATACGCTCATCATTTCCAGAGTGATTACAGCACGATTTGCTTTGTTTAATGTATATACACTCAACATATTGACTTATAATTACCTCAGAATATCAGGTAACACTTTACTTACGAACAGTGTTCATAAGGCTACATAAGCACTTGGCATATACATACAAAAACATTTATAAAGGCATATTCCAACAGTCATCTGCATTGTTTAAAGATTAAAGCCTTTAAAGATTAATTTAGATCAAGTGACGTAACCCCAAGTCAGTCAGGTAATTCTGAATTTTGTTGTCATGGCGTGGTGTTATGACGCTTTATAGACGGACATACATTGTGACATATTGTGAATATAACATTGATGTACAAGCATCTTCTTTTTAACACGGTTACATAGTGAAGGTTTTGAGAGTAATACATATTAGCACTACATAAGCACTTCATGACGCTTGACACCTACATAACCATTTATAAATGCTTATTCCAACAGGCTTCAGCTGTCATAGATGTTTTTTTCTTTAGTGTGGATGTCAAGTTGATGTAACCTGTGACAACTAGCTGAGAATTTTGTTGATGTTGGGGTGTGTTTTGACACTTTATAGGCTAAGATACATTACATGGTGAAGATCTTGACATTAGCACTACATAAGCACTTCATGACACTTGACAGACACCTACACAAACATTTATAAAGGCGTATTCCTGCAGGTATCTGCATTGTAAAGACTGCTTTCCTCCATTTGGGTGTGACATTGACATTATGCCTGAGCCAAGAAATTTAGAACTTTGTTGAGACAGGGTTGTGTTATGACACTTTATAAACTGATATACATTAGCATCTCATGACTGCTGACTTTAAATGTCCCTGTCAGAGTCATAAGGCTGGTGTGATGTAGCTAGCCAAGTGAGTTTGGTGATAACATTGACATATAAACATCTTCTGTTTAACACTGTCGCATAGTAGAGGTTTTGACATTAGGACTATATAAGCACTTCATGACACTTGACATAACTTTCATAAACATTCCTTAAACACTTATTGCAACTGGCATCAGTGTCATAAAGACTGCTTTTTTTAACTTGGATGTCATGTTGATATTACACCTGAGCTAAGCAATATAGAATACTGTTGAAATAGTGGTGCGTTATGACACGTTATTACACATTCATAAACAGTAATAACATAGTTATGTATGTTATATTTCCTCTGGCTTTTTACAGATAAAATGAGTTGCATAGGATTTTTATGAACGCTTATCGCAATATCAGCTACAATATAATGCTGCTTTAATGATAGCATACATGTTCTCTATTGTTTAAGTATAATGAGTTTAATTTAATAATTCATAAGACTGTTATGCAGACTTATAGCTATGTTATGTATGTTATGTAAATTAACTCAATTAATAAAATTGAGTTTTGTTACAAATGCATGACACTCTCGTATGCTTCTAATGTACCAGAAGTTCACTGAGACAGAAACCAATAACAGATAGTTATTACATTCCAGTGCAAGTGTTATAACATAATTCTATGTCAACAAAAAAAAATCCATGTCACTTGACTCAGCTGTTATGTCATTTTTGCTGCATATGTTATTGTAATCATTCTTTATGAAAGTCTTTACTGAAATCCTTTCTAAATGTTTATGTAGGTTGTCAGGATGGGTTTATGAAGGCGTTATGTAGCCTTATAAGCACTGTCTTAAGTAAACTGTTATCAAAACCTGCAGTGAGAGCTTGAGATATATACAAAGATGTATGTCATGAGGTTCATTTCAGATTAAGAAAGTACAAATTATAGAACAAATTTTAGAATTATAAAAACTTTTTCATATAAAGGGATAAGTACGCGGAGATGCTGAGGAATGTTCTAGCACGCGGAAGCGTTCAGAGTCTTCGTTCTTCAAACCCCGAGTCCCACAGAGTTCAGACGCGAGCCCGAACTCTCCGCCATCGCCGTCTCTAATTACTCCTGGCATTTAGGCTTGGCTCTGATATTTAAACGACCGTGAGTGATGTCGAGGGCTTACAGAACACCACGACCTCATGATCACATCACAGTTCTTTCAGACATCGCCAAATCTGTAGCAAGCACGTCGCCAGGTCTGGTGGGACCGAGCAAAAGATGAAATACGGAGAAGAACTTGGAGCACTTGTACATTTTTCCTGGATATCGGTGCTGAGGAGAGCTGATTCAGAGTGGATGATTGCTGCTAATTTGGTCTTTGTGTCCAAAAAAGTTTAATGTGCCGATTTCAGATCGCTGAAATTGTATGTCGTAGAAAAGACGTTTGTCGTAAAAGTGCCGAAATATCAAGAAATATCAAGAAATATCAAGAAATTCAGTATGATATCATAACTGACTTGATCTCTGGTGTCATAACTGACGCTTTAGATCTCTGGTGTTATTAAGAGTAGGGTCTGACATCTTGGAAAAAAAATTAAAATAAAACGGTGGATCAGATATCGGAGAAAACATATCGGAAAATCAGAGAAAACATATCGGAAAATCAGATCCTGTCACAAACGGCAACGATTGGAATTGGATTTGGAAAAGGAATTTATTTTTCGAATTTATTAACTGGAAATTGACTTGTTGGTTTCTTTCGTTTATTAGAACGAAAAATATCGAACGTATATTAGAACGTGTAAATATCGATTGTTATATTTATACATTATACTTTATGATATTTACAGTGTAAGTGATTTTTGTTTGAAAGAGTTTAATTGTGAAGTGCTTCAGTTTAAAAAGAAAAAAAAAACTTAGTAGTTTTTAAAGAAAGCACGATCATGTCGGATGGGTCTCGGTATCTGTTCATACTCAAGGTTTCACTATCAGGATCGGAAAAGAAAAAGTGTTAATCCTCCATCTTTAATTACACGTCTTCATCAAGTTGCTCTGAATTTTTTTTTCTCGAAGGAACAGTGTCGTTATTTAGCGGCATGTAGCGGCATTTAGCGGCATTTTCCTGTAACAGCACGCAGAACGTAATTCCAGTTCGACACACATGAAAACTCCGCTGCACTATAACTCGTTTTTTTTGGTGAGTGTATCAAAGCGTTGTTTTTGCCGTAGTAGAATCGCAGGCTGAAGTGACAGCAAGCAGCAGGTCAGATTCGCTGTCCATGCAGCCATCTTTGCTTAGCGTCCCTGTTACGTGTGTGTGACAAGGTGGTGGCAGCTGCCGTATTACTGGGCCGGAATCAAGATGTACGACCTGGTGGCTGGAACGCAGTGCCTGAAGAGCAGCTACATCCTGAGCAAGAGCAAAGCCCTGGAGCTTTTCCCCATGCTGAAGAAGGACAAGCTGGTCGGAGCCATCGTCTACTACGATGGTGAGAAAAAGCAGATGCATTCCTTTTTTCAGCGGATTTCATTGTTTGGATTGTATAATATTGTATAAACATGGCAAAGTACGCCATTAATCGTGCTTATTATTTATGGCAGTGCTGTTGAATTCCGGATTCTGATTGGTCAGAAGGTGTTGATTAATTTTCAAGGACACCATGCAGTCGTTCTAATACGTTATCGTTCCTGTAGTAAACAGCTCATACACAGGGACAGTACAGTAGCATGTAAAGTCTACAGTAGTGTGTAAAGTGTACAGGAGCGTGTAAAGTGAATAGGAGCGTGTAAAGTGTACGGTAGCGTGTAAAGTGTACAGGAGCGTGTAAAGTGTACAGTAGTGTGTAAAGTGAATAGGAGCGTGTAAAGTGTACAGTAGTGTGTAAAGTGTACAGTAGCATGTAAAGTGAATAGGAGCGCGTAAAGTGTACAGTAGCGTGTAAAGTGTACAGGAGCGTGTAAAGTGTACAGTAGTGTGTAAAGTGAATAGGAGCGTGTAAAGTGTACAGTAGTGTGTAAAGTGTACAGTAGCATGTAAAGTGTACAGTAGTGTGTAAAGTGTACAGTAGCGTGCAAAGTGAATAGGAGCGTGTAAAGTGTGCAGTAGCGTGTAAAGTGTACAGTAGCATGTAAAGTGAATAAGAGCGTGTAAAGTGTACAGTAGCGTGTAAAGTGTACAGTAGCATGTAAAGTGAATAGGAGCGTGTAAAGTGTGCAGTAGCGTGTAAAGTGTGCAGTAGCGTGTAAAGTGTACAGTAGCATGTAAAGTGAATAGGAGCGTGTAAAGTGTACAGTAGCATGTAAAGTGAATAGGAGCGTGTAAAGTGTACAGTAGCATGTAAAGTGAATAGGAGCGTGTAAAGTGTACAGTAGCATGTAAAGTGAATAGGAGCGTGTAAAGTGTACAGTAGCATGTAAAGTGAATAGGAGCGTGTAAAGTGTACAGTAGCATGTAAAGTGAATAGGA
>CM074975.1:31604963-31618103 GCA_037576825.1 Pangasius krempfi | reverse complement strand
TAAAGTGAATAGGAGCATGTAAAGTGTACAGTAGCATGTAAAGTGAATAGGAGCGTGTAAAGTGTACAATAGCGTGTAAAGTGTACAGTAGCATGTAAAGTGAATAGGAGCATGTAAAGTGTACAATAGCGTGTAAAGTGTACAGTTGCGTATAAAGTGAATAGGAGCGTGTAAAGTGAATAGGACGCCAAAGTTCCAGGATGGCTGGGGTTTTTTTTTCTTCTTTTTTTTTGGAGCCTGAGTAGCTGGCTGATTTTTTTTTAATCAGTGACGTGAAACAGTAAATATTGATGTGGGTTAATAAATAAAAATGAATCTTAAAAAAGAGCCAAAATTGTCATATTCTGTAGTTAATGTGAGAAACTGTATGAATGTAAATATTTTACTTTATGTTTAGAAGATAAAATTGAACACAAATTTGAAAGGGTTTTGCACACAAGTCAGGAATGAGAAGGAATTAGACTTGTGCTGTTTTGATTGGTTGAGCGATCGTGGTTTAGTTAACCAGTAAGGATTTGTTTGTCTCTTGTGGTCTTGTGGTCTTCTGTAATAATAATCTCAGCTGGAGGAAATGCCACTGGTCTCCACTGTGTGTGTGTGTGTGTGTGTGTGTGCACTGCCTCCATATGCTCCTGGTTAGTCAATGTGTCTCAAGCCTGTCCCTTTTATTCAAGGTCTCCTCCTTGGCGAGTGAAAAAAAAAAGGCACCCTCCTCATGCTCGCTGCCTGCGAGGGCTTCCTGTCAGGCCGGATCAGGCCCAGGCTGATACACGCGAGCGTAAAGACGGCATATTTGCGGAGGGAATACGGCGGCTATCTGAGCAGGGATCTGTCACATCATGTCACTCGGTGGAGGAAGAGTAGGCCAAGGAGACGTCCGATCTCTCTGTGCGGTTTCGTCGGCGCTGAGCCTCGTGTGAGAGAGCGCCGTCCTGAAACCGGGCCACTGTAATGACAGTTTAGAGATGCGTTTTATTCGTTTTATCCCCCCCCCTACATCCCCTCTTCCCCATCCCTCCTTCTTCTTCCTCCGAGTTGTCAGCTGGCTTTTCTTTCCAATTATTCAATCTGGAACAATCACGGCCGTGACATTTCCGAATCTGACCTTCTCGGCTGGAGATCGCGGCTCTGCCTGACGCTATTTGCCTCCCTCTATTTCTCCCTCACCCCCTTTTCTCTCTCTCTCTCTTTCAATCTTTCTCCCTTTCCTTCATACCTGCTCTGTCTTCTTCTTCCCTTCTCCCTTTTCTCATAATCTCTCTCCGTCGTCTATTCTTCTTCTTCTTCCTCCTCTCTCTGACAAAACTTCACGTTAATACGCAGAGACCTTTGCTAATCTGTTATGTGTCATTCTTTTCTCTGTGCTGGATTTTTTTTTTTCTTCTTTATTTTAGCATTTAATCTGATTTGATAAACTTCTTTGTCTTTGTGTGTCGGTTTTTTTCTGCCATAAATTAAACCCACAATGTCTTTAGGTCTCTGTCCATCATGGTCCAGGAAACAAAAACGGAAACGAAAACAAAAACAAACCAGGCCCAGTCTCTATTTCCGTCATGAAGTGTGTTAAACGCATTAAAGCTGTTATTTACAGTGCTCGTGGTTTTAGCGATCAGCGTGCGACTAGTTCTGTAACTCTCGTTGTGAATGTGGTGTTTTAATGGTGTCTTTTTCCCACTATGCAGTCACTAGCAGCAAAGGTTCATGGGATGTCTAACGGAGCGCGCCGGTCTCATCGCCGCTCGTAATTCATTCGAAAATTTGCCCTTTAAAGGGGCTCCTCGGTCGCGCTATTACTTTATTGTCTGCTGGAGTTGCCGTGAGCATGCGTTAGCATTAGACACGGTTCTGTGAGTACCGCAGCCCTCTGGTACCATCGACTGGTACCACCATGGCTTTTAAACTCTACAGAGTTGCAGCAACAAAAAATGTGAAATCTGTACCTAGTGCCGCTTCAGCTGTGATTAAAACTCTACATTTAACCCAGCGTTAAGGAATAAAACGCTCAGCGTGGTGCTCTTATCGGAAAATAATCAATAATAGACTGGTGTGATGAAGCGGCGTCACTGCACTTCCTGAAGTTTATTAACTTCCTATAACAGCATATCCTGAAGTGTGTTATTCCTCTTGTACCTCTCTGTCACTCATTACATAATGACGCATCGTACTTTTTAACCATTTATAGTTACATCTAATGCTGTGTAACGTCCACGAAACACGTCAGTTCAGCAGCTGTAAACAGCTGCTCTCTCGGCTGCCTGTCTTTTTTTCTTGCTCGACGTTAATAAGACGAAAAATGAATGAGCTGTTACCAGAGAAACCGTAACGTTTGGAACGATTCACTGTCCGAGCTGCATTTAGAGAAAATAAACCAGCACCGCTCCGAATGCAACAGCACTGCGTATACGTGTGTGAGCGAGATTTTCTTTGATTTTGCTTTTTGCCATTTATTTATGAAGCCATTCTTTCAGTAATTAAATGTCTCTGCCACAACGAAGCTGGTTTCGATGAGGAAAAACGTTCGAAATAGCAGATGAGTTGAATCTCGATGAGATTAAAGATTAAAATTAAAGACCTCACGAGCTCCATGACTGGCTGGTTTACGTTATACACACAGCGGTCTGGGGCTTTTTCCAGTTAAAACAGATGCTTTCTCAGTACTTCCATGTGAAAACTGATTTGGGGGCGGGGTCATGCATGGAGTGATGTCACTACTTAAGCTCCATGCTTTGGTCCAATCGTGTCACGTCGAATCCTAAAGCTGTTAGCTGCTGAATGTTTATTCTAACAGGAATAGCTGCTTTAATTAGAAGAGAAAAACGACGACGCAAATCAAGACTCCGTATGAAAGCCTTACTCACGCCATCCTGTGACGAATATACGAGCTAACCGTGTCTGCTAGTTTATGAGCTCGTTGCCAGGCATGTTGAGCGAGTGTCCCGGAGTACAGCTGTTCCTAACGCGCTGTGACGTTGTTCTCACGATGTTGCAGGCCAGCACAATGATTCCCGCATGAACTTAGCTATCGCTCTGACGGCGGCTCGCTACGGCGCCGCCATCGCTAACTACACTGAGGTGACGGAGCTGCTGAAGGCAACGGACCCGACCACGGGTAAAGAGAAAGTGTGTGGAGCGCGCTGCCGCGATGTGACCACCGGTACGTACACACACACACACACACACACACACACACACACACACACACACACAGACAAATATGTACAGTATGATGCGTTTGATGCGTGTTGTCCTGTACTTATTTATTAGATATTTAAGTAAAAACACACACACACACACAGACAAATATGTACAGTATGATGCGTTTGATGCGTGTTGTCCTGTACTTATTTATTAGATATTTAAGTAAAAGAGATCAAATAAGGTCCGCTGATTGTTAAAGGAGAATGAATTAAAAATAAATTAAAGCTGAAAGAAGAAACAAAGTGAAATTAAAGAAGCAGTTTGTAATATTTAGCGCCCTCTACTGCCTCAGAGGGGGAAAAAAAAACTTTTTTTGGACAAATCTTGTTTTTCTCCACTGTATTTCTCCGACTCTATACACATCGTCAGTTGTTTTTTAGAGGTAAAAAAAAAAAAATCAGGGCTGAGGAGATCTACTTCTGCTGTGGGGCGGAGCTAATTTCTGATCTGGAAAAATACTCATAAAAATCCGAAGCTAGACAAAACTAATCCGATGTTTTGTATAGAGATATCAGAGGTTTTTTTTTTTTAATATTTGAGTCTAATGAAGTACTTTGAAAGTTACAGACTGCCCCTTTAAAGCTAAGAATAATTCATATTCCTGTAGCTTTTTGGTTTTTTTTGGAAAACATTAACAATAAACATTCATCCGGCTTTATATATCACTTTAAAAAAATAGCTTGAATTATTTGGCTGAATTTTATAGTTACATTACATTTAGATCACTTTTTTACTTGGACTTTTTTACTATTTTTATACACTTTTTATTATATACTCATTATATTTTATACCATTATTATTTGTTTCATTCTGTCATGACTATTATTTATTTATTTAAATTATATTTATTTGTTATTTAAGAATTAATTTTGTTTTTTTCCAGATTTTACTGTGAAGCACTTTGAGCTACGTTTTAGGAAAATGTGTGTTGTAGGAAAGGTGCTGTGTAAATAAAACAAATAAAAATGAATATGATTATTATCATTATTATAAGTTGATGTGTGTTATAACTGGCCTGGTGGATGTCTCTCTCTCTCTTTTTTGGGGACAATCCGTTCCTCTTCTGCCGTCGTTCTGTCGTTGTGTCTGTGCGACTGGTTTCACTGCGAGTGATTTCAGGTTCCCCCGAGGAGTCGTCTCTCATTCTCTCATTCTCTCATTCTCGCTGATTGCAGGCCGGGAGTTTAGCGTTCGTGCCAAGTGCGTCATCAATGCCACGGGCCCCTTCACCGACTCGCTGCGTAAAATGGACAAGGAGAGCACGGCCAACATCTGCCAGCCGAGCGCCGGAGTGCACATCGTCATCCCCGGATACTACAGGTCAGATCCACCGATCGCATCACGCTCCTCGTGCACACGCTGCCTCACGGCATTTGTATATTAAAGCGAGTACAGCGGCGTATGTTAACAGATAAAGATAAAGATACCTCCTTCTGAGGTAAAAATATATAGTTATAGTTTAACACCTCCGTCATTATACGCCTCAATCAGTCAATCAGCCAGGAAATAACTTCATTAAAGTATTAATTCAAACATGTGGTAAATAAAAAGAAGGCTTTATTGAAGGATGGAGGCTGGGCTTCCTTTAGGACGGATTTTTCTAATTATTTATCCTTAAATAAATCCTTTGAAAAATTGAATTGTTATTTTTATTTTACAATAAAGCCATCAATAATTAACTTATATATATATATGTCTGTGTGTGTGTGTGTGTGTTTTTACAAATTATAAATAAATTCATTTAAATTAATATACACAATTTAATTATTAATTTATTGATGGATTTCGTGAAAGATGTATTAAGAAAGTATTACTTACTTAATAATAAACCATGTAAAAACTTTATGTAAAAACTTTATGTAAAAACTATTTATTTAATTTATTTACCAATTCAATTTTATAATAATTTTACATCTTTTAATTTTTTTTTTTTTTTTTTAATGTGATATACATGTTTAATTCGATATTATATGTTGTGTTTTGTGCCGAACATCTCGCAGCCCAGACAACATGGGGCTTCTGGATCCTGCCACCAGCGATGGGCGTGTCATCTTCTTCCTGCCCTGGGAGAAAATGACTATCGCCGGGACAACAGACACGCCCACCGACGTGACGGCCCACCCCATCCCCATGGAGGAGGACATCAACTTCATCCTGAGCGAAGTCCGCCATTACCTCAGCCCTGACGTGGAAGGTACGCTCAGCACCGCGTTCACGCCAAGGCAGCGATCCTAAACGAAGCAGTTTAATAAGCATCGGAAATGTTTACAAAAGCAAAAGTGTTTTAGGCACACTTAGAGTTAGCTCCAGAATTATTGGCACCCTTGGTTTAAAAAAAAAAAAAAAAAAGCTATGAAAGTGTCTTTGTGTGTAATTAACTGCAAATGTGAGAGGAATTAAACCTTTAACTGAGGTACATTTGTATATTTTTTAAATATTAATAGAATAAAAACCATAATCAAAAAAACATATACTGTTCCTACTGTTCAAACACAGAATTTCGCAGATGTGTGGCAAGCTCGAAATCTTTTTTTTTTTACATTTTGCACCTATGGTGGAATGTGTCTGCTTTTAAAAAGCGCTGCTCTTCCAAAGCTCCAGCATTTCAGAAAAGTAATGTAAGCATCTTTTTTTTTTTTTTTACCAACTGACCAATCAGGTCGCAGCTCGGGGGGGTGCATGAAAAAAAAAGAGCCTTGTTAGTGAGCAAACATGAGGAGATTTATGAAAAAATATTTAACTGCCAGTATTCCAGTGTTGCTGCGTACGTGATGTGACGTTGCACTTTAACTGTAGCTGCGTACTATCGAGTCACGCGAACAGCTCAAACTCTGTCGATGTTCTGCCTCTAAAGCTACAGCGAATTCAAACATCCTCCCGTATCACCTGCATTACCTGAGAATGATGAATCTAATCCAGAGAACAGGCTAGGCTAATTAGTTAGCGGATAGTAGCTAGGGCTGGGACGCAATAATTCTTTTTAAATCTATATATCAATTAGCCTGATTATTTTTTTTTTAAAAACAGCCAGGATGTACCTTTGAATATGTTGCGTTTATTTCATGCTTTCCCACATTCAGATTACTCTTAGGTCCAGAATGATGCATCTCGAAGTAAAGTTTTGAGGCGCAGCAGTCACATAACAAAGTTTCCGCTCTTACAGACTATTAACATTGATTACGGCTTTGTGGAAACGACTCTTACGACCATGACATTATCACACATTTCACTCCGAGCCTCTCTGGCACCCTGCTTTCCACCCGTGCGCCCTTGTGTGTATCCTCCGGTGAGTTGGGGATGGTGCTGCAGACAGACAGGCAGGCTTGCGCGCGAGTAAACGGAGGCTTTATCCTAACAGCTAACTGCCCTGGATCCTCATCAGAGAGCGGAGCTATTGATTTTCGGAGCAGCGCTCTTAATTGGACGGAGTGCCACGGCTGATTGTTGGATTGATTGAGCTGATAGAAGGAGACCACTTCCTGAATCAGAAGCGGATTAGCTAGATTAGCGGCGCTGCGTCCTGTCGGGGATAAGCGCCTCGTTAGCTCGGTGATAGTCACCGCTCTGGTCATACAGCAGCTCTCTAGAGTAACACACAGGACGGAAAGTGAGCCGCAGCAGATTTGGCTTTAGCACCTAACTTATGTCCAGACGCTTATGTGGAGACGTGGATGTGCGAATAAAGCATCATGATGGAGAGATAGAGACAGTGGACAAGCGGATGGATGACACAGAGTCCTTGCCTGTGGCTTTGGACAGCTTTGGGGGGGTTAAACCGAAGCGGACCTCAAATGTCCCTCAAATCAGAGGACAAAGAACCGCTCTATTTGTCTGTTTCTCTCACACAACATCAGTGACATCTTTACTTCATTTCCTTTTTAATCTCTGAAAGCGTGTAAGCAAACTGTACATGATTTGATAAAAAATCCTCCGGATAATAATTTCTAATAATTCAGTACACTCAGTAACCTCTGAAACAGGTGCTGGAAAAAAAGAATCGATTTTTTTTCCCACTTACTTCACTACTTCACTAGTAAGAAAGTATTAGACTGTTTGTTAAGTAAGGAATAAAACTCCCCGTGTCACGCTGTCGTAGGAAAACAATCAACGTCAGAAGTTTGATGAAGCAGAGTTAGTTTCCCCACTTCGTCATTTTCCGACAACTCCACATCCCGGAGTGTTTTATTCCTCTTATACCACAGCGATTTGCATATTTCTGAGTAATTAAAGAATGACATGTCGTACTTGTTATCCATTTATAGCTACATTTCCTTTCCCGCAAAAGCAAGTCTGTTCCTGTTATCACATACGTTATAGCGGACATGGCGGAAGTTGCAGCTTTACCTCCGACTGTTACAACGCTCTGACACTGGAGACTCCTTCCGTAAATGTTAAATCACCTCCTTACAGAAAACTTCACCATGTCAATGAACACACTCCTTTTTTTTATCTTTTTATGTGGACTTTTTGTGGACTCTTAGCACCTGACCAATCAGAATCACGCATTCTGTGTAATTCTGTAAAAAAAAAAACATGATGTAGTCTACAAATATTAAAAACTGAGATGCATCAGGAATCAGTTTATAATTGCCTGAATCGAATGGTGAGACCCAAGTCTCATGTAGACTCAGTGTGTGTGTGTGTGTGTGTGTGTGTGTGTGTGTGGCTGTTATTGCCTTCTTGAGCCTGCTGTCTGCTCAGCTGCCCAGCCTTGTCATAAATGTTTCAGAGATGCCCTTTGATAATGAGGCTGCCGTCTTTCTTTCTATCTATCTTTCTTTTTCTTTTTTTTTTTTTTGCACCCATTCAGAAATATCAACCTGCATATTACAGTGGCAGGTGCGTTCTCGATCGAAATGCGACTCGGTTTTAATAATTAATGCAGGAGATGTCACCGCAGTAGGGAGATTGATTCAGGACTCGTTCTCGGCATGTCGACGGAGTTAAAATCAACAGGAAGGGAAAAGCGTCAGGAGTGTAGCAGTTGTCTGTTTGGGGTTTTGTCATATACGTGCAAACTGACTGATTGTGGTGCTTATGACTGTGCTCTCAGGACGCGAGCTCACATTACAACCCAAGCTCTCAAAATTCAAAATTACAAACTCATAATTCTCAGCCAAATGGTTTTTTTTCCCAGCTGAGAGATTGGGAATTACGGTTATTCCCATATGATGTGAATGCAGCACCAATTTGTGCCAAATAGCTTCTGCCTTCAGTTATTATTTGAAAAGGGTGCTTGGACCCCTCAGATTGCCACTTGCACCTATTATTATTATTATTATTATTATTATTATTATTATGCTACTTTTTCAGGGTGGATTTCAAACAGTAAGACTTTTAACTCCATATTTACTCACTTAACACCAACAAAAGCTATGGAAGGTGGGAATAACGGAAGGTGGGAACAACGGAAGGTGGGAATAACAGAAGGTGGGAATAACGGAAGGTGGGAATAACAGAAGGTGGGAATAACGGAAGGTGGGAATAACAGAAGGTGGGAATAATGGAAGGTGGGAATAAAGGAAGGTGGGAATACCAGAAGGTGGGAATAATGGAAAGTGGGAATAATGGAAGATGGGAATACCAGAAGGTGGGAACAACGGAGGGTGGGAATAACAGAAGGTGGGAATAACGGAAGGTGGGAATAACGGTAGGTGGGAATAGTGGAAGGTGGGAATAATGGAAGATGGGAATAATGGAAGGGGGGAATAACAGAAGGTGGGAATAACGGAAGGTGGGAATAGTGGAAGATGGGAATACCAGAAGGTGGGAATAATGGAAGGTGGGAATAACGGAAGGTGGGAATAATGGAAGATGGTGACCAGAAGGTGGGAATACATCACTAATGTGAACGCAGCACCAATTTAAGGAAAATAACTTCTGTCTTTAATTATTATTCACTATTTGCAAAAAGTGCTTGGACCCCCACTTCAACACTTGCAGCTATCATCATTACAATCATTTTTATGTTCATTTTTCAGGTTAAATATTACACATTAAGGATTTTAACTCCACATTTACTCACATAATGGCATCAAAAGGGAAGATGTGTTATGTGAACACTCTTAAGGGCGTGTCTCTGTTTCCTGCGAGTGATCGGCTAGTTGTCTTCAATATCCTTATATATGAATAATGGATTGTTTTGCTACACATTGATCTCTGTTTGTTGACGTTATAGTTACCTTGTCATTGTGTTTGTCCCGGTGGAAGTGTGGTGCGTCAGCTGCTTCAGAATGTAACTGAACACCAGACGTGGCTTCTTCATGAAGCCAGGGAATCAGTCTACTCATATCTGAGACATTTCCTCTGCGCTCAGTCTGTGTGTGTGTGTGTGTGTGTGTGTGTGTGTGTGTTCTCTGTCATCTCAGTGCGGAGAGGAGATGTCCTGGCAGCCTGGAGCGGCATCCGTCCACTGGTCACTGACCCCAACTCTAAAGACACCCAGTCCATCTGCCGCAACCACGTCGTCAACATCAGCGAGAGCGGCCTGGTCACCATCGCCGGTCAGTTCAGGCGTGAACAATCACGTCTTTGTGAGCCGCTCGAGGAAATGAGTCCTGTTCCGTGATTTTGAGCGGCTCTGGTGTTGAGTGTGCAGTGTGTTTCTGTCAGCGTCGCCTTCCTTTCATTCCCATCGTCAGAAGTGACGCATGAGTCTCGTTCACTTAGTTCTGTATTATATCAGTTCGCGCTCGCTTGGAAAAAAGGGTTCTCGAAGGGTCCGTTAAGGGTTCTTTCAAACCCAAACATGTAATCTGTAAATGTAAATGTAATGTAACAAGTAATCTTTTTTTTTTTGTTTTTTGGGGGGGAAATTAATATAAATTTAATGATAACATGCTGTAAAAAGTTGACGCAATCTTTCATTTTTTCACATTTTTCAGGTGCTTGGACCCCTTTCAGATAGGCACAGACTCTGTTGTAGGGTTCTAGGTAGGAAAAAGGGTAGAGGAACAACCGAAAAGCCTTTAGGGGTAAAACTTTACAAAAAAAATTTTTTTGTCTTCCGAATCTGAAAATATTTTGACGATAAAATCTGTGATAATGGATTTAATGGATATTTCGACGGAGGGTACAAAACACTCAGGGTCATGCTGTTCTAGGAAAATAATCAACAACAGGTTGGTGTGATGACGCAGACGACGATTACAGTTTTCTCTTAATAAAAGAATGGCCTGACATACTTTTTATCCATTTATAGTTACATTAATATATATATATTTCGAGCATAAAGATGTTGATTTTGTCCTTCAAGGTGGCAAGTGGACCACCTATCGCTCGATGGCTGAGGAGACCCTGGACGCTGCGATAAAAGAGCACAAGCTTCACGCCGGACCGAGCAGAACCGTGGGGCTGACGCTGGATGGAGGGAAGGACTGGACCCCAACCCTCTACATCAGACTGGTCCAGGACTACGGTCTGGAGAACGAGGTCAGCTTTCAGAACCCAGAAGGCTACATCACCCAAACACTCACTAAATACAGCTGACTGGATTATCCTTAGCACTTTATTTAAGGGCGGTGTTCATAAGGCTACGTGAAACCTACATAAACCCTTCATAACACCTGACATAACCCTATATAAACATTTAATCACATCACTTAATGGCCGTAACTCTTTCATGACAGTGTCATAACGTTGCAGTAAGTACTCAGTGTTTGTTATAGGCGTTTATACCACAGCACCTTTGAATTCTGGATTCTGATTGGTCAGAAGGCGCTGATAAATTTCCTACAACAGCAGCTCTGACAAATCACAGGTTCGTATTAACACGCTTGTTCCAATACGTTATCGTTGCTATAGTAACAGCTCATCCACGGGGACTTGGACAGCAGATGCTCCACTAAAAAAAATGTGTGTAATTGTCGATAAGTTTTCTAGAACATTTATGGAAGGAGTCTCCAGTGCGAGCGCGTTGCAGCACTTTCTCAGTAACAAGCTGCATTTTTTTTTTTGTCTTATTAACTTCAAGAGAGAGAGAGAAAAAAAAAGAGAGAGGCCGGTCAGTGAACGACTGTTTATAGCTGCTATGACGTGAGTGAGAACTCGTTGCACGGACGGGCGTTCCACATCATTAAATGTAACTATAACTGGATAAAAAGTACAACATATCATTCTTTAATAAATGAAAAATCGGTGAGTTGCTGTGGTGTAAGAGGAGTAAAAGACTTCAGGGTGGAAACTGTAACTCCACTTTATCTCACCACCCTATTGTTGATTACTTTCCTACAGAGGCGTGCTGGGTCGTGTTTTATTCCTTACTCATAACTTATAAATTATGTTATAAAGCACTCATAATGCCTTCTCCTAAGAGTTTAACGTAGCTAGCTCAGTAACGGTGTTCCTCTGGGAGAAACAGCCCAATCACAGAGTTAGTAGCCGAATAGCTTCGCCTCAGAGTCACTTATTATGATGCACGCTTTATTTTCCGATTGTTTTGATACCATTAGAAACTGGACAGAGGCCCGAGCTGTCCTTTTCTTCTGATCACCACTCTGCGAATAGCTTGACTCCAGTTTGCTGTCGTCCCCCGTGGTTTATCCGGGATGGAAAGGCCGGCATCGCCCTCGTTAGGAGCCGGGATGAGCTCAGCAGAGCCCTGGCCTGTACGACAGGCGCTGTTTTTGCGGCATATTTAAAAAGGTCAGCATGCAGATATTTCTGACAGCACTTGACCTTTGGTGGGAGGCTTTGAATCGAAGTAAAGTGCTGCGGTTTGTTTTTTTTTTGTTTTGTTTTTTTTGCCGTCCAAACGTTTAACGAAGCGCTGGCCGTGTATGAGCGGCACAGCCAGCTGATTCACCTGGCCAAAAAGAAAAAAGGAAAAAAAAAAGGTGCAGTGTGCAAACACAGAGGAGAGGTCCAAAGAAACGTGTCACTTTGGAGGATGTGCGGGAATGACATGATACAATGATACACACTCCGTTCGCAGGTTGCTCAGCACCTCGCGGCTACGTACGGAGGGAGGGCGTTCGAAGTGGCCAAGATGGCGAAGGTCACGGGAAAGAGATGGCCCATAGTGGGAAAACGGCTGGTGTCAGAATTCCCTTACATCGAGAGCGAGGTACATGAGCTAAGGTTGTGAATAATATCTGCATGTGTGTATGTTTTTATTCTTTTGTCTAGTGCCTTCTAGGACAGTGAGAACTAAGAGCTGTGTTAGCCGTAAACGAACAAAACCGAAACATTGTGTGGTTGTGCGGTTAAACGATATTCCAGCATTACACTGAGCACTGAAAAGTGCAGATAGCCCTGAAATATTAACGTGAAAAAAATGACTGAAATATTCTGAAGTAACGCTCTTGATAATATTAAATAAATAAAAAAAAGAACAATAAAGAGCGGTAATCGTCATCTATATCACATCGATATTCAGTTTTACCTTCCCTCGTTTTTTTTTTTTAGATGTTACCTTTTTAACGATGTACGACATAATGTTCTGTAACATTACTTTTTTTTTAAATGTTACCATAAATTTAAAAAAATCCTCTTTTATACTGATAGAGTAATGCAGAAGATGTGTGTGTGAAAACAAAAAGAAAGAAAGAAAGAAAGAAAGAAAGAAAATGAGAAAAATAAAAAGAAAGGAAAAGATGGTGAAATGAAGAAACAAAAAAGGAAAAAGAAAAAAATGGGAAAAATTAAAATAAAAGACGGAAATAAAATATAAAGAAGGAAATAAAAAGGAAAAATAGAAAAAGGGAAAAATAAAAAAAGTATGCATGGTGTGTGCTGATACAGAGGATATACGGTATTAAAGAGTACTAATGGTGTGTGTGTGTGTGTGTGTGTGTGTGTGTGTAGGTGATGTACGGTATTAAAGAGTACTAATGGTGTGTGTGTGTGTGTGTGTGTGTAGGTGATGTACGGTATTAAAGAGTACTAATGGTGTGTGTGTGTGTGTGTGTGTGTGTGTGTGTAGGTGATGTACGGTATTAAAGA
>CM074975.1:31578550-31604863 GCA_037576825.1 Pangasius krempfi | reverse complement strand
TGTGTGTGTGTGTGTGTGTGTGTGTGTGTGTGTGTGTGTGTGTGTGTGTGTAGGTGATGTACGGTATTAAAGAGTACGCGTGCACAGCCATTGACATGATCGCCCGGAGGACGCGGCTGGGTTTCCTGAACGTCCAGGCCGCTGATGAAGCTCTTCCACGCATCGTCGAGATCATGGCCAAGGAGCTGAAGTGGAGCGAGGAGAAGAAGAAAGTACGTCATTTCTTCACTCATTTATTAAAACAACAACCACGTCATCTATCTGCGTTTTAAGGTCAAATCACTGCAGTACAATTTATACTACTGGGTGTATGTGCGGTTTTTTTTTCTTCACCAGATCGTGAGTTTGTTTGCTTTGCAATACTCGCTCTTTTATTAACGTTTTCAAAACACTCTTTTTTTTTTTTTTTACACAATGGCCTCAGGAGCGCACGCCAAAGGTCTCGGCCCGGTTACGTGAACCCACTCGGGCGCTGAGCTATTGTTAACACCAGCACTAAATTTACAGCTTAAAATAGTCACACAATAGAATTACACACAATATCAGCTGGGTACCGTACCTGCATCTTACGTAGGTGTTTGAGGGGTATGTCCCTGTATCCAAGTGTGTGTGTGTTTGTGTGTGTGTCTGTCTGTGTGTGTGTGTGTTTGTGTGTGTGTGAGGGGGTGATAGAGTTACACGTAGATCCAAGTTTTCCTGTCGAAACAAAAGGTCTAATAATAGCGCAGATTGCTGTGCTGCTTCCCAGGAGTTAAACACTCAGTCTTTCTCAAAGCACACAATACAGGTGCACCACACCCTACACACACACACACACACACACACCCTACACACACACACACCCTACACACACACATTCACTCACACTTTTTCTCATAGATTAAGGAAACGCTTGTGCTGTGTTCGCGCTTATGTGGAATGAAGTTAGGAGTCATTTATTTTTCCTCTGTATTTAATTATAATCCGTGGCGTAGGCCTACATAAGTCTATATAAATGCTCATAAGTGTTTACAAATCTTCTGTAATAATCCAGCATAAAGCTGCGCTGTGACTAAAATATACTTCCATACAAACTGTAATTTAGTACAAGTTCAGAAACCTGTGTTGTATGTTATAATGCATTATACCTTGAGAAAGTAAGATATTCAAAACTTACTTTATCCTGTAATGACTTGACATAATGCTGCATTGGCCTTCATATCCTTATACAGTTCAGAAATTTAAACTGTATGTTATAATGTATTATAGCTTGCAGTTTATAGCACTCATAATACCTTATAATCCATGACATAGGTCTGTATAAGCCTGTATAAATGCTCATAATTGTTTACAAACCTTACTTTGTCCTGTAATAACCCAGCACAATTCAGAAACGTTATAACACACATATATATATATATATATATATATATATATATATGTTATAATGCTTTATAAATTGCAGTACTTACCGTAGCACTCATTTTTATTGTTTCATGCATAAAACTTAATAAAGGTATGGCCTCATAATAATGTTTGAAAAGCTTCCTGTATTCTATAAAGGCCTGGCATTGGGTCAGACTCCAGTTTAGACAATAGTTTAGTACAACTTCAGAAATTTATGTTATATGTTATAATGCATTATGACTTGCAGTATATAGCTGTCATAGTGCCTTCAAATGCCTGGCATAAACCTGTAGAAATGCTCATAAGTAGTTATGGTTTCATGCATGACACCTAAAAGCAAATGTGGATTCATAATAAAGTTTTAAATGCGTACTTTGTTCTGACCTGACATAATGCTGCATTAGTACCAGCAATAACGCATTATGTAACCTGACATTATGGAGTCGTATACTCGTATACGCTTATTTGCCTTATGCCCGGCACTGGAAGGTGTTAAGTACTGTGTTATGTAATGTTTATGATACTATATATATATATATATATAATTGTATGTGTTATCACATTGTACTAGTTGCTCTTGTGCACAGTAACAGCATTTATGGAAACCGTGTGTGTGTGTGTGTGTGTGTGTGTGTGTGTGTGTTTTGCAGGAGGAACTGGAAGCAGCTAAACAGTTTCTGTACCAGGAGATGGGCTACAAAGCTCGCTCCGAGCAGCTCACCAAGACGTCCGAGATCTCACTCACGCCCGAGCAGGTGGCCAGGTACACTCTGTGTGTGTGTGTGTGTGTGTGTGTGAGTCTTTAATGCATCTGTAATTTCATCTGTTTATTAACTGCACTAATTCTCTGTCATGAATTACAGATATAAGAAGCGTTTCTACAAATTTGACAAAGAGAGCAAAGGCTTCATTACAACTTTAGATGTGCAGCAGGTTCTGGAGGTGAGGGCAGTACCAGACTTATATAATTACTTCTATACCACAGCGCTGTTGAATACTGGATTCTGATTGGTCAGAAGGTGTTGATTAATTTTCTAGAACGGCAGCCCTGACAGCAGCGCAGCTGCGAATCACAGGTTTATATTAATGCACTCGCTCTACTACGTTAGCGTTTCTATGGCAACAGCTCATTCGCAGGGACAGCATAATAATGGATTAAATGGAAAAAACAGTTTTCTGTAAGGAGATGTTTATTTAACATGTAGGGAAGGAGTCTCCAGTGTCAGCTCCTTGTAACAGTCAGAGGTAAAGCTGTAACTTTACGTTTTTTCACGTTATTTTTCCGTGTGATTTCTCCACAACGAGAGGTTGAATGTTAGTCGGGTTTATAAGGAATGATCGCTGTAACCAGTAGATGAACTGATTCGATTTTTATTGAAATTGATCCAAACAGCGTCAAGGTCGCAGCAAGGCCGAGTGTCTGAAATCGTTTTTCTTCAATAGCTTCCTTCACGTTTGAAGCACGTTTTAAGGGAAGCTCTGGCACACAAGAAGGACTGGACTTGTTGTTGCTGGAGACTTCCACATCCACACCATTGGCATCAAGTTCGACTTGTTTTTAATCTATTTATTAGTCTTAGATAATTGTGGCGCGTCCACCGTACAAGCTACTGTTACTATAGAAACAGTGACGTATTAGAACGAGTGCAGTGATATAAACACGTGATTTGAGTTGTAATAATAGTGGATAAATAAAGTATTCATAATCAGTCATTTGCAATATTGTGGATGTATGAAAGTTATTGATGAAATTTAAAAAATCTCAAAATTCACAATTTCTTGCCTGGTTATAAATATATATATATATATATAAATATATATATATATTAGACCCTTGTCTCATAAGAGCGCTGACTGAATCGCAGTTTTGTTTTGTTTTTTTCACCGACAGAAACTGAGCGTTCAGATCGACGAGAACGCCCTGCACGAGATCCTCAACGAGGTCGATCTGAACAAAAACGGACAGGTGGAACTGGACGAGTTTCTGCAGGTACGACGTCTCAGGGAGCGCGTGGAGTCGGCTTTGCGTAGACGCAATTAATGATTACGTTACAGCCGCTGTATTTATAGCTCATAGAGCTTTCAAAGTGCCTCATTAACTGTCTTTTGTTCCACCTTTATTTGAGTTTAAGAAGCGCTGCTTGATAGAAACTCCTGCTGAGGGAGACGAAGGTGTGGACACTTAACTATTGCGTATGGTGTGTCCTTACCTGAGTCCTGACAGGCCAGCAGTAATTAAAAGCACTGAAATGTCCTCATGGCAGTTAAAATAATGAGCGTGCGGTAAATTAGCACGAGGCATGTGGATTTTTGTCTGCTTGTAACCAAGCATAAATTAGATTATTGGTATAATTGATAGGAGCTAGAGGACAGGTGTTAAAGTAGGACAATCACTGTCTGTTTTAATTTAGACTTAATGAGAGGCCACCGGTGGCGCGTACGTGAGATAACGTTATGTCACATGACATAGACAGGACTATATACAGAAAAGTTCCTTTACTAGCAGTGCATCTCATTAGAGCTGCTCTTCTAATTGGCTTAGCTCATGAGTGCCGTTCAGAGGGGACAGATCTCCGACAGCCGATTGGCCATCCTGATGAAGACAGCGGAGGAAGGGTTGGACTCGAGAGGACCGGTGTCGGTGGACCGCAGCGGTGGAGGAGTGTGAGGCCCGAGAGCTTCAGCCAGAACCGCAGATCTGAACAGGTGTCCGCTGAAAGTCAAAGATCGTTTTGTTAAAAAAAAAAAAAAAAACGAGCTCTTTTATTATCGTTAATTTTTAGGTCGCCTTGCATTTATTTAAAGCAGTTTTTTTTAACAGTAAAACCTTTGCCTATGTCTGAGGGAGACGCCGGTGTGAATTCAGACAATATTTACTTGAGAGTGTGCCGGAAGTACATCATCGTGACCTGACACCATCTAACCAATCAGAAATACTACGTTTAGCTGTGTTTTTAAATGTTTTGAAGCGTGTGAACTAAAATCATGACAGTGTAGAGGTTTAAAATGCGATATACTGTATTAAATACGCTACTAACAGCTTCCTGTCGGGAATGTTCACGCCATTTTTTCACGATTTTAAAACCGTTGCTATAAGAACTCACGGCCAAAAGCGATCCGAAAATGTGGCTGAAGCCTGTTGGGACAGCGTTGTCTACGTTAGGGTGACTGATTTTCTGGGTTTCTTTTCCGAAGAATATTATGTTGATATAATAACATTGTTGCATTGTGAATGTTTAGCACTACAACCATAATGTCATGGCTTACGTGAATTCAAACTGAGGCTGTCGTTATAATTTCCCGTTTAATTATGACACTCTTGGACATTTTTTTTTCCCCCAAGAGATGTAAACCATAGCAACAACATTTGAAACACTTTTCCCAAAGTGTTTATTACTTTGCAATTGCTAGATTTTTGAAATTGTTTAAAAACATCTCTACGCCTCTTGGAGCTGTTACAACTGAAACGAAAATGCAGTCGTGGTAGAAAATGGGTCCGTTTATCAACCCCGGTGTTGAATATCTGGCAACCTAAGGACAGAGACATTCACACAACATGCTTGAATGAAAATTTGGCGTGATCTGCCTGTTGTAGGCTAGCTCAGGCATGGAGCAATAATGCAGTGTTGTCTATTGGATCTTTCTTGGAACATTTTTACGACATTGCTGTGCACTCGTTTCGGAGTGAGCAAGTTTCATGCTTTCATTTTGGCTCCAACCTCACGCTCTTCCCCAGGAATTTTCAAAAAGTACATGGATGGTAACACTATTTAGGGCTCCAGGGATAGATTTTAAGAAATCTATGGCAGCCAAGAGAACCGTCCACAAGTTTCTTTTTTTTTTATTTAAAAAAATGGCACCCTGAATCAGTCCCAAACGTCTTCTCACCAGTTTTTGGATTTCTCTGATTGTTACTCCATCTAGCTACACTAACAGCGAACGCTGGTCACACATTTAACTCCAAAACTCTCGAACTACTCCAATTTCCTACGATTCCGAAGGTCATCGCTGGTTATGAATGTTTCAAGGTCCTCCGTATTGGAATGGCCGTCGTCTTGCGACACCTGCTACAGAGCTGGTCGTCATCAAGCTCGAATTACATGATCATGAGAATAGGCCTGAAACAAAAGCTATGGAAGGGCTGTCATAACTGATAACCAGTGACAGAACAACAAAGTTAACAGCGATGGTGGCAATCAAGAAGCGAGTCTGTGTCTGGTCATCATGAAAGCAAACGAACAGTCGTAATTTCTAGGTCAACCTAGTACGTCACTTTAGTGCTTGGACCCCTTAATCGCTGTATCATAACTATTCACCAGTAACGCAATAGCAAAGTTAAAAGTAATTATGCCATACAAGAAGTAACCTGCTATCTCTTGACACCAAACTTGGTAGGTGTCTTGAAGACCACAAAAACGTCTCCTTATTACATTATAGGTCCATCATTTGAATCTTTATGGAACCAGATAAAAAGTCATAACTTCCACATCGACAAAGTACATCACAAGGTGCTTGGACCCTCTAAACATTTGAATCGGCTGTTCCGGCATCCTCGAGTAAATTTTGAGCTGACAGAAATCGCAAAAGCCGCTTGTATCAGTGTGTACACCACTGTGTGTAATACTGTAGTTTTAGAATTTTTGCGTTTTGATCTTGTGCAATAATAATATCCTGCTGTGTTGTATTTTGTTGCTGTATCGTCGCTCTGTCGCGGATGCATGCAGTGCCACGAGTGTTCCTTGCTGGCTAGCATGACCAGTGTGTGTGACGAGTGCCATCCCAGTGTCCTAGCACCTGTATTATAGTTCTTTTTTTTTTTTAGCTGTGCCATTTGTGCCGTCCGCATGGTGTGATTGGACAAGGACGCCCCCCCCCTCCCCCCTGAATGATTGTGTCAAGAGCGTGTGTGAGATACTGTGGGCCGAGCTACTGTGATGCACTTTTCCTGCACGTCTTTTCCTCTTCCTGTTCACGTTTACACTCGCTGCACAATTTTACACATGCACTGATACTGATTTTCCAGCACTCCTGCAATTTCACTAGTCTATTTCTATGTCACTTTTTCTAAAGGAATAGTCGAAATATGGAACCAGATGAAAAGGACGGTCCATCACTTAGTGCTTGGACCCCATAATTGCTTAATAGCACAGTCCTACGCTAATAGTGCTAGCCTGTGGTATTCACTTTTTTTCACAATTTTTTAATGTTTTTTTTATTTGCCTTGCTCTATTAGATCTTTTTATGATGTTGAATTAATGTTTTTGGCCTGAATATGCACAATGTTTTTGGTCCAGTTTCATTTAATCAAAGAGGAAATCCCTTTTGTAGGCACAAATTGACTTGTGTAAATCATAACACATCTTGTTACTGGCTGTGTGATTTGTTATTGTTTCAATCAAATTATTTATTATTATTATTATTATTATTCTAGATGTTTAACCGGTTACATACAGTGTACTACTGCTAGCTTTAGGCATTTATAAGAAATACATTTAATGTGCCTTGTTTTCTATCAAGAGAACACTGTAAATGATTACACAATCATATATTTTCCAGTTTTAATTTCTTTGTGTATATTATTACTATTATTATTCAGACAGTAGATTCTGAGAAAGGCTACTTTTTTTTGGTGCCCGGATCTCTGGTCACAGTGCGACGGCTGTTCCAGTGTCAACGTATGATACAATAGGAGTTAAATGCCTTGTTTTGTGTGTCGTATGTTGTGGCTGGATGAAATTTCACCCCATTCCTGAACGAAGGAGATGCGTTTAAGAAAAATAAAAATAAAAAACTGTACAGTAAATTACTCTGCAACACCCGAGAAATGCAATTACAGAATTAAACATAATTAAACACAATTAAACATATCTGGTTGCATCAGTTGGGTTTTGGGGTCTTCTTTCGTTCATTTGTGTTCGACGAAGTCATATTTCCAGCATGTTAGCTGAAGCGGATCCCCCTCTCTCTCTCTCTCTCTTTTTCTCTCTCTCTCACACACACACACACACACACACACACACACATATGCATATACAGTTCTTTGCTATTCTGAGCTAATTGACTTTAAATCCTCCATCTAAATCTATTACACCCTATTTTGCTGATTGATGAGAATCACAGATACATGGCCCATCCATGCTGCTTCCCCGGTGAGGTGTCCCTTTATCTGCCTGTCCAGTAATCCCTCAGATGGTTCGCTCCACACCGAGGGATGAGGAAGGCCACGGCGGTGCGATGAGCACCCAGCACAATGCAATTAAACCACCAGCGCAGCCGCAGAGCTGCCGCTAATCCTCGGCCTCGTCTGAGCACTGGTAAGACTAGCCGTGTCAATCCGGCATGATTGCTTGATTATAACAACCATAATAACCTCAGTATGAGCCTTTGCAGGATCTGTGGCCAGAGAGGCCAGAAACAATGGAGTCAAGGGAATCAGAGATGAATAACTGCTTCAGGCGTTTAGACTAACAAGTGATCCTGCGTCTTACTCACTGCTCCTGTGGCTAAGACGAGCTACGATACCACCTCAGAGTTGATTATCTTCTCATTTATAGTTACATTGTTGTGGAACTTCCATGAAACAAGTTAGTTCCTATACTCGATTACCTTAAAGCTATAAACAATACAAAAAAAAAACACACAGCTTGTCATGTTACTGAGAAACCACAAAGCTTAAACTCCTCTGTCCTGAAGATGTCGCGAAACCTACAGTTACAGCTTCACCTCCGACTGCTCCAAAGCACTGACACTGGAGACTCCTTCCATAAATGTTAAATGTTAAAAACGACTCTTTGCAGAAAACGTCACCACGTCGACCATTTCTTAATCCATTTATCTGTCGTCCAGATCTCTGTGTAAGTTGTTCCTACTGAAACGATAACATATTAGAACGAGCGCACGAACACAAAGCTGTGATTTGTGGTTGCACTGCTGTCGGAGCTGCTGTTGTAGAAAACGAATCGCTGTCTGACCAATCAGAATCCAGAATCCAGCAGCACTGTGCTGTAAGAGTGTAAGATAAGCTTTGGTCCTTGTTTTCCTAAACTGGAATGTACACAGACAGGTGACAAATCCTGCAGTTCTTCTGACTCTCCTTTATCCAGTGATGAAACCGTTCTATCCTGATGGGTGTGGCCTCTTCCAGGATGACCCCGCCCCCATCCCAGACCCAGGGACTCCCTGAAAGGCTCGATCAGGATGAAAATGATGTAAATCCTATGCTATAGTTTACCCAAACCAACGCTATTGAGAGATTTCGGAGTGACGTGTTAGACAGCGACAGCGCGCTCCACCACCATCACGTCGCTCGAGACGTGGAGAATGTGTACCCAGGTGTAGTAATGATGTTTTGGTGTCTCATGCCCAAAACACCTTACTAATACACTTTATGTTGTTTTTTCCCCAATAATCTCCCAACTAGCCATTTTTTGTGCTGTTACTAATAAAGGACCGATACTTACTTACGTGTAATAATACCTGAAGAGCAGTGATAAAGTGGTTAAGATGGTGGACTACTGATCGGAAGGTCATGAGTTCAATCCCCAGCACCACCAAGCTGCCACTGCTGGGCCCTTGAGCAAGGCCCTTAACCCTCAACTGCTCAGTTGTCTAAAAAAAATAAAATAAAATAATGAGATAAATGTAAGTCGCTCTGGATAAGGGCGTCTGCCGAATGCCGTAAATGTAAACGTAATACTTGCAAAACATCCAGCAGGAACCGTCATGGTTTTGCAACTTCCTGCCATGCCTCAATTTCCTCCCTGAAGAGTCAGGAAGCTGCTTATAAACAACAGATACAGATACAGATGAGTCTTTGGTGCAGCAGAGAATTTTTAGCCAAATAGAGCACCGCCATGAGGATCAGACAAATTACAGAGCACGAAAGCATTTATTTTTACACTTTCAAAGAAGGTCTTAGTTATAACGACTCACGAACATAGTTATATCATGTTATAAAGCATTCATAAGGTATGCACATACTTATTGATGAAAATTACTCTTGATTATGCCTTATGAATTGTTAACATGTGATCATGTTTAATGTATAATGTATAATGCATCATAACACCTTTTCCTTATGACTTCTGAAAGAACTTGTCTATGGCTGAACATAATGTGCTAATAAACCAGGGCAGAATTTATTTAGTATTATTTATATGTTGATATAATGTCTCATAAATGCTGCTCATAATGCCTTCTGTTATTCATTTTTAAACGGATTATAAATGCTACTATAGACTTTCTATTATCTATAATTATAACAATGTGTATAATGCCTTATGAATGCATTGGAACAGGTTATAAATGTATTCATAGGTCATTATATTTATATACCGTACACACCTTTGCAGAAAGTGTTACCACATTTGTTTTTTTTTTGTTGTTTTTTTTTGTATTTAAAGCATTTCAAATGCAAATCAAATATTTGTTTCAGGAATTGTGCTTATCCCTGAATGAGAGAGGTCAGGAGGATTTCCCACGCTGAATCACGGCATTGTGGGTAGTGAAGGAATTTGCTCTCTCGATTTCTTTCAGAAATCCCGCACTGAGCTCAAGGCCACTTTTTGTTTTGGCGAACCGTGTTTTTTTCGCTTCCCACCTGCTCCATCAGACAGCGGTGGGAGATTGTCGCAGTTATCCGACCCACATAGATGATTTACAGTGAAATACACACACTTGTATGTAAATCTATTCAAACTACTCAATACACTTATAAGGTGTGCGCATTTCACGACATATGATCAGACTTAGCCTTCTCTGCAAACGCGAAAGGGCATTGTGCAAGTGACGACGTGACGCGATACGGAAACGCAGGTATTTTTGAAACGCGGAAAGTATCTGCTTTCTCAGTATCCTAAAAAATCCACAGGATAAAAACTATCCGCATTTTGAAAATTCTCACATTACGTCCTGGATTCGCTCAGTATGGACAGAAATAAAGGTCAATTTGTTTAACATTTTTTTGGAAGGAGTCTCCACTTTCAGTGCTTTGTAACAGCCAGAGGTAAAGCTGTACGTCTTCAGGACAGAGGAGTTTACGCTTTGCAGTTCCTCTGTAACAAAAGACAACAAGCTGTGCTTTTTTTTTGTCTTATTAACATCAGAAAGGAGGGGAAAAAAACGAGGCTGGTGAGGAAGCGACTGTTTGTAGCTGCTATAGTGTAAGCGAGAACAGGAACTGACTTGTTTCATTTTAATCATTGTTAATCATTTTTTAAAACGTCATTATTGGCAAATTGCTGTGGTATAAAAGGAATAAAATACTTTTATGTGATGTAATCGGAAAATAACTTTGTGCCATAACAGGAACTCCACTTCATCACATCACAGCGTTGATGATTATTTTCCTGTTATAGCATGACGCAGAGTGTTTTATACTTTACTCATAATGCTAGTAACTGAGACCTAGATTGCATGTACTGAATATTTTTTAAATAATTAATTATAACTGTTTTGCTGTCTCCTTTTGATTACGTTTAAATAATTTTTATCATGCTTTTTTTTACTTTTTAAATGCTTAAACGTGGACGCTTTTTAACTTTGACTCGCTACTTCCACTGGCTGTATTTGCACTGATTCTTTGGGAGGATGCTTTTATCCAAAAAAAAAGGCGTGAAAAAAAAAATATGATAAAATCCTGAAAAAAAAAAAATGGGAATGAGCAGAAAGTTCTGCACTCTAACATAAAGTTCTACATAAAACTCTGCCTGCTCAGTAATGGCATAGTTATATGCCAGGATGTGAGGATGGGGTTAGCCCGGAGCGGGCCGTAGTCCCCCTGACAGACCCGTCACTACCTGAGCCGGGAAAAAAAATAGATTAGATCCCAATTAGAGCTCTTTGTCGTGCCGCTGTTAAAAGCAGGATAGTAAAAGCTTGAGTAAAGGTCATCAGGAGATTTGAGCGACAGCTCCGACGTCCTCGGCTCCTAATTTCCACTGTTTTCTAGACGTGTCTTTGTGCGCCGGATTCCAACAACTGCCAAGAGCCATTAATTTCCAGGAATAACGGGTTACAGAGCTGGCCGGTGTACAGAGATGTGTTCTCCAGCCACGGCGAGTGTCTAGAAGGGATTAGGGAGCTTGTAAGTGCAGCAGGGATCAAATCTGTGGACATCCGGTCATACATTACAGCTGAGCTGCCATAAAGTCAGACCATCTCCTGGAACATGTACGGAGAGCAATCAAGCATGGAGGATCGCTGATACCCGATGAGCCATGAGGCACGTTGTGTGTTTGATACGCGAGCCTGAGACTTAGCAAAGCACCGCAGGGTTGTGAGGGACTCTCCGTTTAAACATTTGTCCCTTTTATGTGTATTCTATTTATGTCAATCTTCATGAAGTACCTCTATACTAGGGGTGTTAACCGAATCCATGTGCATCATTCGAACTGAACCGAAGCACGTCCTGAAGAAATACAGATATAAATACAGACCCGAAAAGTAGGCAGGGTATTCCGTTTGGTTGTTTCGTTTTGGTTTGGTTTGTTTTGGGTTTTTTTGAAAGCTTGCCAGCTTCAGGGACTGGGATCCTGCTGGATGAAAGCCAAAAAGGAAGAAAAAAAAGAAGTGGTTTTTACGTCAATGTTGAGCTGTAAAGAACAGGTCACTAAAGCTCACGGCAGAGAGTTGCCAGATTTTAGCCAAATCCCCAACTCAAAAAATGCACAAGAAGACTGGAAACTAACCCGAAATGTTGGGGAACAGGAAAAGTACACGTATTCTTCTTCTTTTTCTCACTCTTTTTTAGGGGAAACGAACAGTTTGAGTGTATATATATATATATATATATATATATATATATATATATATATATATATACAAGCATTACAAGTGAAACCTAACAGCCCACCCATGCTCACAAAACTTTACAGAAACAAGTTCATGATAACATGAATGTAATGGGGGTTTTTTTATTCATTTTTTTCCCGGAAAACCTTACTGAGCTCCCGAACAAAACCATATTTCTTCCGTAGAATAGAATACCATAATTCTTCCAAGAAATACACTTTCATATTTTAAGCCGTAGCTCACCAGCAACTGGCTCTCCAAAAATAAAATCACCGTTTCATTCATTTTTTTAAATATTGTAAAACTTGTCCTTTCATTGCGCATCGTTCTTAAATGATCCTTATCCAATGTTGCTGAAAGAAAATGGTCTCAGAAAATCGTGGGCATTACAACGACGTGCAGCTTAAAGGACCCCATTTTGACTGGCAGCAGCGCTGTACACACGTCGTGGCTTTATTATAGCTTCTGATCCAGCGACTTTTCTGATCTTTTTGAAGTGTAAGAAAGCTAAAAACTGAAGTCAGTCTGATGAAATATTATCAGATGGCTGTTGTTTTCGACTGTAGCCTAAATAACCGTGTGATTAGGCAAAGGCGTTTGTCGTTTTGAGACAGAGTTAGCTTGTTTACTCAGTCACGTTAGAGAGAAGCCAGCTTTCCAGAAAGTTCCTCAGGGCGCCGGGTTCAGGAGTGGAATGAAGTTATGTTCGACGTATTGCAATTTGTTGTTGCGACTTGTTGTTGTGAATAAACTGGAGTGGTAGTGTTTTCCAGTGTTTCTAGGGCATCGCACAAACAAGACAAAAACGTTCACACTTCCGATTTACTGTTTGAATCAGAATAAGAAAACAGATACGAATATTTTGAGCATTAACCAGATGCAAATACAGATAACTGCAGTGCGCTACACTGCTACTGTATATATATATATATATATATATATGCGTCATGTAGCCTTACGAAGTGTTACCCAGTCGATTATTCTTAAAATTTTGCCATGGCATTAAAGCGGAGATGTTCTGCGCTTCTGGATATAAGCAGGTAAGAAGAACCCACGTTGCGCTCCGCTGAGGCCATTTCTCCTCCACGCTTCTCTGTTTGATATTTATTTAAAAAAAAAAAAACATCAGGGAACAAACAGCAATATCAGAACCACAACCATCGTAGAGCGAGATGAGGAAAGGAGGAACCAAACACGAACCCTGTACAAACACAACAACACAACAACAACAAATATCACCCCCATTACTACAGACGATTCCACCGCAAGGAAGTGCCAGAAAGACTCGCGTCTGTGCGTGGAGGAACAGCGCGACAGGCTGTATTTTATCTTAATACAATCCTGACCTAAGATTATATTTTGAACTTCAGTGCATAAATCAAGGTAAAGCACAACTTCTACTACATTTTGAACATATTATAAATATATATATATATATTAAATATGACTCTTTTTTCTTTTTGCCAATTTAATTATTACACTTAAATCTACTTCTGTGTGTTTTTAGTATGTTATGGAATTAATGTTAAGAGGTTTACTGTATGGATGAATAAATCCATATGAATTTTTAAATACACTTAAGTTGTATCTAAATACCTTCAGATGTATCTTTGACTTCATATTCGATGATGTACAATTTATTAAATCATAATATACAATGTTGTTTTTTTTAAATACCTAAAAACTGATTTTATTTAGGGATGATAATCATGTGATTACTTGTGTGAAATCCGAGTATTTTTTTCTGTAAATAATTTTTTTTTCTTAACATCTTAACTTTTGATTGACAGTTATGTTTCTAGACAAGCAATATTTCTGCAGGTATATTAGATTTTTTTAAAGATCTTTTTGTAAGCATCATTATTAAAAAAAAAAAAAAACTTGGGTACATCAAGGGCATAAGAAAAAGATGTTAGTCTCCTGGCAGACGTGCAAAATCAGATCTTTTTTGCAATTTAATCCCTGTGTATTGAAAGCATGAGCGCTAACCCTTACGCCTGCTATTAATAGTCGAACTGTTTTATTAGAGGCTTGAGAAAAGAGAACTCGGCGCCACTATTGTGAGCGGTCGTATTTCTTGCTAGTGTTAGGCTCCTATTTATTGTGAATTACCTTCATCGCCATCATCATCATCATCATCATCATTATTATTATTATTATCTTGGGATAATGCTTTTAGCCGTCTTGCCTGAGCAAAAGGAGCGGTGAGGGAGAATAATAACGTCTGCACCGGAAGTTGCCTGAGTCAACAAGGCCAGCTCTGAGACGATGACATCAACAGGACTGGAATAGCCGTGG
This sequence comes from Pangasius krempfi, assembly GCA_037576825.1. Lineage (NCBI taxonomy): Eukaryota > Metazoa > Chordata > Actinopteri > Siluriformes > Pangasiidae > Pangasius > Pangasius krempfi. Next base: position 31,590,388 of record CM074975.1, on the reverse strand, counting down.
GCTAATGCGTGCGAATAGCGGCGGGAAGGCCTTAGAAAATGAAAGTCAAAGGATTTACTATGCTGAGAGAGTTTAATGCAGCAACACAGTTAGTTGTGTTTGGTGTTTATCTGCACACAATGCTTTACTAAAGGAAAATTCCACCCTGAATATGTTTGTGTTGAAATATCCGTGATGTGCTTAGGGATTCTGGGGCTAATTTGTTGGTTGGTGTTGTATTGTCTTTATTCCTCTGAGAAGTTAAAAAAAAAAAAATTCACAAACATAACTGATTGTTGAACAGATGACGAAGAGGAAACACTTCTTTTCTCACTCCCCATGGTGGAATATTAATGAGAAAACCAGTAGTAGAAGTAGTGGAGGTGTTGCTGCAAACATTGGTGTCAAAATCCCAGAATGCAATGCAGCTAAAGTTGTACAACATGAGTTATGCTCCAGCCAGCAACGAGATGATGACAGGACAGACTCGAGGACTAAAGCACCGCTGCATCACTCTCTTTAGACAGGAGAGATGAAGCGAGGCTTAAATCTCGCTGGCAACACCATCAGCATGGCATTCTGGGTAATGTAGGAAGCCATTAACTCAGGAGTTTCATGACAAAATAAATCTTAGACAATGTTGTAGATCACATGTTCGTTATAAAGATTGATATGCTCAAGTCGCTTAGGTGGATTTCTCCTTCAAACGTAGAACCATAAATATCACAAACATTGTTCCGTAAAGGTGATGTTTAATCCTATATCCTAATTTGCACGGGTAAATATTATTAAAACAGTGCTACGTTCGAGCAGACAGCTCTAAATTGCTAAGAATTGAGATGTTATCCTTCAGCAGAGTAGATTCTGCACAGTCGGGGTCATTAGGGGTTCCTGGGAGTAATTGTGGAAGGTTGAATAAAAATCTCAATCCCATTCCTTTTGCTTAAACACACACACACACACACACACACACTTGCAGAGGGCACTGGTGTGTCAGGTGCTCCTAATTGCTAAGGAGCAGGTCTTAATTTAACAGGCGGGACAGAGGTCATTATCATGCGAGACGCAGCCATCCGGGATGTTTGCATAGCTATCACAGGCCTTCTCATAAACGAGCCTTTAATTAGTCTTAATTAGAATTAGCCGGAGTCAGCAGGGAACGCCGGGCCCCAATGAAACGCACTCACAATCCTAATAATAATAATAATAGTAGTAATAATAGCATCCGGCTCATTCTCCGCTTCATGTTGGCGAGGGAGCGACAAAAAGTCTCTCGCTCGCTAAACTGATTTGGTCAGAATGAATATTCTCAGGGCATTAATTAAACAGGGAACGTCTCGTTATGGAGTGTGGGGAAGAGCAGACACCGGCAACCACAGGTTCTCCATCATATCACATTAACACACACACACACACACACACACACAAACGTGTCAGCTCTCTGCCTCTTCTCCAATTTACATACAATTTATTTAAAATTTATTTACATTACCTGTAAGTCTTTAGGTTTCTCAGACAGCATTAAAAGTAACTATAATCGGATAAAAAATATGACTTGTCCTTCTTTAATAAATAACAATTTGCAGCTGTTGGCAAGTCGCTGTGGTATAAGAGGAATAAAACATCTATAACAGGTTTTAATATGGAAAATAATGAACTCCGCTTCATCAGAGCATCCGATCGTTGATTATCTTCCTATAAGAGCATGAAACAGTGGTTTATGCCTCACACACATATATATATATATAAACCTTACAGAAGTTTTCTCTCATTCTTTCTTTCCTGAGTTTTAGAGTGTTATAAAAATACTGCCAATACTTGTGATAATCACAGAATAGTGTATTCTGGATTCTGATTGGTCAGAAGAATCAAACAGATCAGAAGCGTGTTGTTTAACAAAGGAAAACTTGTGTAATCGTTGATATGGCGATGTTTTCTGTAAGGAGATGATTCTTTAACATTTATGGAAGGAGTTTACGGTTACAGCGCAGAGTGAGGTGTGACTTTAGACCTTTCCAACAGGAGCCCAGGAGTCAGAGGCGCGTTCTCATTAACCAGCTGCATTGTTTTATCTTATTAACTTCAAAAGAGAGGAAATGAAGGAGTGACTGTTTAGCTGCTATAATGGAAGTGAGAACAGGACGTTCCGTGGACGTTCGGCGATATTAAAAGAAAATGGGAATGGAAAAAGTACGACATCATTCTTTGATAAATAAAACGCAGTAATTGTGGTCGAGTTGCCGTGGTATAAGAGGAATAAAAAAATGCTGGGGTGTGCTGTTATCGGAAACGAATCAGGTTAACGTGCGGAATCCTGTCACTGTGAGCGTGAGCGGAACAGGAATGTCCGCCAGTGGACGTCCAGTAAAACCTTAAATTGGGCTATAAAAGGACAAAGTGGTTCATTTTAAAAAAGGGGGGAAAATGGCCACTTAAATATGTTCCTTTTTAGTCCATAATAATTCTGAAATTAAACCGGTTTACTGTAATCCCCCAAATTATCCGGCACACACACACACACACACACACACGTTTACTTTGTTAAATGTTTTTGCTCTCACTGGGTCAGTGCTCCAAGGTGAAACGGTCCCCGGACATTGAGCCGTGTCCTCTCATACCTCTCGCCCAGTCTCATCTCACACTCTTCCTGTAGGCCAGGATTCTGCCTTCATTCTGTATGTATGGGAAAGAGCAAAACTTTATTACCTAGGGTCTGATTAACGCTGTAATTGGCCAGGCTCAGACCTGCAGAGTCAGTCATATCCAGGGAATACTGGCATTAGCATGGTTTAATTGGGTTTTATTTCGAAGAGAAGACTGGTATTTGGTGGTGAGAGTAGAGCCTGAGACGGAGAATGAGCACTAAGTCATTATCAATTACAGACACTATTCCAATTCCCTTACTGATGTCTGAGGAGCAGTCTGAGAACTTGACGGCCAGAGGTGGACAAGATTGCTTTTTGAAATCCGGGCTCTGATTGGTCAGAAGGTGTGGATTAATTTTCTGTAACGAGTTTCAAGTTTTATTGTAATGTGCATAAAGAGTGCTATAAGCAGCTATATACAATGTAATTGTAGTGCTGCAGTTGCAGACTTTTACAAAGCCACAGTGCACAAATTCTAAATAAACTGTAAACTAGGATAAAAAATAACAAACTGTAAACATTATACACAGACAAAAGACCGAGCAAAATGATATACGTACTCTAAGCTAGTAAAAATAATAATAAACAGGTTTATGCGCTCGTTCTACAGCGTTATTGCTTCTTTAATAACAACGTACTTCTAGAAGTAAAGCCTTGCGTGATCATTGAGGTGGTGAGGTTTTCTGGAAGGAGTCTCCAGTGTCAGCGCTTTGTAGCAGTCAGTAAGTTTTCCACCACTTGAAAGTCCTCGGGACAGAGGAGTCTACACTTTGCGGTTTCCTTGTAACATGACGAGCTGCTTTTTTGTCTTATTCATTTCAAGAGATTAAAAAAAAAAAAGAGAGAGAGAGAGACTGCTGAGATTGAACGACTGGTGTGAGCTGCTATAACGTAAGTGAGAACAGGAACTTGTTTTGCTGAAGTTCCACAACATCAAATTGAACCAAAATGGATTAAAATGATGACATGTTATTCATTAATACATTAAAAATTGTAATCTTTGCCGCATGGCTGTAGTAGGAGAGGAATAAAACGCTTCAAGACGTTCCGTTTTGGGAAAAATATAGGGAAAAATTTGTTTTGGGAAAATATTGGAGGGAAAAAATGATTCCTTATTTCGCCTTTCTAAGAAGATATTTCATTTTCCACATTGCCCTCAAGCCCTAGTGTGTGCTTTATTTATGACGATTAACCCCCTGGGTGCTGTCAGTGTGCGTCTTTATGTTTGTGTTTTTCCAGATCTTTCTCTTCGGCCCATTATGTTGCCCATTAATAACCGTCTCAATCTCTGCTTTCAGGAAAAAAACATCGTCCAGAACCTCTTTGATCCTTTAATACATAAACAAGCACCCGCTAATAGATCTCTCATCCCTGTCTTAACAGCTCTCGAGCATTTACTAATAGCTGCTGTGCTTTTGTGGAGAAACAGCCGCTTTTCTTCATCCAAACCAGACGTACAGTAGCTCCGTGTAAAAGACACGACATGAGCGCGTGTGTAATATTCATTCTGCGTGTTGCGTGTGTACATGTGTAGTCATGTGTATTGCATACAGCACCATGGTCACTTTGGAACGGGGTGCACTTAGTTAAAGTCAGGCTCGTTCATTAGGAGTGGAGATTGTAAAAGCTGCGGATTTACCAGGACAGGAGATGAGGAATGTTCTGGAGTCCTCGAGGAACAAACAATTCCCGACAGGAAGTCTAGAGCGAGACATCTCTTTAATGTTAACGTGTACATTAACGTCCTCATTAACCTGCTCACCTTCCCCCAAAGACCAATTAGGAGATGGACACACACACACACACACACACACACACACACACACACACACACACAATGATATCTTAACAAGTGAAAGCAGATAGAAAAATGTATCATATATTTCTTATAATGAGACTATATAATAAAAGAATGATAAAACCTTCTAGACTTTTTTTCAAACCTGAAATTGTCGTATTCATTGATAATTCTGATATTTTTAAGGGTTTATTTCTCGAAAAAAAAAAAAAACTGCCAATCACAAGTTAGAAAATGGCCATGAATAGGTTTAACAGTTTAAAATGAAAAAATATTCAACAAAATATGTTGCACACAAACTCCAGGTGAGGATTAACATTACATAAGTACATTAATAGCATGCATGTTATTAATATTTAATATAAATAAATAATAAATCCAACACACAGACACACACATGCTGCGATATCAAGTGAACACATATAGGAAAACGTAGATTTTTTTACTATGAGAGTTTTAAAAAACAGAATTATAAAACTGTTGTTAAACTTTACTCAAGCTTCAATTTGTCTTATTATATTCACTGATCATTTTCTTTTATTTCCTGAAAAAGAAAAATCTGCCAAGTTTACAGGTTACAAGCTTGAGAACGAATGTGATTTATGAATATTAAAAGATTTAATACATAAATATTGACACTTTTTACATTTTTTGCAAACTCCAGGTTAAGATTTATTACATTAATGAATACAACTTTATTCAAATTACAATAAATCTACATTAATACCTTAATAGCATGCATTTTACTAATATTTATTTATTTGGGTTTTTTTGTTTTTTTTGAAGATTGGAGAGTTTTTAAGTTAAAAATGACTAAAGACATTTAATAAGACGTATGATTCTTTATGGTAAGCTCTGAGTTAGGTAAGACCACCTAACCACCTTTTTTTTGTTTTTTTTACATCCTGCATTTCAGCCTATTTTTGAGCGCCCTAATTATGGCCATGAAAGAACATGGGTCAGGGCTGCCATAGCAACTCGATAAACACTCACTCATTTTAGCGAGCTAGGCCATTTCTCGCATCCCTCACCCTCCATATATCCATATCTTACAGCACTTAAAAGCTTATTACATTACAGATTATTCTATTGTAGCATATATTTACATACATCCAGCTTTTATGCCCAGAAAAAAAAAAAAAACATGACCTAATATAATTACACCCCAGCAGGTTTACATCAATGCACTCTGGCTCTATACCATTCTGTATTGTTTTTATGCCGTTTCTATAGTAACAGCTCATTCACGGGGACTTATACAGCGGACGCTCCACATAAACGAGTTAAAAAAAAAAAAAAAGGTGTGCAGTCATTGATGGGGTGAAGTTTTCTGTAAGGAGAAGTTAATTTAGCGTTTGTGGAAGGAGTCTCCAGTGTCAGCGCTTCGGAACGGTCAGCGGTAAAGCTGTAACTTGTCCAGAGGTTTCCGACACCTTCGTTTCTCGGTAACATGACACGCTGCGTTTTAGATTTTGTTTTATTAACTTCGAGAGAAAGAGAGAGAGAGAGAGAGAGAGAGAAAAAGAGAGGCTAGTAAGGAATAAAATAATGTTTATAGCTGCTATAACATAACTTGCTTTTTAAATGTGACTATAAATGGATAAAAAGTGCAACAGTTGTTATTTAAAGACTTAAAACGTTGTAGTCGTTGGAAAATTGGTGTAAAACAATCGGGACATGCTGTTATAGAAAAATAATCACCTCTAAGCTGGTGACAGTAACCCTACTTCATCACACCACCCTGTCGTTGATTATTTTCCTATGACAGCATGACGCACAGTGAGTTATTCCGTAAGTATATGACGTAAACCTCTTCTTACACTTGCTACTTGTTTCAGAATGTCTCATGATGATTTGGAAGCTACAGAGTGACTCAATGGTAGCGATAATTTGCAATAACAGTCAGCATCCGGGGAAGTAAAGGCTCTGATTGTGATTCCTAATGCCAATTTGGCAACTCTTTCGAAAGAAATAATTAAATGCTAAATATAAAAATGGCGGTTATGTCAGGAGGAGAAAATGCTCTGTAACTTGTTTTGCACCACACATTCAAAGGAACTCGGAGGTCTAGCCTGGGAAGTATTCTCATGTCACCTCTTCAGTGGACGTCGGCCGTCATTTGGCATCGTTTAACCATCATCATGTTAAAGAAAGCCTCCAGCACAACACCTAATGACTGATAAGGAGCATCAGAGACGGGCGTGATTAAGCTCACTAAATATAGCCCAGGTCCAATAAAGCAAGCACAGTGGGAGCATTAAACGTGGCTTTATACATACCCCGGCGCTGTTGAATTCTGGATTCTGATTGGTCAGATGGTGTTGATTCATGATCTATAACACAAGCTCTGACGAATCTCAGGTTTACATTAATGCGCTCCTTCTAATGCGTTATCGTTCCTATAGTAACAGCGTGTTCCCAGAGACTCGTACAGAGGACATGCCACATGAACCGATTAAACACTGTCGATACTTTTTTTTTTTTTTTTGTCGATACGTTTTTGTAAGTTAAATCTATTTAACATTTAACATGGAAGGAGTCTCCAGCGTCGGTAAGTTCTCCCAAATCTTCAGGAGATCATTAATCATTGATAGCTATAAATGGATAAAAAGTATAACATGTTGTTCTTTGTTCTTTAGTAAATGAGAAACAGTGATCATTGCGGTGTAAAAGGAATAAAACACTGCTGTTATGGGAAAATAATCAACTTGAGAGTGGTAACGCTAACTCAGCGTCATCACACCTCACTGTAGTTGATTATTTTCCCATAACAGTACCAGTACACACACACACACACGCACACATGGAAAAAACATTACACTCGCACCAAACTTAGTTTTATCCTTCTTCACTTTTGTGAAGTTTGTTTTCAAGCCACATGAGATCATCACACACTGATATTTATTAAACTATCCTAAGGAAGGATATTTTAATAAATGGCAGTCAAACAGTGAGAAATGAGAGATCTGGGCTGAGGACGTTCCCCGAGGCGCTGGGTGGAGGACAGAGGACATTTTAATGCCCTGAATGTGTGAGTGTTTAAATGCCACTCATATGTAGGATGGAGAGAAGAATCAGGATGTGTGCAAATACTGTAAACACCTTCAGCGCACACTCGCCATGAGCTGATAAACACAAAATCAACAGGGTCCTGGTCTTCACATGCTGATGCCATTGGGCTAAAGAAAGCAGGACAAACGTTTTGCCTTTTACCGAGTAGTACACAGCTAGGGATTAGCTTTCGTCTGCTTATACTCAGGTAAGGTTTCTGAATATAATGATGCATATAAAACACAAATATGGTTGCTAAAGTACATTCCACCTAATTCTAATTTAAATATCTATGATATGGCACTGTGCCTTTAGGTTCATTTTATTTTAAGTCGACTTGCTTTCAAAAAGAAGCCATGATTCTTGATTCTTCTGGCTGACTATACAACAAAATGGCGGACGACGAGGGAAACACTGATTATTGTAGCAAGATATATAAGATATATAAAACACCTCTGGACGTGCTGCTATAGGAAAACAATGCGCTTCAGGGTGGTGACAGTAACTCTGCTACATCACACCTCGCCGTTGTTGATGATTTTCCTTTAACAGCACATCCTGAAGATGTTGTAGAACGTCTACAACACAAGTCACATTATAGCAGCTATAAAGAGTCGGTCAGCCTCTTTTTTCCCTTTCTCTTGAAGTTAATAAGACAAAAAAAAAAAACGCAGCTTGTGATGTTACCATAGAAACCACAGAAGTGTAAACTGCTCATATAAACTTAGTTACGGCTTTACCTCTGGCTCTTACACAGGGCCGACACTGGAGACTCCTTCCATAAACGTTAAACACACAGCTCGTTACTTCACCATATGCTTTATGCGGAGCGTCAGCGGTATGAGTCCCTGTGAATGAGCTGTTACTATAGAAACGATAAGGTATTAAACTGAGCACGTTCATTTAAACCTGAGTCAGAGCTGCTGTTAGAGAAAATTAATCAACACCTGATGAATCTGATGAATCGAAAGTCAGAATTCGACAGCACTGTGGCGTAAGAGACAGTAATCTGTCTATCCCCCAGTGTACAGTAAATGAGGAAGGAACAGTGGGACGGTGTTACAGTCGGCCGTCAGCTTTCTCCCACATCACTCATTCTTCTTCACTTCCTCCTAAACCAGACTCAGGACTAAATCACGCTGTAGGGAAGAGAGTGCGGTGTAATGAAATTCATGAGAAATGTATTTAACAAATGCTTCAACATGAAATGCCTGAATGTGAGGCTGTGAGGATTGAAGAAGAAGAAAAAAAAGTGTGAAAAGGCTTTTTTTTGGGGGGGTCGTGCAGGTTTGAGGAAAGGCTGTGATGTGATTCTGCCCCCTGTAGGCTCGTTTAGGAAGTGCAGCGTTTAGAAATTATTTGTTCATCTCATATACTTCAGCGCTGATGAATTCTCTGTTCTGATTGGTCAGATTGTGTTGATTCATTTCCTATAACATCGGCTCATACACAAATCACAGGTTTAATTTTTTTTATCAATGCGCTCGTTCTAATACGTTATCGTTTCTATGGTAACAGCTTATTCTCAAGGTTTTGTACGGCGGATGCTCCACATAAACAGATCCGAAAAAGGTTTTGTGTAACGAGACGTTTGTGTAACATTTTATGGAAGGAGTCTCCAGTGTCGGCGCTTTGTAACAGTCAGAGGTAAAACTGCAACTTTTAGTTTAAGGAGTTGCTTTCTTCTTATAAACTTCAAGAGAGAGGGAAAAGAGAGGCTGGTGAGGGAACGACTGGTTATAGCTGCTCCAACGTAAGTGATAACAGGAACTAACTAGATTCATGCACGTTCCACAAATATTAAATGTAACTTTAAATGGATAAAAAAAAGTGAGACAAGTACGATTATAAACCTCATTCGCTGTGTTTTATTCCTTACTTAGTCATACTGAATGTCCGATCTCATTTTTCATAGCAGAACCGATTTCCTGTGTGTGTGTGTGTGTGTGTGTGTGTGTGTGTGTGTGTGTGTGTGTGTGAAAGTCCCTATAAACAGTGGTCTCTCTGTGTTTTTGCCTTGAGAACTCTCTGCCCTCAGACCCGCAGAACATTATATTCTACAACCCCAATAACAGCAACACAGCACGAGCACGTCGCTTTATCCTCGACTCAAATCAACAATCTCAGATTTAACAGAGGCTCCGTTAAGCCTTCATAACACATTCATAAGCACTGCGTAGCTTTTATAAAGCTACGGATGAAGATGTCAAAACTTGTAATTTTACATGAAAGAGAGAAGAAGAAGAAGAAGAAGAAGAAGAAGAAGAAGAAGAAGAAGCACTTACTTATCATTCGTGGTGATAATTATATTTTTATCTTTGTTTTATCAGTTATTGGTTTGGTCCTTGTTAATGGCATGTTTATGAAGCTTGAGGATGTTTTCTTGTAGGAATCCACCTGTGCTCTTTCTCTCTTTGGAAGACTGGAGAACTTGCATTAAAAACTAGTACGCGTCATCCTAATGTCGAGCTTCTGCAGCTTCACATATTTCAGAAGCCCATATGTTTTAATCAGACTTGCAGTTATAACACGTTTATGATGCACTAATGTATACCGTCTACATTTATGGAAGGAGTCTCCAGTTTTAGCGCTTTGTGACAGTCCGAGGTAAAGCTTAAGCAGTGTAGAGCTTTGAGGAGTTTACATTTTGTGGTTCCTCTGCAACATGTAACTATAAACAGATAAAAGGTATGATGTGACGTTCTTTAGTAAATACAGATGTATCATCGTGGTGTAAGGGGAATAATCCATTTCAGGACATGATGTTGCAGAAATATAATCAACTTTAGGGTGGTAACAGTAACTCCTCTTCAAAAACCAGTGCATCGTTGATTATTTTCCTCTAACAACACAACCTGGAGTGTTTTCTTCCTCAAATAAATGACATACACCTATACTCAGTATATAGGAAGTATAATATTGGTTTATGTCATTTAGACTTTTTTTTTTACAGTGTGCCTCAAAGATTGTGACGAAATGTGCTGTGTAAAAAAAGCAGGCTAATATAAATAAGAACTTCATAATGATAATTAAGAGTCCTAATCTCTCCTGTACTTTATTTACAAACAAAAGTGTTATGCAATGCTGAATATGTAATGAAAGCCCACTGTACCTCTGATGAATACACAAATAATTAATCAGATTGTTGTTTGGTGTATATCTGTGGCCGTGTTGGTCATTAACACAGAGCTCATTAACGCACTCGCATCATCGCCGTGTCCCCGATGATGACCCAGCGTGGACCAGACTCTTATGAGACCCCTCTTCCTGCAGCCCAGGACGTCTGCACAGGAGAGATTAATGAATTAGAAATTAAAATGGAGTCCTGTGGGAGTCCAGCGCTCCTCTCTGCATAAACTCAGCCCCTTCCCCTCTCGTGCGCCCCATCCCCCCCTTTCTCCGGCCTGAGCAGACGGATGTGGCCATCGAGCCACCGGAATAATCACAACTGCTCCAGATGTGTGCCATTGTGGCCGTGTCCGAGGTGAGCACATCACTATTTCTGCGCATTGTCGCACAGGGGGACCTCTTTCACTGGCCTCGGGTGTGCTGATAAGATTGAGTATTAGCCGGGGAGCAGCGGCTCGTCGCATCACAATAAATCGCTGTCAATCAAAACGTCTCGTTGGGGGAAACCTTATGACCCGTTTCTTTTCCGAGGGCTGGGTCTGTTCTGCTTCCTGTTCTCACCTGTATAAAAAAAAAAGCAGTAAGGTTCTAGGCTAGGAACAAAGACATCACTCATCGCTCATGAGTGTGTATACGCGTTCGACTTAACTCAGCCATTTTCAACCTCCATGTGTTTGAGCTACAAAGTGTGGTGGGGACATGGACACCTCCATGTTAGCAACAAGGTAGCTGGGACGAGTGACGAATATTTTTCTCCTCAAAACAGTATAGCCAACTGCATCTCAGTGTTGATTGATCTACAGCAAATATACAGTATAACTCATTTAAAAGTAAGAAGTGCTCCTATGTTTATTGTTCCTGCTGCGAGCAGCCATTTTGATTTGACGTCACTTGCCGAACTCAGAGTTGGAGACAGTATGTGAGCAGCCATTTTGATTTGACGTCACTTACTGAACTCAGAGTTGGCGACTGTATGTGAGCAGCCATTTTGATTTGACGTCACTTGCCGAACTCAGAGTTGGAGACAGTATGTGAGCAGCCATTTTTATTTGACGTCACTTACTGAACTCAGAGTTGGCGACTGTATGTGAGCAGCCATTTTGATTTGACGTCACTTGCCGAACTCAGAGTTGGAGACAGTATGTGAGCAGCCATTTTTATTTGACGTCACTTACTGAACTCAGAGTTGGCGACTGTATGTGAGCAGCCATTTTGATTTGACGTCACTTGCCGAAC
>CM074975.1:31533390-31552692 GCA_037576825.1 Pangasius krempfi | reverse complement strand
TTTCTAGCATGTTATATGTTTGGCAACAGTTCTTTTAATCTTAAAAGATGAAGTGTGGAGCTTTTTAGTTCTTTAATCACCATGTAGAAAGACGCATCGTGGCCGTGTTCCAGGACGACACTGCCGAGATTCATCAGAGTTAAAACTGTGAAAGAATGATTCAGAGCATGAAGAGTCATTTTCACACATGAAGTGGCTCCTCGGAGTCCTGACCTTAACCTCAGTGAAAGGCTTTGGGACGTGCTGGAGGAGACTTTACACAGTGCTCACCTCTTTCATCGTCAGTACAAGATCTCGACCAAAAACTGATGCACCTCTTGATGGAAATAACATCACAACATTTATTTCCATCAAGCAGTGCATCAGTTTTTGGTCGAGATCTTGTACTGACAATATATATAGATAGATTTGGTGTTAACTCCTGATACAAATATCAGTCTGATTGGTGAATCTTTTCTACAGATAAGTACAGATAAGGCTAATGTATCACCACGATACTATTATTAATACCAGTTTTCTTTTGTTTGTTTTAAGGATAAATGTGTTTTGCTGTAAGCTCAGAGAGGTTTAAAATATTAGCCACCACTGCTGTATTAGATTAACGCTAACCCCTGAGGCAGGAACGTGCGTCACTGTAGCGTAATGGGAATCCGTGGAGGTGGACGTTTTCTTCCACAGGCATTAGTTCATAATTAGAGCAAATGGAATAATTATCCCTCATTAAAACTCGTCCTTTTCTTCTCCTCTTTTCACCTCTGCTGATGATTTTAGCCGCTATTTTGGATTGGCTGTCTAATTCTTTTTAATAAGCATTGTATTTTTAACGAGCATGTTCAACCCTCTCACCTCCGTCACACTCTTTACCATAGTCTCATGTTAAAGGAAAGGTGGATGATGGAGTGATGATTTTGTTCTCCCTCGTGCAGAAGTCACCGGTCGGCCAGGCCACTCAGGAGATGCAGAAACTCTTGCTGAGCCCGAAGGAGATCGAGGAGGCCAACAAGTACAAAAGATTGTAGGTTCCTCCGTGATGACGTTCCCAAACCCGGAAAATTTCCCACTTTTTATTTTTTTTTTAATCAGTAAACACAAATATACACTGCCAAGTGAGACACCTTTCCTGTAATCACTCACGTTTTTTCAAAATGTGGCACGTTACCGCCGTACGAGTCTCTGTGTACGGGCTGTTACTATAGAAACGATAACGTGCGCTGTGGTGTGTGTGTGTGCGTGTGTGTGTGCGTGTGTGTACACTATATATATATATATGTATGTATGTATGTATATATGTATGAAATACAAAACAAAAAGTCAGCAGTATTCAGCTCTTTTCCTTCACAGGTCACATGATAAGAAGGCAGTCGCTCCAGTGGACATGTCCAAGCTGTTGAGCTTTGGGTACATGGAGGAGGAAAAGAAGTCTCCCGACGATGACGCCTCAAGTAAGACTTCTGATTCTTACATCGGTGCAGCAGATTCTGATATTTACTCATTATTTATTCAGTACTTACCCCATATTTACTCAGTATTTACCCCATATTTACTCAGTATTTACCCCATATTTACTCAGTATTTACCCCATATTTACTCAATACTTACCCCATATTTACTCAATACTTACCCCATATTTACTCAATACTTACCCCATATTTACCCCATATTTACTCAATATTTACCCCATATTTAGCCAACACTTACCCCATATTTACTCAATATTTACCCCATATTTTGCCAATATTTACCCCATATTTAGCCAACACTTACCCCATGTTTACTCAATATTTACCCCATGTTTAGCCAACACTTACCCCATATTTACTCAGTATTTACCCCATATTTAGCCAATATTTACCCCATATTTAGTCAATATTTACCCCATTTTTAGTCAATATTTACCCCATATTTAGTCCATATTTACCCCATATTTACTCAATATTTACCCCATATTTACTCAACACTTACCCCATATTTACTCAATATTTACTTACAATTTGACTAATATTTCCCCACCATTGAACTGATATTTATCTGATATTTGCTCAGCATCTACACAGTATTTAATTAATATTCATCCTCTGGTACCGCAGCCTGCTTATAGGAAATTTCACCCTAACCCTCGAGGCCAGTGTGGTGCAGTCGAGCTTCCTCACACTCTAGCCAGAAACCAGTCAGACTGACTTCAGGCAGCGCTGTGAAGTGTGTGAGCGTGGTTATGATGGTGTTTTGCTCAGCGGCTGTGTCAGAGCGAGTGTTTTCCTCCGCGAGCTCTCGGGTCATACTCGTCTTGCTTTTCTTGTGAACTGCGGAGGCGGATCAGTCAATAACAACATTAAGAAACGCCGGGACTAAAAATAGAAACCGTCTGAGAGCGATGCGCTTACTCGGAAGAACCACTCGTTTACTGGCAGCTCCTGATCACAGCTGAACTCGCGGCCACGCCGACGACATCTCACACCAAAGTGCCGGCTTCTGTACTTTAGAAGGACGAGTGAAGAAGTATTGGCACCCTTTAACAGAAGAGTGCTGAAGAAAATAAACATGAAACTCACTGAAGTAAAAAATTTTCAATTTGAACCAAATAAACATATATGGCAAAAGTATTGGCGCCCTCCAATATTTGGAAATTGCATGCAAAACAATTGCCATCTTTAAATAATTTGCAGAAACACCTGAGCCAGTATTTTATTGAAGCTGTCAGAATGTGAGGAGAACTTTATCAAGTCATTACAATTTTGTAATAATCACTGATACCGCCTTTAATTTTTTTTCAACTGATATCACCATGAGAAATAATTTCCTATCCAGTCGCAGCTGTATATGTTTTAGATACAAGCAATCTAGGTTAAAAAAATAAATACTCTAGATGCATCACCACAAACTCTGCAGGACGTGCAGTTCTAGGGAAATCATCAACGAACAGCACGTAACAAAGGGTTTTATTCCTCTTACGCCACAGCGACGTTCCAGCATTAGCAAATTTATATCAATTAAAGAACCACACATCGTGGTTTTTGCCTGTTTATAGTTACATTCATTGCTGTGTCTTTATCAACAGTTACATACGTTTGTCAGTCCGTTTATGTGGAGCGTAAAATTAGCGAGCTCGTTCATATAAACCTGTGATTTTCAGCTGTGCTACTGTCAATCAACACCTTCTGACCAATCAGATCTGAGAATTCAGAATCGTATAGTCATATAACTCATAAATGTTACTGTGTGTGTGTGTGTGTGTGTGTGTGTGTGTGTGTGTGTGTGTTTCAGGTATGATGTCAGAGCAGGTGAGCACCGTCGTCCCGGAGGAGGAGTCGGAGTAAAAGCGTAGAAATGACACGGAAGCTTCCCTTGGGGCCGTGCAAGTTTCCAGCCCACCATCCTTCTTCCGTTCTTCACCCTATTTATGCAAATTTCCTTTAGTCGTCGTTCTCGTTTAAAATCGCTCGTGTCACGCTTACATATCTAATGGTGCTTGTGATCCTTGAAATTAAATTTAAAACTAAGTGCTATTTGTAAACCTTAATAAGAATCACTCGAAACTCGCAGCACAACGTGAAGCCTTCTAGGTACCGACGCAGCTTTGGTCCAAACCACAGAAGCTTTTTATTTTTTACACATTGCGCTCACTTGCAATATGCCAAGTTATTTATTTACTTCTTTTTTCCTTTTTTTTTTTTTTGGTTCAGCTGAAAAGAAACCCATGACCTACTCATATTGCCAGACTCACAGAAAGACCAGACGTTTATCCGCCACATATCTGCAGGCGTGTGCCAAGTCCTCGTCCCTGTCACGACAACACTACAAGACGAAACCTGTTTGCGCTGAGAGCTTTCTAAAGGGTTTCAGGGAGCTAGTGATCGTGAATGTGTTGCCATGTTGTTTGACATCGTTTTTCGACGTTATGGTAAATTTAAAAAAAATGTTGTTGTTGTTTTTTTTTTGTTTTGTTTTGTTTTTCTTCTTAGATTCAGGTGCAGTAGATGTGCAGAGTACAGAGTTTTAACTCCATAACATTTTTTCTGTCTCATTAAATAATGTTTACATTCAATGTTGATGATCGATAGATGAATAAAAGATGCATGTGCATGGAAACCAGGTTGCTCGGGCGTCTTTTCTTGGGAGCGCTGCATTGTTCAGAGTGTAAAAGGAAAGCCTGTCTCATGCATGATCCAGCCGGTGGAATTACAGGCGATGCTCAGAAATACGCCCATCTCATTAACATAAAAGCAACTGAGCGATTATATAGCGTGTGATTAAACACAGGGTGATTAAAGACGGGGAAATTATAAGTGATTCTAAGTTAAGTGGGTGATTAGGAAATGTGTGCACGTAATGGCTACACACAAGGTTAAATAATTAGTCCATTAACACTTGCTGTATTATAATTTACCACTATTGTCAGATTTAGCATGCTGTGCTCCACACAGGGAACAGTATCGGGTTTGTCCATCCAACTGCAAACCCGAAATAAAAAGCCTGAAATTTGAACGCGAAAAAGTGGCCGAGGTGGAAAAGTTGAAAGGTGCAGAAAAAGAGTTCGGGAAATTGATTTTGCTGAATAAATGATGATGTAGCTCGAGTTTAAATCCAGACAATGCCACAGCCATCCATGACCAGGAGTCATGACAAGACAGCAAAAATGGCCATGCTTCCTGGGTGGGAGGGGCATACACTCACTCTCCCCTGTCAATCACAGCGACACTAGCCAATCGTGAGCTGCTGTGAGCTCATGTATGTGGAAGAGGGTAGATAGCGCTTTCCTCTGAGCATGTTACGCTGCCCTGGGATGAGGTCTTAGCCAAGACTAAATTAGGGAGAAAAAGAGAGGAAAGAAGAAAACGATGACATATCCAAAATAAAATCATTTTTCTTCATATAGCACATTTCCTGAATTGAAAAGCAGCTCAAAGGGCTTTACGAATTATCAGCAAATTGAGGTAAGTTAAAAGGCAATCATAAAATCTTTTAAAAATGATTATGGAATATTAATTAACAACTATAAGGACTTGAATCTCAGATTCAAACTTTCGCCTAATAGTCATGTTAACTATCTCAACACTTCTAAAATGACCTGAAACTTCTTGTTCTTTTACTGTACATGTAGTACATGTCCACAGAAGTTAAGAGTAGCTGTGGCTCAACTTTCTCTCTCTCTCTCTCTCTCTCTCTCTCTCTCTCTCTCTCTCTCTATCCCCCCCACCGTCTCCTATCTCACTGCACATCAGCACCTTCCGGATGCTTTGTTTTCATTACAGCGCTGCATCAGAGCAGTTTGCAGTCAGATTAAAGACTTATATTTGCAATAGTACTTTCATAATATTTCATAGTGAAGAGGGCTGGCTAGTTGACTTAGAGGACCGTAAATACGCTCGAAGCTCTGTGAGTGTCTTCAGATGTCCATCTTAAATGCACAAGCATGTCACACTGACCAATTTAAATGTACAGATGAGATGTGCGCTTACACTGTATATTACCTCATCCCTCCAAAATTCATTTCTGGTTACGGAAATGCCAGCACAACACACGACGTGCTTCTGAACTGTCTTTAGACGTGAGTGTGACTCTTGCATCAAGTGCTGCACACAGATGTTGATTTTGAAACCAGAGTGTGCATATATACGGTGGTTTGCGGTAACTACCTTCGGATGGCTAAGTTACAGATCTGCTGTGAATCCTGTGAATTCTTGTCCAAGGCCTTGTTTTTGACACGTGCCATAACGCTTCCGTCTGACCGCGCAAACCTCGTGCTCCGTGTGCTGCTACTCTGGTGCTGTCACCTAGTGTGTAAGACGAGGTAGAGCTTATAGTGAATATCAAAAGGAAATATCCCGATACACCTCAGAGAAGAAGAATTCGTCTGGCCAGTGTTTTGTATCATAGATATTCAGTCTAATGCCTAATGCTTACCCATAATCCCCTTCTCTGTAGTGATGCAAATATGCTTCAACTCAGAAGCCTGGGGAAAAGGTTCGTCCAGGTTCTCCAGTTTGCATCAATGCCAGTGGGTGGATTGGCTACTTTAAATTGCCCCTAGGAGTGTGTGTGTGTGTGTGTGTGTGTTATGTATTGGCACCCCATCCCACCTGCCCCACGTCCAGTGTTTGCGACAGATCCACCGGGACCCCGACCAGGACAGAGCACTGACTGAAGATGAATAAATGCACATAGGTGGTGTTCATGCTTTTGGGACGTTTTGTCCTTCCATAATGTTTTCACACCTTCCACAAAGAGTGTTGGCTCTTATGGCCTTCCACAACGAGCATCTTCTCGGAGCGCCTACGTCACGCGGCGGAGCAGCTCCTACCGGTGGAAAGCGCGCAGGACGGAGCGCGTTAAACCCCAACACGGCCTCCATTTAGCATCAGATCTCCCCCGAGCAGCAATGGAAACATATCGCGCATCCTGGATCGGACGCATCGCGGATAGTGTGCACTGAGGAGGTAAGAGCCTGGGGTTAGTCTTATTTTCTGAGCAGAAGCCATGTGTCCTTCTCAGCCTCCACTCACTGGGATGTCAATGCGGCTTGTGAGAAATTGCAGTGGATGGAAATTGGGTGAATTCCTGCAAAAAAAAAAAAATGCTGCACCGACGCGCTTTTTCTCCCTTTGCGCCGTCACTTATTTCCCATTTCAATCACGACGACGCGCCGCGCATCCTTCCTCTCTTTCTCTCCCTCTCTCTCTCTTTCTCTCTCTCCATGGACGTGCCTGAATCATTTTATTATTTGTTTTCCACCACAAAGATGCTTCACTCATGTACTCACCGTGGCACCATGGTGCTGGTTCGGTCCAGCTCGGGTTCAGGCAGGTGAATCTCACATCCACATCCACATCTCCATCCACCATCATCCATCATCCTCTTGCTAATCTCACATCACGGACACATGTCTGTGGATTGAAACCGGAGAGGAAGCACCTGATCCTTATTAGGATTGATCCTGAATCGGATGCATGGATGATTGGCACTGACCACATCCTGCAGCCCGGGATGCATCCTGCAGCTCTCCAGTCCCATCGCTGCTCCTGCAGGCCGGCGTTCTTCACCTGGAGGAGGATGGCTCTGGAAGATTAGACTGACCTTCATGCAGAAAGCTCCTGCTCACTTGAAGACTTTAAGAGGACCATTTGTCCCAATGTACGAGATCTGAATAAAATCTCGTCCAGATTCTTTAGCAGGATGTGCAAAAACAAGACGTGTGACGATGAAGATCCTGTAACGAAAGCCCTGTGATTAAAGGAAATAACCACGTCCTGCTTACGTCATCAATCCAGAAATTGTTCACGCAGAAAACGTTAACATAAACACGAACATTCTTCAGAGTGAGCTTAATATGGAGCTTTTTTCTGTCCATTAGCAATGTTTTGTTTAAGTTTCGCCATCACCATTACCACAGCCAGGACGTCCTCCTACTCGCCGTCCTCCTACTGGTGGTGGCTCTTTAGACGAGCGTCACAGCACACTCTGATATTTTAATCAGAAAACTTTGTCATCCTCTGTCTTTGGTCGCAATGGAACTAAACTCAATCTCATAGCCAAAGATTTCTTTTACGACGTGTGGTTTTGTCTGCGACAGAAAAATCAGGCCAAAAAAAAAAAATCTTAGTAGAAGCAGAGAAAAAACACTTAAAAACAGCACTAAACAAAATGTTGTATCTTTTTTTTTAATTGAATCCATCCTCTTGACTGACTGCAAACCCGCCTCTCCGTATTGGGAGCTATTTATAGTCGGGTTGGAAAGCATTATATAAAATGTCATGTATGTACATCGCTAAAATTAGCACTTCCTTTATTTTGGATGTGCAGTGCTGCAATATGGAGGAGATCAGCACAGCCTGAGCATTTGTGCTAGCCCAAAGTTCACCAAAATTCAACCTGATGAGAAGTTAAGCACATGAAATTTCTTCACATTGGATGTCTGCGATGCTTCAAATTCCATCGGATTGAATGTAGTTTCTCAGACAAGAAGCTAGCGTGATTAGCCTTGAGACTGCTCATCGTCTGAATAGCTGCCTCATGGGATGCTAGTACTCTGCTTTAAGCTTTTGCTCGGCATTTGTTGAACAACGTGACATAAGAACGCCAAAGTTCTTCTAGTATAGTGTGTCCACTCGGCGGCCATCTTGGAGACGATCCTGGGCAGTGTTTTTCAGTCCTACAAGACCAGGTCCCTGTCTACTTGAATTGGATGAGACACATAAAGCAGAAATGGATCAACAAGGAGATATTTCGCACCCAGATTAGAAATCACGGCAAAGATTTGTAAAAAGTGGTGTAAATAAAGTGGTTTAGACGTTTTCTGGTGAACATCTTCACCAGGGATGCATTGATGCCATTTTTTTTGTTACTCGTCAATACCAATATTGATACTAAAACGATTATTATTATTATTATCAATCAAGGCATAACGGAACATTTTATTCAGCTGTGTTTATGTTGATTGCTGTCGTGTTCTGCTAGCGATGAATTCCTTGTTAAAGTTGTTATGAGGTTTAAACACTGTCTTTAATACACAGCATCATCAGCGAGCGTAACCGTTAAAAATGAGCGCAAATTGCCGTGAATTTCACCTTCACTCGCAGGCAAAGTGTGAAGGAAGTTCACGTGTGTCAGTGCTCAGTGCTCGCTGAACTGAAGTGCTCTCATTCAGGACTGTTACTCTGCACACTCCGCGCTCTTTTATTCACGGCACAAGAGGTTTCGAGAGGTTTAATCAGGTTACGTGTATTGTATGAATAAGCTGTAGTTTATAGTCTTGTTATGTCTATGTTCACCGAGCACAGTTCGCGGTCTGCTTTGCTCTGTTTGTCATCATTAATAATCGTGAATTAATACGTCCAGATTGCTGTCGTTACATTTCCAAATTGTTTACGAGTAAGTGAGCATGGTATCAGATGGAATACATGTATCAGTATCAGTGCAACACTAGTTTTAACCAATAAGATGATTGTTTTTTCTTACAGGAGGGGACGGACTTGCGTCATACAGCCGCCGTGTTAAGTGTTACACGACAATTATTTGTATTTTAAGCAACAAAACATGCAAACATACCTTATTCACAAGCTCTGCACTTAGTAGTGTTATATTAAATGCACTTACATTGACCAGAGTGTCGTATTTGCAAAAACGTGTCTTATTTGCATGATCGTAGGTCAAGGCGATATCTATTATGCAAAGAAAAAAACATTACTTACATTCCTTACATTACTGTCATTCTCCCTCCCGTGTTGCATGACAACACCAACGCCACCATCTGCGAAGGCTAAGGCAAACACCAAGCACACACCTCTGTGCAGATGGGTCTTTGCCATGGTAACTTTACACACAGAGTTTGTCAGGCTCGAGTTTGTAGATGGCAGATTGGAGCTTTCGGCCCACAGCAGAAGGAACGCTTGCGTCTGCCATTCTCCCCATCCAATTAAAACATATCCAGTTCCATCCTTGACGAGTTTGGACCGTAGACAGCAGATGGCACAGCTGGGGATCAAAACCGAATCTGAGTTCTAGGGGTTTATTTCCGTACCAAAATGCATTAAAGCTCTTTTTTTAGAATTGATAAATTACTTGTGACTTTTAATTGCTGGTGAGAAAGAGACTGATGCACACATGCACTCATGTCCTTACGAAAAAAAAAAAAACCCACACACATTTCACGTTTTTCACAGGATTACGTGAGTAATATGTGCAGTTCGCCGTGGTTTGAGTGAAACGTTGTAAACATCTACATCAGCATTCTCACATCTCAGAAATGCAACACAGCAAGGTGTGATTTTTGTGACGGATTTTCTAAATCGAGTAACCACAAAAAGACATAATAAGAATGTAACACCCGTGTCATGCTGTTCTAGGAAAATAATCAACGACAGGGTGGTGCGATGAAGCAGAGTTACTGCCACCACCACATAATGAAGTCTTTTATTCCTCTTATACCACAGCAATTTTCCAGCATCAACAATTTGTATTTATTTTTTTATCTATCAAAGAAGGATACGCCATACTTTTATCCATTTGCAGTTACGTCTAATGTTGTGGAACGTCCGTGAGACAGGCTAGTTCCTGTTATCGCTTACGTTATAGCAGCTATAAACAGTCATTTCCTCGCCAGCCTCTCTTTTTTCTCTCTTTAAAAGCGTAGCTTGTCACGTTACCGGGAAACGGCAAAGCGTAAACTCGTCTGTCCTGAAAATGATAAAAGTTCCAGCTTTACCTCTGACACTGGAGACTCCTTCCGTAAATGTTACATAAACATCTCCTTCAACATATCAACATGTGTAAGTTGTTACTATAGAAACGATAACAAAGAAGTTATAAAGCCTGACGATACCTAGGCCGAAATGTGTATCACGATGTAAATGTGCACACATACTGTATGGTTTTGTGTGTTGATTTTTTTTTTTTAGATAAAAAATACAGTTCTACATTTTCGAAAGTTATTGCTCTTAAATGCAATAGGATGTAACTGCGTCCTAAAAATCTACATTTCCTGTATATAACGTACAGAAAGCTGCGTTAGAGCTGCCTGCACACTGAACCTTTCAACGATTTGCTGTAACCAGATCCTCTTCCGTGGCAGCGGCTGCATTCACCCTTCAGTCTTGTGTCCTTCTCCATCGCAATTTAAACCCGGTTTATCACGATGCAGGTGCACAATGCGGTTTGTGTGTTTCTAGCGTAGCCCCTATTTAGACAGGATTCGTTTATTCATACTGACGTCTGTAATAAAAGTTTTGTGTTTTCTTAGTGGGAAAGCAGCTTCTTTTGCCTTTATTTCATCCTTCCTTCCGAAGATAGGATGCTGTGTAAGTGTGTGAGAGGTCAGACAGAGGGAGAGTTTGTGTTTGTGGTGAGAGTCGAGTTCTTCCTCATTAAATAACGGCCCTGAGAAGAAGAAGAAGAAGAAGAACAGACTGAGAGAGGCCTGAGGGGAGAGCTGGCACACGCCATCACATGACCTTCATAAAGTTCACTCCTTCTTTGTTTCTTTCTTTTTCTCCTCTTCTCTCCTCTGCAGATAGCTTTTTTATTTCCTCTTCCCTCTTTTTTGTCCTCTCACCTTTTACTCCCTCATCCATTGTACCGGACTCTCTTCTCTTCTCCTCTCCTCTCCTCTCCTCTCCTTCATGTTCCTATCCTCTTTCATCTTTCCTGTCTGGTTTCCTTTCCTATCCCTTCAATCTTTTCATCTCCTCCTACCCTCCCATCTTTCCTCTTTTCATGCCTCCTTTTGTCCTTCATTTCCACTCTTCTTCTTTTCTCTCTCATCTTCCCTCTCTCCCTTTCTTCCAACTCACTCCTGTTCTGTCTTCTTTTCCCTTCATTTCTCTCCCCTCCTCTCCTCTCATCATATCTTTCCTCTTTTCACATGTCCTTTTGTCTTTTCTCTCCTCTCTCATTTCATAATTTTCTCCTCTTCTCCAGTTTCCTTTCCTATCTCTTCTGTCTTTTCCTGTCCCCCCACCCTTCTCATCTTTCCTCTTTCCCTCCTACTTTAGTCTTTCCTCTCTTCTTCTCTTTTATCCCATCTTTTCATCCCTCTCTTTCTATCTTCTCACTCTTCCCTTTTTGTTCCTTCTCTTCTCTTCTCTTCTCTTCTTATTTCCTTTTCTCCTTTTCTTTCCTTTTTTCTCTTCTCTTCTCTTCTCTTCTCTCCTTCCTACCTTTTCTCCTTTCCTTATCTTTTTCCCTTTGTTTCTCTTCTCTTGATCTTCTCTTTTCTTCTTCTTTCCATTTCTCTCCTCTCCTCTCCTCATCTCTCCTTTCTTGTTCTGTCTTCTCCTCTCTTCTCTTCTACTCTCCCCTTCTCTCCTCTCCTCTCCTCTCCCCTTTTCTCTTCTCCTCTCCCCTTCTCTTCTCATCTCTCTTCTCCCTTTTCCTCTCCTCTCCCTTTTCCTCTCCTCTCCCCTTCTCTCCTTTCCTTTCCTCTACTCTCCTCTCCCCTTCTCTCCCCTTCTCTCCTTTCCTCTCCCCTTCTCTCCTCTCCTCTCCCCTTCTCTCTTCTCCTCTCTTCTCCCCTTCTCTCCTTTCCTTTCCTCTCCCCTTCTCTCCTTTCCTTTCCTCTCCCCTTCTCTCCTCTCCTCTCCCCTTCTCTCCTCTCCTCTCCTCTCCTCTCCTCTCCCCTTCTCTCCTCTCCTCTCCTCTCCAGCACTGTGGTTTATGAAGGATTTACCGACTTGTAAATGGATTTTAGTTTGGTAAAGCTAGCGTGGTGGGTGGCAGGCTTTTATGCAGCTCATGCGTTTTAGACAGGTTTATATTGTCAGGATGTGTGTTTATTACAGCGCTTGGCAGACGCTCTTATTCAGAAGTGAAATACTTTTTTTCCCACTTGGACAACGTAGTCTTATGCAAGGACAGAGAGATATTCAGGGTGCACAGGGAGCCTCAAAGAGCAGGATGAAATTTAATTTAGATCTGAGGTGATTCAGGCCGTGTGTGTGTGTGTGTGTGTGTGTGTGTGTCTGTGTGTGTGAAACAGTTTTTGTAGTCTATATAGCCCATTAGAGTTTTATTATGTAGACATATTCCTTTCATGTTCCTTTTCCACTGGTAGTAGATATGTACTGTATGTTTATATAGGTGTGTGTGTGTGTGTGTGTGTGTGTGTGTGTGAGAGAGAGAGAGTGTGTGTGTGTGTTTGTGTGTGTTCTCAAGAAAGTGTGTTTAACGACTTACTAACCGGCTTCTCTCACATTCTAATGGGTTTCTAATGATGCTTTATTAAAAGCAGGTGCACTTTCAGGGTAAAACAGTTCATGGTCTTTGTTTAATCTTTCCTAATTAGATCTAGATTCATTTTCTAACAAAATAAGGAACAATTCTCAAATCGCATACACTAACTTCAGTGATTTTTCAGCCCTTTGCTCGAGATATAATATCAGGTGTTCAAAAAGACAGTCACAAACTCGTACATTATTCTATCAGCTTTATGAGTAACGCATAACTGAACTCATTTGAGAAAAATAAAAATCAAACATAGTACTGTAAATAAATATATACAAAAACATGCACTAGTTTTTTTTATATATATATATAGATTAGTTTCTTTAGTACTGTCTGTTTTCTGCTACAAGCCCCTCCCCTTTCATTTTTCCTAATATAAAAGTGAAAAATGAAAGGGGAGGGGCCTCTTTCACACAATAATCACTTACATTGTAAATATAATAAAGTATAAATATAAATCAATCCAGAAACAAAAACCAGTCGATCTCTTTATGTAAACATTTCCAGTTCCAAAACTAACTGAGGCGTCATTCTTTTGCCGGTAGCGAGTTGATACCGATACTGGGTCTGACATCAGTGTTAATTTTGAGTCAAATAATCCTTTTTTTTTAAGGACGACAATTTGTTCAGGAGCATCCACCATTTTGTTGCGCATTTCAAAAGACTGTAATAAAACTAGAGAAGACACTAGAATTAAAAGAAAAGGCAAGTCTTAGTTTGTTTGCTTGAAAGAAAATTACAGTTTTATATCATGCTTTTTGAAGGGTGCCAATAATTCTGCGGTTGACTGTACAGAGACATATAGGATTTCAGTTATGAAAGGCAAGATGAACAGCATGTGTTGGGAGAGTGTGGATCTGTGTGTGTGTGTGTGTGTGTGTGTGTGTGTGTGTCATTCTGGTTATTTTTCCCTTCTGTCGAGCGCGACGGGGTCTGGAGGGGAAACAGGTTGTGTTGTGGTGGTTTCACCTGCTGGGCTGTTGGATGACACGCCGAACACATTTCCCCTTCACGTCCTCGTTTTCTGGAACACGCAGATATGCTGTATGCTGAGGATTGCTAGGAGCGAAGGCCTGCAGAGCGTCACACACACACACACACACACACACACACACACACACACACAGGTCCAAGCTCTCAGCTGATGGCGAGTTGGAATTGGCTTTAGTGCCAGAAATGGTATAATTGAAACAGCTGACAGGTTATTATGGATTTTGAGATGAAGCCCTTATTGTGAAGCTGGTGATTAATAATATCTCAGTGGGACATTCACAATGTGTGTGTGTGTGTGTGTGTGTGTGTGTGTGTATAGGGGCGATGCCTACTCCTGAGCCGGGGCCTGCAGCAGAGGAGGAGGAGGTGCAGAGCTGTGAGGAAGGGACCAGCGCCAACAAGATGGAGATGGAAAGCACCACCACCAACATCCTGGCCTCTGTCAAAGAGCAGGTATGAACACACACACACATACACACACACACACGCACACACACACACACACACACACTCTTTTCGTAAATTACTCACTAACACCTTACCTTCAGGTTCCTTAAACAGACATTATTTAACACAATAGTTAACAACCATTAGCTTCACAGCCATGAGCTTCAGCATTAGTGACGTGTAAAAAAATTAACACTTGATGACTTTTAAGGGTCAATCAATAATAATCATCAACACCTGCCTTAACACACAACAGAAAAACTAAAAACGCAACAGCAAAATCAGAAACGCATCAACGTTAACTCAAAATGCAAAACACAGGCCCGTAGTAAATGTCACATGCCCCGCCCCTTTAATATTATGGACTATTTTGTATGCATTCATGACATGAAATGATTAGCGAATGGCTATAAATGAGACAACTTGACGTGTTTATGTTTTGTTTCGCACTCGAATAACCTCGCACTCTTCTGTCTAATCATCTTTAAACAATCTGTTTTTATCATCAAGGAGCCATGTTGTAGAGTTCACTAATCAGACCAGAGACAGCAAATGAAATGAATTGCGCTTAATTCTGATTGTGCTTAATGTTAGTTTTCATTTTAATGCTTACGCATTTGCTGTCCTTTACCTGACTTGGGCAGATCAACATCTACGTATCTGTGTTAAAATCTCGTTGGTTTTTCTTCTATTGATGGGTGATGGAGGGATTTTTGCAAACGTGGAACCGGATTTTAGCGAACTTTCCAACATGGCTCCTTGACGAGAAAAACAGATTGATTAAAGATGATTAGACAGAAGAGTGCGAGGTTATTCTCTGCTTTATGTTCAACTGATATGAATATGAAAAGTGAGAAGTGGTAATGTGTGACGTGCGAAACAAAACATAAGCAGGTCAAGTTGTCTCATCATAGCCATACGCTAATCTTTTCATGAATGCATACAAAATACTCAAAACAGGTTTTTTTAAAGGACAACAGTTTGATATTACAGAGTACAACTTGTTAGCTAAAGTACGCTGTTCGCTTTGCTAAAATACTTCGTTTCGCTAAAATACTTCGCTCTGCGAAAAAATCGCATCTGACAGTTGCTTCAAATGAATCCAGTTTTTCTATAAAGCTTTAAAACAGATATGATGATATTTGTGCAAATTATTTATGTCATGAATCACTTTACACAGGTGTTTGATATTTATCTCTAGTATTTTTAACAGCATTTATAAGCTGTGATTGGAAGCAGTTGATCTGCGTATCAACCTTTTCACAGTATTTATTGTTTGTTTCTTTTAATGCAGCGCTACTGTTTTGCTGGTGGTGGTTTAGCAAACCTGTATATCGTGATGCATATTGTGTATCGTGATATGATATTTTTGTACATTTTTTTTTCTTTTTTTAACCCCAAAACAAATAATTGCACTGAACATAACCACCTCGTGTGAGTTTATCGGACAGCCAGTATATCATTCATACGCTAGCTTAGATGCAGTCAATGGAAAGTCATTAGAAATCTTTCACAAAAACAGCAATATCACTGTGTGTGTATGTGCGTGTGTGTGTGTGTGTGTGTGTGTGTTTGAGTGTGTGTGTGTGTGGGGTTCTAGCGCGTGTATGCCCTGAATCCAGTCCACAAGACAGGCTTTGTCGTGGCGAGCAGTGAGCCGAATGGTGGAGACTTGTTGTGACAGGCAGCTCGCAGCACAAACAAATCAGACGCACATCAGCGTGACTTCTCACGTTTTATTCTACGCAGAAACCCATGTTTTCACGTATTTTATTTCTCTATTACTTCTCTTTTCGAACCTGGTCCAAACAAGGAAGCAAAAGAGCAGTGGTTAAACGAAACACAGGAAATTATTTCCAATGGCGTACCTGTCTTCTCAGTGTGTGTGTGTGTGTGTGTGTGTGTGTGTGTGTGTGTGGGTCTGAAGCAGCTGCATTAATGAGCTGTTTTCAGAGAGGCACACACAGCACAGTTGTCGCAACTGCAACACACACACACACACAGGAGAGGAGGCAGAGGACAGCCACAGAGCCTCTGAGACAGCGAGGGTCAGGACAGTATCATCAGCAGGACTCTGTATGAAACTTTGGCTTAACTGAACTTGTGACAAGGACTCACAATGGATCCCTAAAAACGTTTAAAAAAAAATCCATAAATTCCACTTTTATCAAACTTTTTTGTGTGTTTGTCGCCTTTGCACTTCGGTGTAGGAGCTCCAGTTTGAACGTCTGACCAGAGAGCTTGAGGTGGAGAGGCAGATCGTGGCCAATCAGCTGGAGCGATGCAGGTTGGGGGCGGAGTCTCCAGGTGCTGCCAGTGACAGGTATGTCATCATTTCTAATATACAACATTGTACTGCTTTATGACCACAACCTTCGGTAAGGTTCCCGTAACTAACCAGAATAACTTTTACAAAATTAATACAAATCATTTTTCAGCATCTTGATGCATTTGATTTGATGCATTTTTTGAGATTTTGAATGTTTTTTCTGAGTTCTGGATTGTGATTGGTCTGAAGGTGTTGATTAATTTTCTATAACAGCATCTCTGACAGTAGTTTATCGTTCTGGTACGTTATCGTTTCTATAGTAACAGCTCATTCACAGGTTTAAAAACTTGCGTAATCATTGATACGGGGACGTTTTCTGTAAAGAGATGTTTACATAACATTTATGGAAGGAGTCTCCAGTGTCAGCACTTTGTAACAGTCAGAGGTAAAGCTGTAACTTTACGTTTTCCGACGACTCCAGGACAGAAGAGTTAACACTTCGTGGTATAACTGTTATATTGTTAATTAATAACAAGCCCTAACTTGTTTTGTTAGCGTTCCTCAACATTAAACGTAACTATAAATGGCTAAAAATGTGGTGTGTCATTCTTTAATAAATAAAAAAAACTGTAATAATTGATAGATTCTTGTGGTATAAGAGGGAAAAAAAAGACTTCAGGACATGATAATATCAACTTTATTTCAACATTGTCAACTTCATAATAATGTCAACAATGGGCTGATTACAGTAACTCTGCTTCAGTGTTGATTATTGTTGATTATTTTCTCCTAACAGCATGTCCCTAAGTGTTTTATTCCTTACTGATAAATGTATCGTACCGTAACTCTTTTTGCTTTTGTGATACTCTGAGGCTAATGTTTGCTCAGGCTATGCTTGTACTAAATTCAAGGCTCATTAATATTCAATTGCATTCAAATAGCAAGTATTTTAAATATAAAATAATAAAATAATGAAAGAAAAAAAAAAAGCAAACGCCTCAAGAGTTCAGCCATCATAAAAAACCCACCAGGCTTAATATATTAGCGTTAGAGATATCTGGCCAAGGGAGAATCATGAGGCATTGAATCGATTATTTTTCACATCCCTGCTAATTTACTCTCCTGTTCGTCTAGATCTCATCGTTTTAAAATAATGTACTCGTAATTAAAAAAAAAATATTCTCAGTATACGCAGTGAGCCAGTGAATTGAGATGGTTTGGTTGTGATAAAGTGGCAGGTTAAATGGTCAGAGTTTGTTCGGTCATGTGATAATCAGCAATAAAACTGCTAGTGCTGAAAGTACTTAGCGTTTGTCAGTAGAAGTTTGAGCGGGTGTGTGTGTGTGTGTGTGTGTGTGTCCGCTCAGCATGGGGTCAGTGAGATGCTGAATGTTTTTTCAGGTGTCCCCAGGGTGGTGTGTGTGAGTGTGTGTGTGTCTCCATATGGATGTCTTCATACTGTTACACACCCTGCCCTTTGACCCTTGATTACTCGACCCCTTTTGCGTTTGTTGTTCCGTGGCTGGTAGAGTCGTTCCCCCGGTGGCCCACACTACCAGACGCTCGTCTCGTTTTAGACGGTGACGTCTGTGTGCCGTCGTTTATTCAGACACAGCCACTCTCTTTACATAAATAACACACGCTTATTTCTTTTTCTTCTTCGTGTTTACTGTATGTTAGTAGTGCATTTGTTCAGTAAGGAATAAAACACTCTGTGTTGCGCTGTTTTAGAAAAATCACTAGCACAAACGACTGGGTGGTGTGATGAAGCAGAGGTACTGTTACAGTTGATTATTTTCCTATAACAGCACAAATTGTTTCATTCCTCTTATACCACAGCAGTTTGCCAATGATTACATTTATTTTTAAATTAAATGATGGCACATTGTAGCTTTTATCCACTTACATTTACATTTAATGTTGTGGAACGTCCAAGAAACAGTTTCATTCCCAGGGATCATCAGGTCTGCCACATGGTGACTGGTTTTCTGTCTTCCCTTTTTTTTTCTTCCTTTTCTTCAGTTCCTCTGAGAAGTCTCTGCTGTGGAGGTCAGCAGGTAAGACTCTTGGTACTCGATTCACGCCTTTTCTATGGTACGCTAAAACAAAAATGTTCATTCAGAGCCTTGATGGATGACAAGCGATTGTTAACGGTAGCGTGTCGGGGAATGTTAACCAGTCACGGTGAACCACTGAAGGCTCGCAGTGATCCCTGAGATGGAGGAGTTGTACAAGCCATGTGACGCACAGTGAGCCAGCAACTTACCAACAACAGAGAACATACAGCATAGTCCAGTATATTGTATGTAGAGTATTGTGTAATATACAGAGAGCACGGCAAAGTGTATGTATAGTATAGTGCAGTATATGTACAGCATAGTGTAGTATGCAGTATCCAAAGTGTAGCTCAGTATATGTATATTATAGAGCAATATATTTACAGTATAGTGTAGTATATGCAGAGTACAGTCATGTGAAAAAAATTAGGACACCCCATTAAATATTCAGCTCTTTATTAAGAAATGTCAACATGTCAATTTCTGAGCTTGTTTTAATTTGTACCTGTAGATGAAAGTGATGTAATTGCATGTAAACAGCAAAAAAAATCACTTTGTTTTCACTTATTAAACAAATGAAATCAACAAAAATGAGTATTTCAGCTAGTGTTTCCCCCTGTGGCTGAAAATAACCTCAATGAGATGTTTCTTGTAGCCATCGACCAGTTTCTGACATCGACTGGAAGAAAGCTTCCCCCACTCCTCAATGCAGAATTCTTTCAGCTGTGTGATGTTCGAGGGGTTTCTCGCATGCACAGTCCGTTTCAAATCACCCCACAGGATCTCAATAGGATTTAGATCTGGGCTTTGACTTGGCCACTCCAG
>CM074975.1:31515640-31531514 GCA_037576825.1 Pangasius krempfi | reverse complement strand
TAGCGCAGTAGATAGTAGATGTAGAGTATAGCGCAGTAGATAGTAGATGTAGAGTATAGCGCAGTAGATAGTAGATGAAGAATATAGCGCAGTAGATGTAGAGTATAGCGCAGTAGATAGTAGATGTAGAGTATAGCGCAGTATATAGTAGATGTAGAGTATAGCACAGTAGATGTAGAGTATAGCGAGTACAGTGTAGTAGATAGTAGATGTATAGTGCAGTAGATATTAGATGTAGAGTATAGCGCAGTATATGTTTAATTATAGTATGCATGTATTATACTGTACTACTGTGTTTGTACATAAAGTATATAGATTGTTTAAACTGCAAATCTAACCTTTCCTTCCCCAGACTCCTCGGCAGCAGGATTGTCCAAGCTCCACGCCTCAGACGACTGCCCTTCACCTACCTTCGGGATTAGAGGTCAAAGGTCACCCTATTCACCTGAACTGGAGCAAATCTCCTTGCATGAAAGTGAGGGTTCATCAGTAGAATATCAAAAATAGACAAACGAAAATGAATATACAGTTTATTCAGGAGATACTTTACATTTCATATAGTTTTATTTAAAACCGAGGCAAAATCTATTTATTAATTAATAAAGTTTATCTTCTCTTCTCTTCTCTTATCGGAATTCCTCAGTTGAAAATTAAATATACTGTACACTAAAATGACAATTTATTAGGTACACCTCTGTTGTACCTAATCAGCTAGCAGATAATTAGCATTATTTTGCTACTTTTGTGTTTCCTAACACAAGCATA
This sequence comes from Pangasius krempfi, assembly GCA_037576825.1. NCBI lineage: Eukaryota > Metazoa > Chordata > Actinopteri > Siluriformes > Pangasiidae > Pangasius > Pangasius krempfi. The sequence goes on along the minus strand of CM074975.1, from coordinate 31,530,749 downwards.
ACACACTTATTCTCCCACACACACTGTTTTATAAGCCATAATGACAAAAAAGTGATAATGACTGAGACAATCTTCTATAATTGCTGCTGCTTTCGGTGAATAATAAAAGCCTTTTTTGACTTATGTTAATAAGGAATGAAATAATCCTGTCTGAGAAATATAGTTTGTGCATCACAAATTGTATTGGCTTCTAAAACCTGATCAGATAAAAATAGTTATTCACAGTGGAATCAAATTTTTGGACCCTACTGTGCATATTTTCAAAGATTTTGTGCTTCTGCAGCCTCGATAAAAAAATCGCTCACTGAATATTTGCTTCATTCTGTTATTCTCTATTCTTTTATCTTCATTTTTTTTCTCTTCTTCTGTATCTTTTTTTTTCTTTGTCTGCTACGCCCTACACTATTGTCCTTCTCTCAGGGTCAGCGGCAAACTCTCGCAGCTCAACGCAGATGAACTCGTATTCTGACAGCGGCTATCAGGAAGTGAGTGGTTACTATAGCAACCTAGTGACCCCCAGGCGGTCAGAGGGACGTTCCCAGTCGACAAGCTCCGCCCCTAGTTTCAGTCCGAGCCTGGCCATGGGGTCCAGGGCGGAGGGACAGGCGCTAGCGCAGGTGAGAGTCAAGAAGATGGCACAAGTGGAGTCTAATGACTTTCTGTTTGCTTTTAAGCAAACAAGCTGATCTTATTTTATTGCATCATAAAACATAAAAGCCAATCAGGGTCCAGTATGTAAATTAGGACAGGTTATAAAACCTTACGTTTAATAGACTCGATAATCGCGTGCACATTTTTTTGAATTTTGCTGTCAAGCAATTTATTATTCAGTATAGAAAACAATGTACAATTTTCACAACATATTTTTTGCTGACTTAAATACATAAATACTTTACACAACATGAATGACCTATTCAGCTAGATCTTTTATACACAGTATAATAAGATTTATTTGTTTTTTCACACACACACACACACACACACACTGATAAGACTCACAGATTAGTATTTGTGTTGTGTGTTTGCAGATGTCAGGTGGCCGTGTAATGAGGCGTGTCAGTTCAGTGCCCTCTCGTGCCTCCTCTCCCGTCTACGCCCCCTCCCCGCCCCAATCTCGCCCTACCTTGGGAAGCCCCTATGGTTCGCCCATCATCTCTGAGCCCCGCCCACTGCCCAGCATCTTCCCTGGCACCATGCTCCCTCCGTCCTCCGACCCGCTCCAGTCTGCTTATCCTGGGCACCACAGGGACGACATGAGCTCCCCGACTCTGCTGCGCTCTGGCATGACGGCACAGCCGCAGCACTACGGGACGCTTGGAAAACATGACGCACAAGCGTACGACAACACACATTCCTCGTTCGGGGCACGGGCGTATGATTTCTTCGAGAGGATCGTCCTTTCCAGACCAGACAGCCTTACAGGTGAGCAGAGGTGGTGAAAGTACTGAAATTCTTCACTGCGGTAACAGTGCAGTTAAACGGATAAATAAATACTCTAGTAAACAGTGATGTACAGCTTCATGTTCTTAAGTTAAATTAGAAAAGTATAAAATCTTAACTTAAAGTAAATTGCAGAATAGAATGATGATGATGATGTTCTGTGATGTTAAACACCGCAAAGATGTCTTATTTGGTACACCGGGCGAAAAAAAACCCTCGCTCCTCCAGACATATGGTAATGCCGTCACATATTATTAGTCATCCTGGGATATTTATATCTCTTTGGTAGTGCGTGAGTGTGTGTGGGGGTAGGTGTGTGTGTGTGTATGTGTGGGTGTGTGTATGTGTGGGTCTGAATGTGTGTAGTAACTCATGCTGTGACACCAAACCCTGATTTCCTGCTGTACAGGATAACCACTAAATCCTAAACTCACATTCTCCTGTGCATCTACACGATGACGATGATAAGCGCACCGTGTGAGAGTGTGAGATACCTGAGATCTGCTCCACTGACCTATTTATATCAGCATGTAGGACTCTTTCTGTTTCGATTAATGTAGCTGAGAAAGGTTAGAGCAGTGCAGTTGCACAAAAATGTGACAGCCATGCAGTATGCAAGACGTAATGGTGCAATAAATAAGAAAAATAATAAAATGAATACAACTACTACTACTAATAATAATAATAATAATAATTTTCCAAAAAAAAAAAAATAATAATAAATATAATAAAAAATAAATTTTAGTATTATTTACTATAAGTGTTATTAAATTACTACTAATAATTAGAAATTAAATAATAATTATAATATGAATAGTACTATAGTATTATTATGACTGTTATTTAATAATTTTTATTAAATTATTAATACTACTATGATTACTACTACTACTACTACTAATAATAATAATAATAATAATAAATTCACATTAATAAAGATATGCATTATGCACATAAAATATAATGTAGTTTCAAAAATAATTATAACAATATGTATATTCTGCCTTACGAAGGCATTATAACATCATATGTATGTGTTCATAGTTTATCACAGATACGGCCTTCATCAAAATTGTTCCTCAGATGTGTTTATTTTCCTCAGATAATTCCGAGGTAATGGTGGTAAATTTTAGTGTGCCTGGAATTTAATTTGACATTATACTGATTTGTTTAGGAACTGAATCTAAAAAGTGAATGTTAGGAATAAAGTTATTTAGTCAGTTGGATTAATTAAGTCAGTTATTATATAAAAGGGACGGTGACACAGAGAGTGTAGTGCTAATAAATGGCACAAAACTTTTCTTGAAAACACTGTTTGTACTTAAAATGTTTTTCTGATTGTAAATCTCGTGACCCGACGTAGGCCTGCAGAGCTCCTATAGCCAACACAGCCAGCTGGGCCAGGAAACCCGATCTCCAGACCACCACGGAGCCTCCGTCTACGACGACAGAACCTTCCAGAACCCGCTGTACCAGAGCCCGACCCACGGCTCTCAGAGCGGCCTGTCCAGAAACACGGGTACACTGCACTGCACTGCACGAACTAAACTGAAATAAACTGTTAACGTTTGTGGGACTGGATTAAAAAATGTACGTCACCTAATCAGCCATTTTGTCTCACTCTGTTTTGTCATGTGTTTGAAGTTTGTGTGCTGATTGGAAAGGATTTATGAAAGGCTTTACTTTTTAGCTAAGATGCCAGGTCTGGGAGCATGAAGGCTAACACTTGATAACTGTATAAACTGTATAAAGCCAAACATTAGCCACTTTGATGAACTTCGGTTAGCTAGCTACTAAAGTCAAATAGCTACAGCTAGAGAGGAAATATTGGCCAAGCTAAATCTGTAGCTGCTAATAAGATCTCTAGCTATGTTTAGTAGCTAAGTAAGGAGATGCCAGTATATTGGCTCTTGAATATTTTTGCCCAGGTGAAGAAACTGAGACTATATTACAAATCTGATCATTATATTTAGTTCCAGTTTTGTTTTTAGTTCCAAGATATAAACATTAACCTAAAACATGTAATAAAACCTTTTTTACATTCAATTCAGCAAGACTAGATAACAGCATTTTTTTTTTAAGCTGATGAAATATTTACAGATAGAGACAGTTGCTGAGTGATATAACGATATAATATTAATATTGTGATAAAATATGACACAGTACGCTTTTCTGAGATATGGATATCTCAGAATTAATAACCGGAAGCAGGTCATTTGGTGCTGAAATTTTGTACATTAACTGACATTTAATTGTAAAATGGTTTTTTTACAGATTTTTTTTCTCCTTTTCAGTAATAATTTTAGAAAAAATGTAGACATTAAATAAATCATGAAACAAGATTAAAAAATTCATGCAAAACTACTGCAGGTGTGTGAACATTAAGGATTATTAATCTCACATTTTGGCCTTAAAAAATAAATAAATAAATAAAAAGAGGTTGCCCATGTGGGTGCAAGACAAAGAAAAGATTTGTGTGAAATCTTTGTGACTATAAACTCAGATGGTGACTGGGCGAAGAGAGGCGTAATGGTGTAAAGAGGCGGGGTTTAAATCAATACCGTATTGTGATATTCAGTAATAAAAGTGACAGCTGCTGGTAGTAAAACTCCAGAATGGCATGTTACTTATAAATAAATGAAACTACTTGTAGATGTGCTACATGTCCGTTCACTCCTGTGTCTCTTCTGTATCAGGGTTGGGGACTCTGCCGAGGACCACTAGTCAGTGTAGTACCCTGCGCTACCAGAGGGGGGCGTACTCCGTGCCCTCACACACTGACACCTATCACTCCACCCTTTACCGATCAGCGGAGTCCAACTACAGCAGGCACGCAGTCGGCATCAACAACAACATCGGCGCCACGCGATCTCCGTCGATAGACAGCATTCACAAAGATCCTCGGTAAACCAATGAAGCACTAAAGTAGACCTTTATGACACAAGAATGCGCAGACAGGGTAATCTCTGTATACTCTGTGACTTATATCTTATATCTTGTATCTTATATCTCTTATATCTCTTATATCTTATATCTCTGTGACTTATAATTTCCGCAGTTAGTGTATTGTCATAATTATAACAATACATACTCCCTACTAACAGAGCACAGAGAGTAACATTCATTTATTTGGTTGTCATTTTTAACAGTTTGTAGTTATATTTATCGTGATATAAGATAAAATTCACACCACAGTGCCGGTGAATTCTCGAATCTGATTAACGCGCTCATTATAATCCGTTATCGTTTCTATAGTAACGGCTCTTTTACAAGGACTTTCATGGTGATCGCTTCACATAAACAATTTTTTTTTATCATAGTTGATATGGTGAAGTTTTCTATAAGGCTTAGATTGATTATTTTGATTTTGATTATGATGATTATTATTATCATTATTTACCATTTATGGAAGGAGTCTCCAGTGTCAGTGCTTTGTAACAGTGTTAAAGTAACAGAGGTGTTACTTTAAGTCTTCGGACATCTTCAGGACAGAGGAGCTTACACTTTGTGGTTTCTTGGTAATATGACAAGCTGCGTTTTTTTTTTTTTTTTTCGTTTTGGTTTTTTTGTCTTAACGGGAGCAGACATTCCACAATATTAAATGTCTCTATAAATGGATAAAAAGTACAGAGTCATTCTTTAATAAATAAAAATTGTAATCATGCCAAATTGCTGTGGTATAACAGGAATAAAACGCTTCAGGATGTGCTATATTAGGAGTAGCAACAGTAACTACTCTTTACCACTCTGTTACCGATTCTTTGCCTATAACAGCTTGTTTTATTCCTTACTTATAAGATGCAAATGATGTGTGTGTGTGTGTGTGTGTGTGTGTGTGTGTGTGTGTGTGTAGGGAGTTTGCGTGGAGAGATCCTGAGTTGCCGGAGGTCATCCGCATGTTGCAGCATCACTTCCCCTCAGTGCAGGCCAACGCTGCAGCCTACATTCAGCACCTGTGCTACGGAGACAACCGCATTAAAACTGAGGTATGCACACACACACACACACACACACACACACATTCAACACATGCACACACACATGTAGGCTACTGTCAACTCCAGCGTTATTGTCACCTTTAATGAATATAAGCAACGTAATGAGTGATGACATGATGACTGATTTCAAATTGCAAAATATTGAATTGAATTGAATTTGATTTATATATATATATTTATTTATTTTATTTTATTTTATTAAATATTTGTTAGAGTAAGTAAGGTCATTTTGAGTCAGTGTGTGTTAAACATGTATATTTTTTTTATAATCATTTGTGTCCATTCTCTTAAGGGGTGCCAATAATTCTGGAATTAACAGCACACATAAATTAAACCGTATATACAGGTGTGCCGGCTCGGAGGGATCCAGCATTTGGTTGATCTACTGGATCACAAAGTTCTGGAGGTGCAGCGCAGTGCATGCGGCGCTCTCAGGAACCTGGTGTTCGGCAAAGCCACCGACGACAACAAGGTGTGTGTGAGGAACGCCGGAGGAATCCCGGCTCTGCTCCGCCTGCTGAGGAAAACCGCGGAATCTGACGTACGGGAGCTTGTGACTGGTGAGTGCGTTTGCTCACCCACCCACCCGAGTTGATGATATAAAGCCAACGTCTTGCGGATGATTTCTTCCTGCGTGTCGTTTCTGATTGCTTTGCTTGTGTGCAGGCGTGCTGTGGAACTTATCATCATGCGACGCTGTGAAGATGACAATCGTGCGCGACGCTCTCGGCCCCCTCACCAACACGGTGATTATCCCTCACTCGGGCTGGGGCGCCGCCCCCCAGAGAGAGGACCACAAGCTCAAACTGCACTCCTCCGTGGTGCTGAGGAACACAACCGGATGCCTCAGGTATCACACGAAAAGCAAGCATGTGGTCTGATTTTATCCGATGCCTCCTTGCATTTTAGATTTTGTATTCATTTTATTTTACCGTTGGCTATAATTTTATATAAATCATGCAGCAATCCGTAGTACTCGGAACTCCCATCCTCCAGAACAGGAAAATGCAATGGAGCGGTCATTCAACTCGGAATTCCCAGTCCCAGTTGGGAATTCTCTGACATAAACACACCCGATGTCACAACAATACAGTCACAGTAAACCGTTTTCTTCATTTTCTCCTTGATAAAACCTGTTTTTACTTGATATGTGATGTAATTCCATTGTTTTAAGCCCAGTTTTACTGAAAAAAACAACAACATCATTGTGACGAGTAAATTTGATGAGCAGAGGCAGTCGACCTACATTATACATCATTTCTTTTCACTAATCACACAGAAATAATTCATGCAGATCTTATTTATATATAAAAAATATTAAAAAATATAAAATTCAGAGATAATGTAGCTCTTTTAGTTCAGAATTCTGGAAAATTAACTTGGAATTTTCCAATTTCCGAGTACACTGGAATGCTGCATCAGTTTAAGATTTCGTTGGAACGTAAAGGTGCTACATACAATTAATCATATTAATAAGCAATAATAATAATAATAATAATCAACTAGCTGTGCTTTTAGAAGGAATAAAGGAGCCCATGATCGCCATGCCAACATTTAAAGAAAACAAATGCCATGTAAATACTGTACAAGCTAACTGCTATGAAATATGTGTGACATCTTTACTGTGAACATTATCTCATGAGAAATGTAACAGAAAACATGATCTTAAACTGCGTTCTCTCTTATTTTGATCGTTTCTGACTTTAAATTCAAAAGAATTCTCTGTTACAAGTGTCTTTTACGATGCACTGATGTGCCATGGTGGTGTTGCAGGACCTGAGAAGTCCTCTACATCTGTCTGCATGTAGATCGGACTCCATTTTGTTTTCAATAAAACCACCTCGCCTTACACTGTTCTTACCCAAATATGCTGCTACATCACATTACGGAAGAAAATGCATTTAAAGAACATTTAAAGTAATCTGATGATGGTGAGAATCCAAGTCTATGGGAGTCGGCCTGTAATCAGATTTCTTTAAACTTGTGAGTTATTGTTGTTTAAAACTTGGATTTACTTTGTGGTTTATATTTATTTGGAAATTGTTGCGAAATAAGAGCATACCATAGCAAGTCTAAAGTGTTACAGTACATGTAGAAATCAGATTAATGGTATATATGCACTATATAATCTGATTATTAGGCTAAAATATAGATATCAGATTTCTTGAAAACTAATAATACATGTAATAATAAGTTAGGACGTTGGGCTACTGATCAGAAGGTCATGAGTTCGATCCCCAGTACTGCCAAGCTGCCACTGGTGGGCTCTTGAGCAAGGCCCTTAACCCTCAACTGCTCAGTTGTATAAATAAGATAAATGTAAGTCGCTCTGGAGCCAAATGCTATAAATGTAAATGTAGGGTAGTGTTCTGTTTGTAAGTCCAGTTGATTAATCTGTGAAGTCAGAAATAATGTTTTTGCGTGTGTGTGTGTGTGTGTTTTGACAGAAACCTGAGCTCAGCTGGTGAAGAAGCACGCAGGCAGATGCGCTGCTGTGAGGGTCTGATCGATTCCCTGCTCTACATCATCAAAACTTGTGTCAACACCTCAGACTTCGACAGCAAGGTGAGCGAGCTACCTTTCTAGCTAATTAGCATTCAGATGACAGGAAGGGTTGTATCCTATGATTCGTTTCTTTGTACCCTGTCCTGCTTCACGTGCCATAAAAGTGCAAAATATGACACCACATGCTTCTCTCCACACCTCTGTGGGATTTTTTTTAATTAACGTACCGACTATAAGCTGCTCTGTAATAAGCTTTTCTTTGAGCTCACCTGTTCGTGTTTTTCCAGATTGTGGAAAACTGCGTTTGCACGCTTAGGAACCTGTCGTATCGTCTCGAGCTGGAGATGCCACCCTCTCGGCTGATGGGCACCCAGGAACTGGACACACTCCTGGGCAACGATCCGTCCAGCAAGCAAATGGACTTCATCTGCTGGGGCTTGAGGAAGAAGAAGAAGAAGAGGTCCTGGCAGGATCAGCAGGCAAGCTCACTTCAGTGTTCAATATATCTTTATGTTTAGCGTATTATTTTTTAGCAATACTAGCTACAGTAATGGAATATAGACTATGTGTGGACAGAGAATGAATTCATTAACTAGCCTAACAAGCAAGCGGAAGCTCCAGTGTGCTGCCCACTCCCATGATGAGGATAGAAGTGGTAGCTAGTTTGATGTAATAAAGTATGGTGAGCTAGTTAGCTAGTTAAATCCATTAATACAGGCACAAATGAGTACATAAGTGCCCATAATAGCCATAGCCATAATTCTTTTCTGAGTTATCATAACTTTCTATTGTAGCACGTCATGTTTGTGTCCTCAGCAAAAACGTCACTGACCAAATTTGGCTGAGCTGTGGTGTTTCCTCTTCACGTCACACAAGTTATTATTTGGGTCTTCCAGCGCCTTTTTTTTTTATAACTGCGCAGGTGACATGTTGTGTGCGTAATAAGCAGGAAAGTTGTATCATGGCTTTAGGATTAACCTTATATCCGTAATTCATCCGCCAAGTAAGAGCCGATGTGTGTAGTGCAGCAGGTGGTGGGATTCATAACGAGTAGCAAGTACTATAGTTACAGCATCGAGATGCATCACTTTAAAGTGCACTTTGTTTAAATATACACAGCAGATACAAACTTTTATTTTGTGAAAGTCAACAGGTTTGTTCTTTTCCTGGTCGTTGAACAAAAATGAAACACTAGTGACCGTTAGCCTACTGAGCCTACTGAATAACTGAGTAACTACAAATAAAGAAACTAATCGCTTTGGACGCATGATCTTCTTGTTCCGGGTCAGCATAATCTGTGTAATACAACTCAGTTGTTAAAAACAATTGAGCCAAGAAAATAAAATCTGTTGCTTTCATTGGAGGTTTACTACAAATCTGATTTAGGATTGTTCCACCTTTAGGAGCCGTTTCAAATGCATTATTTTGATCCAAACGTAGAATGTAGAGGTCTTTGCGAGCCATAGTGGAATACTTGAGGTTTTATTTTCAATTCCTCTGCAGTGGGATGGCGTTGGACCTATCCCAGGATTCTCTGGGAGTCCGAAGGGGGCAGAGATGCTTTGGCACCCATCGGTTGTGAAGCCTTACCTCACCCTGCTGGCCGAGAGCTCGAACCCGGCTACGCTGGAGGGGGCAGCTGGGTCCTTACAAAATCTCTCAGCTGGGACCTGGAGGGTAAGATACTGTAAGATACATGTTACGGAAGAAAATTGTGCTTGAATTTCCATTTCTTGCTGTCTTTCATGCAGTAATCTGATTACAATTCAAGTCTACATGATCCAGTCCGTAATCAGATTTCTTTCTGTTTAATATTTATTTTGTTGTTGTTATGCTCACTAATAACTCACACTGCTGTTATAATATACAGTAAGGTAAAAAGCTATCAGATTAATGGTATACATGCACTAAATAATCTGATTATTATCAGATTTCTTGAAATCTATGAAGTAACGCAGGGGAGGTGGAGGGTAAGATACCGTAGACATGTGTTTGAATTTGTTTCATGCTTAAACTAATCAGATTGTGGTGAAAATCCAGGTCTACAAAAGTCAGTCCATAATCAGATTTCTTTTTAAATACGCTGTTTACTATTATTAAATTAGGATTTCCTCTCTAATAAATATTTATCTATATAAGGTTGCACATTATATGCTTGTGGTGGAACCATAGGAAGAAATAACAATAATAATGTGATAAATAGATAATCTCATTTTTATTCCTAATCTTATTTTTTTATCTCTTTACCAATATAACCTTCCTGTAATGTTTAACTTCTTTTCCTTCTACACTTTAAGCAATTTCCCCCTGGGAAATTCTTTGAATCTTGAATCTTGAATCTTTAGTCCTGTTTTCTGTCATTGGACTTTGATTCATCATGATTTATTTTTTATTTCTGAGCTCAGTTAAACTTGCTTGAGATTTGTTATTTGGATTTAGAGCATTATGGCCATAGAACATCATTAGAACCATGCTTGTCTGAAGTTTACTCTCTTTCTCTCTCGCTTTTTTTTTCCTTTTTGGGATGTAAACGTGTCATCAGTTTGCAGCGTATATCCGAGCGGCAGTGCGTAAGGAGAAGGGTTTGCCCATTCTGGTTGAGTTGTTGAGGATGGATAACGACAGGGTGGTGTGCTCCGTGGCTACGGCGCTGCGCAACATGGCTCTGGATGCCAGGAACAAAGAGCTGATTGGTCAGTTACTCAAAACTAAATAGATGTGATTAAATGTGCAGTTGGTCAGTTAGACTGTTGTTTTAGCTGATGCAAGTGATGTCAACTTTCTTTTTTAACTTCCAACTATTTAATTGGCAAGGAGGGTTGGCAAGAGAGAGAAAGCAAATATGGAGGACACAGTCGTGTTAGTAGTTTTGTTAGTGATATGTTTCGGTTTTTTTTAGCTGTGATAAAAGAAGCCATGTTACCATCTGTTGTTCAGGGAAGTACGCCATGCCGGATCTGGTGACTCGCCTCCCGGGTCATGGACCCTCGCTGCTCTCCGATGAGACAGTGGCGGCGGTGTGCTGTGCCCTTCATGAGGTCACCAGCAGAAACATGGAGAACGCCCGCGCACTCGCCCAGGTGGGCGGCATCGACAAGCTCGTCAGCATCAGCCGAGGCCGAGGGGAGAGGTGAGAGCATCACTGGGGGACTGCTTTAGATAGCAGAGCGACAATTAAATAAATACATATAATATATATACAGAAAATTTAATGAATAGAGCAGGCTGGCTGAGTTTTGCTGGATGGCCATCAACTGCACAGCCTTTACAGTGGATTCCAAAAGTTTTCACACCCTTAGGGCTAAATAAAGAAATGGATTTTATACTAATAAGGCCAAATAAGTGTCTTGGATTCCACAGATGTTCCTTTATTATCACAAGTTAAAAATTGTGAAATTTCGTATGATATTAATAATGCTTAATTATAAAATGATATCAGTATACTGGCAAGGTCCAACTTTTCCTTTACTTGACCATATCAGGCAGGGGGTGGGTGAATATTTCTTATTTCTTAAAAAATCTAGACATGACCAGAAAAGCCTGATCTGGATCAATTAGTATATGTATTTGTCTTATAGGTGATCAACTGTCACAGGAGTTGGGATGTTCTAAATGCCACTGACTTAGAAATGAATAATCTTCTGCTAGCTTAAATGATGTATTGATTTATTCATTTGTCTTCAGTAAGTGCTTTATCCTGCTCAGGGTTGCAGTGGATCCCGGGAACTCTGAGACAGGAACACACCCTGATCGTGGTGCCAGTCATTCAATTATGCATGAAATAAAAAAACAATATGATTTCTTGGTGTTTTTTTGTCCTTTTTTAAACCTGAACACGGCGTCCCCTCCAGGCGAACCCTGGTAGTGACACTGATAGTCAGAATTTTGTTTAAATGAACAAGTTGTCAATGGTGGACATCACGATTCTCTCTCTTTGTCCTTCAGATATTCCATGAAGGTGGTGAAAGCTGCAGCGCAGGTTCTGAACACACTGTGGCAGTACAGAGATCTGCGCAACATCTATAAAAGGGTAAAATGTCCCTTCCACAGGGATAGCTCTTTTTTCCCCCCCGAGACTGCTTCTTAGCTTAGTTCTATAATGTTTGCCTGTGTTCTCGGCCTTATCAGGATGGGTGGAACCAAAACCATTTCATTACTCCAGTGTCGACTCTGGAGAGAGACCGGTACCGATCGCAACCCACGCTTCCTACGAGCAACTTACAGATGTCACCTGTCATCCAGTCAGGTGAGCCAGCAGCTAAAAAATAGTTCTAATTGATGAGACAGAGAGTTTCTTTATTTAACGTTGTTTATTGTGACGTTAGGTGGTAGCGCCACTTCCTCCCCGGCTATGTTGGGAATAAGAGAGCATCGGTTGAGTAAGAGGAGGGCTCAGTCTTCTATGCAACTTCATAACTATTACGGAGACACCAACAGAAACAAAACTCTGTACACAGGTAAGCTTGAGGAGTCGCCAACATGTAACGTGCACACATTTTGCCTTACAAAATATGAATTTTCACCAGTGAATGTGTAAAATGTGACGGTGTTGGAAGGTCTTTCACTTGTTTTTAACACTGGCATTAATCTTTGCAACTCTAGAGCTGAGTATCATAATTCTAGATTTCGCTTACGCTTTTGCATCTGACCCATCGTCATTAAAGTTTTAGCATTTTTGTAGTTTGTATAGGACAAGGTGTCTGGGATGTTTTACTTGAGGAATGCATTTGTAATTCATTATGAAGAAGGTTCTTACTTTAAGCACTTAACAAAAATGAGTGAAATATGAAAGATGAGCATACTACTTCACAGCATCGCAACAGTGAAGCATGGTGATGGTAGCACCGTTATGGTTGAGTGTTATTACTTATAATCAAACCCTGAGTGATTGGCTTTTTTTTTTTGATAACACCTTGGTCTTCATGATGCTGTTTGTTCGTGTTCTTGTAATTTATTTCTTGTATTTTAGGGTCAGGAAAACATTCTGCCTATTTCATAAGCTCCTACCCCTCTCCTTCCCATGAGGAACCTCACAGGTCACAGGTGGGCCTATTACAGACGTGTTTCTCATAAATGTTTATTGATGTGATTCAACAACTGCTCTATTATTCCGTTTCCTGAATCCGAGCCGGAGTGAAATGGATACTTTTGGCTTGTTTCTTATTTGGTTTGGGCATAATAAACGAACCAAAATGCAAAAGAAATGTTGGCTGAGAAAACATCCTCATAAAAATCATTCATTCACTGGAAAGGAAAAAGGTAAAAAAAAAAAAAAAACTTTGCCAAGTGCTAATAGAAATCACAAAGATCACCCAAGCACGGAGAACAGGAAGCCGGTGGTAAATACATGATTAGATAATTATATAAATAACTAAAATGTAGATTATGGTCAGAGGGAAACGTGTTGAATTTCTCCCCATGGTACCCTCACATACACTGAAGAGATGCTGTAGATAGAGATGAGGTTTAAAAACGCTACCCTTTGTGCAGCTCAATCATTATTTACTGTCTTGTCAATGTACGCAATATAATAACTGCCACTGGTTTATGAGGACGGGTTGTTAATGGTGATTGTAAAACCATACAGCGTGCTACAGTGGCATTTCTTTGAATGTGTGCCAACTGACATCATACCATTATGTGTGGTCTTCCAGCAGCTCGGCCAGCTGTACTACTCCGACGAGCCGACTCAAAGGTCCTACGACACATATGGGATGTATTTGGGGTCTCCGATGGGTTACGACGACCCGTACCTGGACGAGCCGCTTCACTACCCTGTTGTGAGTGAGAGGCAGGCGCTCAAGCGCAACACCAACTACGTGGACTTTTACTCCACCACACGCAGGCCTTCCTACCGCGCTCAGACCTACCCCGCATCTCCAGACTCATGGGTGTAGGCACGAGTGTGTGTGTGTGTGTGTGTGTGTGTGTGTGTGCGCGTGTGTATGTGTGGTACATCTATCTGGTCATTGTGAGAAGATTTTGATGCAGAATTTATCCCTACAAAGTTGGATGTTGAAGGTGAAGTGGAAGTGACAGGTTCATTTTCATCTAAGGGACTGTGCCAGTGTGTGTGTGTGTGTGTGAGATTGAAATAACCTACAATGATGACTAGCGTGTGTGAGCAGTGAGTGTGTGTGTGTGTGTGTGTGTGTGTGTCTGAGATTGAAATAACCTACAATGATGACTAGCGTGTGTGAGCAGTGTGTGTGTGTGTGTGTATGTATGTGTGTGTGGGTGTGTTTGTGTGTGTGCCATCACAGTAACTTAAATGAAACTTAAAGTACTTTAATCTGAGACTGAAAAAGAAAATGAGTCATATATATTGTATGTGAGCCAAAGAAGGATATAAAACAGTCATATTTATCATATTTATCATTTTTTTTATATTATTATTATCGCATTTTTATGAGTAAGTCTACATTTCACATATATGCTACACCTTCAAAGGAACAAACCACACAAAAGTTTGTTCTACATTGTACATTCATGGTTTGTTTTTTTTAAATGGCATGTTGAAAGAATGAACAAGTCATTAAAACCAGTTTAAATGGTGTAGTTAAATTATATGTCCGGTGCAATTTTGATGAAGATCTCAAATCTGTGGAAGAGAAAAACTCTTAATAATAACGTACTGTGCAATGGTAACAAAATGTCCCCTTGTCCGGTCTCGTTGCTGTATTTACTGTTCAGAGTAGTGTGTGCCACGGACTCGTGTACGGATCTGTCGGTTTACTGTAAAATGTGTGATGTGTGCAAAGCAGCACAACACCGTGTCATGTGACATAGCTATGTAGAGCAGTACCACGAATTAGAGACTTTACGGAGACATGTATTATAACACTATGACAAATAAAGAGGAACATTTGTTTTTCTATGTGTGATGTGTGTTTCTTTGTAATCCTTTATGAAGTAATCCATCCATCCACCTATCTATCTATCTATCTATCTATCTATCTATCTATCTATCTATCTATCACACATCCATCCACCAAATGATCCATCTATCTATCTATTTATCTATCTATCTATCTCTCACATCCATCCACCAAATGATCCATCCATCCACCCATCAACACATCTGTCAATCTATCTATCTATCTATCTATCTATCTATCTATCTATCTATCTATCTATCACACATCCATCCACCAAATGATCCATCT
>CM074975.1:31503410-31515540 GCA_037576825.1 Pangasius krempfi | reverse complement strand
CCTTCACACACCATGTCTTCATGGAGCTCGCTTTGTGCACAGGGGCGTCGTCATGCTGGAGCAGGTTTGGGCCTCTTCCAAACCTCCAGTGAAGGGAAACTGTAAAGCTACAGCATACAGAGACATTCTATAGAATTGTGTGCTTCCATCTTTGTGGTAACAGTTTGTATGGATCAGGGGTGTACATACTTTTGGTCACGTCATGTATCTATTGTTTATCTTTGCTAATTGAGCAGAAATAATGAGATCTTTTTTTTAATAGTTGTTTATCAAATTCACAGGTTATCCATGCAGTTATGACCTCGCTCTTGGCTTCCGTGTTTTCCGGAGCAGAAGCACTGGAAAGATCAGAACTTGGGAAAATGGATTGCAGCACCAGAGCCGAGGGGGCGGGGCTGAAAGTGAAGTGAAGCTGTGGAAATAAATTACCATTTCACATGAGAAGCGTGTTACAGGTTACAGATATACACGATCTACTCCAGATTTCTGATAACGGCTTTTAATTTTTATTTTTATTTTGATTAAATATTACAGACTCACATTTGATTAGCGTTCTTTGTTTAGCTAGTTTTTTGGTTAATGTAGCCAATTAGCTAGCATGTTATTAGCTAGCTACTGAAAATTCTGCAACGGATTGAAGTTAAGACGTTCTCTCTTTTCTCCCGACTCGTATGAAAACCGTCACAAAACCACAAGTTCTTTTAGTTTTCTTGACAACTGTTAAAATGATATCTAGTTTGTAACGGTCCTATCAGAATCCAGCGATGCTGCGACGCTGAAACGATGAAACGTGAAACTTTCTTGATGCTGTTTTTGTACCTGTCTGTAAGTGCAGCGTTGCGTTTTCTCACTGCGTTCAATAACAAAGACAGATGAAGGTCAAGACTGTGTGTGTGTGTGTGTGTGTGTGTGTGAGACCTGTTGGACTATTGATTACACAAAACTCTATAGGGAGTTTTTGATTAATTTGTAAGGAATTAGAATTGAATTCGAATTAAAACCCTTTTTTTTTCACCCGATACATCCTGAAATAAAAAATGGTGGCTTTACACTGTATGATTTTCAGCCCGATTTTGCATGTTGTTGACAAAAATCTCACATCATAAGAGAATTCTTTGGTCATGAGTTTGTCTTGTAACGTATAATATGATGCGCTCACGTTATCGGCAATTGATTTAGTGTCGCTGTGACCAAAGCCGACCAACGGCAAAGTGTGTGTCAGTGTGTCGGAGAAATGAGTGATTAAAGTCTCGGAGTGTGATCACTGCTACGACGATCATCTAAAATCCACCAATAGGAGGACGGCAAACTCACGGCACAGCTACAGATACGGTAGCGATGATGGAAAACCGTAAACGAAACGTGATAATGGACAGAAAAGATCTCCTCATTAGCTCGAGCTCACTGTGAGGAATGTGTGTGTTTATGCGAAGCCAGTTTTCTACATGAGCATAAGCTCTACACAAACAGAGGAGAAGTTTGAAGAACAATGCTGATCCCACGCCGTGTTGGCTTTGTGTGTGTGTGTGTGTGTGTGTGTGTGTGTGTGTGTGTGTGTGTGTAGGTGGGTGGATGGGTGGGAAGGCTGCATTGCGTCTGCCAAAAGCTTGTGTGACTTCCAGAAAGAGAAACTTTACAGAGGACAGGAGGAGAGGAGGAGGACACACACACACACACACACACACACACACACACACACACACACACACAGCCCACACACAGCCCACATCAGCCTTCACACAGCATTTTAACATGCATTGGTGTTAGTAACTGTGTTGGCTTTATCTGAATTTTAGCTCATAATTACATTAAAGTTTTAAATAGAATTTAATAATCAGTAGTTAAATACTTAAGCATCAAAATATTTGTTCATTTATTAATTAACATCAGAAAATACATTAATTAAGCAATTTTAAAAGATCAGTCAGAAGGGACAGGAAATTCCCTGTTTTATTATGAATGAAGCATCAATTAAAGAAAAATGTTATTATAAAATTAATACAGTATCTTTATAAGCTCATTCATAAATACTAATAATTTAATACATTATATAAAATTTAACTATGTTTTGAAACAATATTTAAATTAGTAAATTAAGAGGAGGGAAATTTCTTAAACTACAAATAAAATAAATTGTGATATAAATATTATATTTAGTAATGAGTAATATATAATATATTATAATTAGTATAATTATATGAATTATATTTATTCATTATTATTTCAATATTTTTAAATATAAGGCAAAACGATGCCTGTTTAAAATATACGCATATATTCTAGAAATATATTTTGAAATAAATTGATTATAATTATGGATTAAAGTGTTTATACGATCTGACCAGTTAACTGTTGGGAAAAATTTAGGAGGAAAAATTGGGAATATTCAGAATAGCGTAAACATAAGCTAGGTATTGACTGAAGCTAACAATTTATCTAGCTAGCATGCAAATAAAATGTTTAAAAGTGACATTGTAAAGGTATAGTGAGAGTGGAAATGAGACGGAATTATCCGTAACGTCGACATTTACCTCAGATGTGTTGATAAATTACTGAAAAAAGATGCAGATCGACCAAAAATACACTTTGATTACAGTTAGCATGAACCGTTAATATGTTAAACGGCTGTAAACACCACAAGAGTGTGTTGTTCATGTGGAAAACACTGAACGTAATGACTGTATATGAACTGAGCAGAATCGTTTATGGTATTTTACGTATTTTCTTCTTATTTCCTGTGTGATTGTGAATTATTTCGAGCACTTCCTTCCGTGCTCTGCGCTCGGTTTTATTTAGCATCCGTCTCGGAGCTTTGCTCATGTATCTGGGCTGCGCGCTCTCGCTCCCTCGACGGCTCCGTCTCAAACACACTGCAGGTTTCCCAACACGGATCTGGGTCACGTTCTGCTGCAGCTCTTTATTTATTTAAAGAAAGAACTTTAGGGTGGATGTGTACACGGCGTGATGATTTATCAGTACTGCAGCGTATCCCGATAAAGAAATTCATCATTTATAAAATATACTGTTATCTCGCTAATGATGATATAATATGAATAATAAACTTTTTTTATATAGCACTTTTTTTTAACTTTAAAATGTGTTTTAAAAATAAAAAAGTAGCATAAAAGAAGTAAAGAAAATAAAGAAAATAAATTAAATAATAGAAATACTCTTATAGAAATAAATCCTGTAATTCTAAAAAATGATAATAAAGTAACCATAAAATGATAGAATTAATTATTACAATAAAATTATTATAACATGTTGAGTAAAGTAGGGAATAGTATCTCAGAAATAAATTTTAACATTAAAAATATTATCTAAATATTATAAAAATGGCTGAGCAAAAAATGTTCTACTAAAGTTTGAGATAAATCCTATTTTTAAACTGTTCACAAGTCCATAAAGTTTATGACGTCTAACTGTCATGTTAGCGCCAAAATCGGTGCAAGACTACATTACCCATCAGCCCTTGCACATCACATGACCCCACCGATCACTCACACACCTGTTCGCTAATTAATTCCTGTGCTCCGATTCAAATTCGCCTTCTATCCGTCCTGAATATTATCCGAGATTAGAATTATCGAGTCCCAAATCGCAGTGTGCTGGAATGAGTTTCTCAAAGGAATCCGGATGGTCGACTTTACGGTGGATCCATGGACACGCGTGAGGGAGGAGGAAACATGGCGGACGAGTGTAACGTCGGTGACGCGTCTTCAGTGCTTTAGTGTAAGAACTTAAATGTTAAGCACTAAGCAAAGTTTTTTAATTGCTGTGTGAAAAGAGTACCATGTTTATCGCGTAGGGCCAGATGAAGAGACGCGTTTTCGACAGGTGTAAATGAAATAAATCCAGGGATCTGTAAATTAAATCATAGAGTATAAAACATATCAGGAATAATGTACGAAGAAAAGCTGAATTGCGACGAGGAGGTTGTTTACGGTGACGCTGTGCGTAACTAGGCAACAGCGTTCTCTCTCTCTCTCTCTCTCTCTCTCTCTTACATGACGTGTTCGTTAGTACGTCCCAGTACTCGCATACTAATCTTTTTCTTTACACACTCAAAAGTATGGACTTTTTCTACACAAAAAGAGTGTATACTTTTAGTGCGTAGTACAAGTCGGAGAACTGGAACGGATTTTTGTTGGTTTCTTTGTCTTTTTTTCTGTTTTCTTTAGGTTGCTTGCGTCGTAGCCGTAGTTCATGTTCAAGCTCCTAGCCTTTATATTGTTTACTTTTCGTTTAAAGATAAATTGCTTGCACTTGTATCCGACTCCCATTCCTGACAGTTATAGGAAATTAATCCAGACCATCTGACCAATCAGAGCTCAGGATTCAGACAGCGCTGTAGTATAAAGAAAAAAAAAAAACTTGACGCTTCTAATGTCAAGATCTGCTCACAAGAATATAATTACAGTAATGCTAAACTGTCACCATGACAACTAACATTAGCATGCTGAACAAAAATCGGGAAATACGCTCGCATGTGATCATGTTATCATTTATCATTTACGCAAAATATTACCTCTTTAAGTCTTCACCATAAACCAGTTTTCTTTTGTTTTATTGTTTATTGCTGTTTGTCATTTATGGGATTCAGAGTTGACAAACGAAACATAGAATCAGTAAATATGAATCATTTTCTTTGATTTATTGTGGATATTTCTGCTATAAAGTGCTTTAAAATGTATTTATTTTTCATTATAATTAACTTGATAAACGTCAGATACAAATAAATACGCTTCAGAGCAAAACAGATTTGATTCTCAGATTTTAAGAGTCGACTCCGAATCAGCAGGAAAAGTGATTCGGCTCAGGTTCAAGTTCACGGCCTTTCCTTTATAACTTGCTTAGTCATGACGCGTGTGTGTGTGTGTGTGTGTGTGTGTGTGTGTGTGTGTGTGTGGTTATCATTATGATTATCATTTTCAAGGTTATTGAAAAAGTGCTCTATAAAATGAGGTGTAATATTATTTTATTATTATAAAAGCTGTGTGTAAAGACGGTCATAACTCAGTGTCGATCCTTGGCTTCAAAAAAAAAAAAGCGCTCTGATAAACGAAAGAAGAAAACGATAGAAAAAGATGAAATATGAGGAGAAAGACAGAGAGAGAGATATTTTAATGCAGGAGGGAAATCAGAGATGTGATGTTTTTTAGGCCAGCTGCAATTTAATCCTGCTTAATACTGCGGAAATTTCATTCTGTCCACTGGCTGCTGAAAGCTTTAGATTAAACTCTCCGTGTGTGTGTGTGTGTGTGTGTGTGTGTGTGTGTGTGTGTTACAACAGAGCGCTGAACCCTCCTCCATCATCTCGTATTACGATGTCCACCATGACGAGACGGCGGCGGCCGATAAAACACAGATGATCAGAGCCTGCGATGTGATTGGCTGAGGAAAGGAGTGTCTGCTTCCTGTTTTGCTTGGTTTGGGTCTAAGCTTTTTGTAGCGTTCTGTCATGATAAAAAAAAATCTTAGTCTTATTCTTAGCCCTTTTTGAATAATTTGGCTATTCTTAGTTTTAGTTTTGTTTTGATTTGATTTGATTGATTTAGTCAGTAAAAAAATACATCATTAAAATAAGCTTTTTATAGCTGCTGCTATAATCATAAAGACTCTTCTGTTGCTCATCCCAGGTCTCTTATTCACTTTGAGTCATATTCAGAGTAGAATAAAGCACTCAGACCTCCGAAATCAGACCTCCGACGTAACTGCAGACTTCAGAAGTTACGTAAGAATTACGCATATGGGGGCGGAGTTTGTCTAAAACAGAGGCGTGTCTCAGTTACGCTTGATTCTGATCTTAGCGCATTCTAAGCGTATATTTCTTGCGTGATATCGGCTCGAGTGAGGAACACTCGAAACCAACGTTTTTTCCACACAGAGGGACTGTGAAGGAGATACGTCTTAATCTTAATCAGAGATAAATTGATGAATGAAGTTAAATTTTCGCTATAAGAGTAGAAAATGAGTGCTTGGTCAGCTTATCCTTCACACGGTGAGCACGTTTTCTTTACGGCACAGCGCATCACATCATCACAACACAAACACTGGTGTTTTTTTTTTTTTTTTTTTTACACGCACACTATACGATTTCATGACCTCGATTTAGTGTCTCGTGGCTTCATTAATTTGTGCGCATGAGTAACTGTCGGAGCATGATATATAAAAAAAGGAAATAAAATGTAAAATAACAGGTTGCGCTGGATCAAGTGCTATTCTATTCTATGCGCAGCTGAATAATGAGTGTGGAAGCCATTTTGTTCAATTAAACCAGCGATTAATGTGACAGTTACAGCTAGGACTATTCACTTGACTATGCACTTGACTCAGCAGGTATCATTTGGCTAAGTTACGATTTATTTATTGATTTTATAATGGTAATAATAATCACATGCGAACTATATGATCATCTGAATCATTTCTAATATATAACTCCGCCTCCTGGCTTTAGGCCATGCCCCCTGTTTCAGTCTGAAGCTTGAAATTTGTGGTTGGAACAAATCGCTTGTGTGAAGTAATACTGCAGATGACTGGAAATGTTATAGCATCCATCAGTTTAACGTAAAATGGTCTGAAATCACTAGGCAATGACACACACACACACACACACACACACACACACACACACACACACATACACACAGAGCAAATGGGATGGATAAATAAAAAAGTGAGAGGTCCATTAACCAGAATGGAGACTGTTACTTGGCCAGGGCTCGCTTGTGTATACTGGCTGCAATGCTCAGTGACACACACACACACACACACACACACACACACTCCTTCTCTCTCTTTCTCAAACACACCCTGGCACAATTTGCTCGCTGTAACTTATTGCTATTGATTCTCGCTGTACCCATTCCACAGCAGCAGACACACAAAGTTGCAGGCACGAGGAAAGGACTCGGGATCAGCAGGAACACGTACGGCTTCTTCCTCCAGAATGTTCCGTGGGAGGCCACGGAAAACCATAAAATATCAGAATAGAAATGCTGAATTGGTTAAAAGCACCAATTCCATTAATGTGTAGAGGAGATGATTTGAACATGTTGGAATATCGGAATAGCAGTACTAGAATAGGAATAGTGTAGTAGGATTGGAGAAAGCAGGGACGAGACTAGAAAACCTTGATCCTTGATGCTACAGTCATCCTGAAGACCAGGGACTAGGCGTCATTCCAGGATTCAGTAGGAATGTTGACCTATAATGGAATATTCGAATAAATAATTTTGGAAAAAAAAATTGTTTGAATGGAAAAAAAATAAAAAAGGAATCATATTTGAGTAGGAATTCCAGTCTTTCTCTGACAGGACAAAACAGAAGAATAGGAATTGTCTTCTTGTGATGGGAATATTTCGGAATAGGAATCATGAAATATGATTGTGGGAAGAAGTTTAGAATGAACATCGGACTAGAGACCCTGGAACAACAACAACTGAGCAGGTTATAATGAAATCAAAATGAAATATGATTACTTGGAATGTTGGAATATTGAGCATGATAGATGAAATAGGAGAACTGAAATGGGATTGTAGGGAGAGGAGGTATATTAATAGGAATGTTAGAACACTGATTTTGGAATAGGGGTGGAGTAAGAAAAGGAGAGTGCATTCTATATGTGATCTATAAGCAGGGATGGGAATGTCGGGACTGGAATGCCAAAAATCATTAAATTCCTAAAGAACACAAGAATTTTAAAAAGCAATCATATTGAAAAGGGATATTGAAAAAAAAAAAGACAGAAGTAGGAATGTTAAAGTGGAAATGGTGGAATTAGGAAGGAAAAATTAAGAAGGAATTAAAAAAGGAATATTTTAATAAGAATGATGAAGAAAGGATATGAGAACAGGAATGCTAAAGTAAGAGATTTGAAAACGGGATGTTTCAGTAGTGATGCTAAAAAATGGGAATATATGAAGTGGAACGTTACGTTTGGCAGAACAGGGATGTTTAAACAGGTGTTGCTGGGAATGGGAACCGGAATATTTGAATAGAATTGTTGGAGTAGGAATACTGAAACAGGATTGTGGGAAGCGTGAGATATGAATAAGAAGGTTAGAATAGCGATGTTGGAATTGGAGCAGGAATTCCAAAGTAAGATTAAGAGATATTGGGATTTTCCACTCCGTTAATCATAATACACTGCAGCGATTATCCGCACAGTTCCAGAATTTACAGCAGGATTATTTCTGCATTATTTTCAGAGATTTGTACATTTTAATGGTCCCAGTGTTCGTTAACTCATTAACTGCCGCCATTAGGAGCAGATGGAGTGGAATTAACGGTGAAGATGTTTCCGTCAAGTCTCAGATTCCGCTTTAATGGAAAATTTAATTTCAGTTTTAAGACTGTTTCCTGATCTGAGTTCTGTTATGGATGGATTTGATTAAGTGACTTTGAGTTTGAAAAAGACGCTCTATAAATAAAATATTTTTACTAATAATAATAATCTCAAAATAATTAAATAAAATAAAAAAATCCAATAAATTAAAAAATTAACCAGCAATTCAATTTCAATTTTAAGACTGTTTTCCGGACCTGATTTCTGTTATAGATTTGGTCCAGTGTAAATAAAATATTTTACCTCTACTACTACCAATAATAATAATAATATTAATCTCAAAATAATTAAATAAATTACATATATATATATATATATATATATATAATTTTTTTTATTCCAATAAATTAAAATCAAATTAAATTAAAAATAATCAGCAAGCAGAAATATTTATTGCTACTCTTTTTTTTTAAGTGCTATATTTGCTGTTTTTTTGTTTTTCTTTTCTTTTTTTTTTTTTTTTTTCCTTTGGGTCAGATTTGTTTATAATGTATATTAAATGTGCCTTTCCAAAACAATGCTCACTATTAAAAAAATTTAAATTTATGTCTTTTAATACTACTCATCTAGTGTGAGGTCACCCTACCTACATATCAGCTAAATTATTATTGAACAAATAAATAAATAAATAAATAAATAAATAAATAAATAAATAAATAAATAAATAGTAGCTCAGTTCGTTTGGTCTGAGAGGTGAAATTGGAGTAAACTGTATGTGCAGGGCTTCACCTCTCTCTTCTCACTGCAAACCTTTCTCTAAACGGATTGCTATAGACCTGCTCTTTAATGGAGGAGACGACGACCTGCTCAGTGGGCAGTAGATCAGCGTGTATAGCCGTATAACTGCTCGGAAATGAACACCAGGCACGGACTGTACCAACGCAGACTCTGACTGTACCATTTCTCAGACGTTATCAGGCTGTACACATTTAATGTGTGTAACTAGAGGTGTAACGCGATGACACGATCTGTATCTGGATTTAGATTTAAACCCAAAATGGGCGTGGCTTAAACCAGAACAGTTTTTTTTTTTAAGTTCATGTTAATCCTGATGCTCATGTTAATGAATGTGGTCTTTGTTTGTCCCATGAGCTTCATATCTGACCAACATGAACGTAAAAACTTCTCGCTGGCTTTTTTATCGCATCCTGCAGGATCCCAGTCCCGATGCACTCCTCTATTCTCAACTAGATGCCATGTGAATCTTTCTAAAAAATCTATAATCTGTAATCATTTCTGAATTTGTTTCTGTTTATAACACAATTTCATGTGTTTCATGCTTGTCCTGAAGAACGTATTCGTATTTGGCTACATCCCTCATCTGTACACACCAGTGGCGGCTCGTACGTGGCGGTTTTGCAGAGCTCCGTCATTTATATCACAACTCCATTCATTTTAAACACTGTTGATATAATAATTACATCTGTTTAAAAAAATGCAGCTATTTCACAGATACAAGCCGATTTGTTCGTTGACTTGCTCTCGTTTTTAGATTCGTGGCGCAGCGTGCTCACTGTCCATATGCCCATTTAGCTCCATAGAATAATTACTGCACCTAGTGGTCAAAAGTGGGAACTGCAAGTGCTACAGGCACTAACAGAGGCCCAGAGGGGCGGGAATCACGCTGCCCCATGCTCTTCAGGGGGGAAGGAGCAGCGGCCAGGACAGTGAATAACAGGGTTGCCAGATTGGGCTAGTTTAAAATACTCAGCAGCCTCTAAGATCTTGTTTTATAGCAAATAATCAGAACTTAATTAAATAAATTCCACCATTTTTAAGATTGGGAACGTGGTTTATGGAGTGGAATTGAAGAAGCATGTCTTCCTTACCCCAATGCCCAAACGTTTCAGGCAATTTTTAAAACTTTTGTGTGTTTTCTATGTGGAAATTTTGCTGAAACCTGTCACCTCTGTTCGATATGATATTGAAGGTATGTTTTACATATAGAGGCTCGACTGTACGCTGAGTGACTGTATGATGTCGAATTTACAATGCGGTTAATTACAAGGTTACGCTAAAATTTCACTAGATAGTAGCCTGTAGCATAAGTTAAGTGTAATAGCCTCTCAACTTAGTTTAGTTTGAGGCTATGCCGTTATCAAGGTCATCATACAACAGCAAAATCTAAGGCCACAAGCCGCCGCTGTACCTCACCTACTCGTAGGAAGATAACAGTAAAGACATCAAAACTGTATGATGGGATTATACACTGCGCGAATCAAGACAATGTCACACGAACAGCAGCGTTTAGGGTAGAAACCTTTAGCGTAGGTTTAAAAAGAGTAAAATTAATCACAATTTTTAAATGAATGCTGCTGTAGCTCATTTAAAGATAAGATGTGTTTGTTGTTGTCCTGTTTCTCCTTCACAGAGTCAATCGTTAAGCAGTTTATTTTACTGGATGAAAAGAAACCCCGGGTGCCAACACTTTATACTTTATACACATTAAAATACAAAAAAACAAACAAACAAACAAACAAAAAACACAGGAAGTTGTGCATTTTCCATGGCTGGAACCCAGAAGAGGGAACAGGAAGTTGTATGGAATTTGTTCTAACTTTAACGTAGCTGATCTTTTATATAAATGAAATAAGTAAATATTGTCAAATCGAGCTAAAGGTCATGGAGACGAAAACGTTACAGTGTGTAAAGTGAATCTGAAATTTTAAATTGTTGATAAAACTGGGATTCTTTCTCCTAAAGACGGCAGAAAAGCCAACATTATTCAGGACGATGCTGTCATCATTGTGTTTGACCAATCAATGATCTGCACTGGTTCTAGCTCCGCCCACATGCAGCAGCTGTGACAGTAGCGCAGGTTTATATTAATGCACTCGTTCTGATACGTTATCGTTTCTATAGCAACGGCTCATTCACAAGGAAATAATAATATAAAATAAAATCACTGATGTGGTGAAGTTTTCTGTAAGGAAACGTTTGATTAACATTTATGGAAGGAGTCTCCGGTGTCAAGTTCTCAGACGTCTTCAGGACAGAGGAGTTTACGCTTCTTTGCGGTTTCTCGGTAACATGCGGAACAAGCTGCGATTTTTTTCTCTTATTAACTTCAAGAGAGAGAAAAAGAGAAGCTGGTGAGGGAACGAGTGTTTGTAGCTGCTGTAACGTAAGCGACAATGGGAACTAACCTTAAATTGCATTAAATGTAACTATAAATGGATAAAAAGTGTAATGTGTCATTCTTTAGTAAATAAAATTTTTTAAATGTTGCCAAATTGCTGTGGTATAAGAGGAATAAAGCAACTGGGGAAGTGCTGTTAGAGGAAAACAACAACAACAACAACAACAACAACAACAACATTAACAGAATTAAAATCACAATCTGCGCTGAATCAAATAAAATTAAATTCGATATTTGATTATATTGCACACACACACACACACACACACACACACCCGACTCGATGGAAAGTGTGTGTGAAATAA
The DNA here is from genome assembly GCA_037576825.1 of Pangasius krempfi. Lineage (NCBI taxonomy): Eukaryota > Metazoa > Chordata > Actinopteri > Siluriformes > Pangasiidae > Pangasius > Pangasius krempfi. Next base: position 31,503,749 of record CM074975.1, on the reverse strand, counting down.
CAAAACCTCTTGCAGAGTAACCAGAGGAACCTCATTGATTATTTCTAAAAATAAAACTGTTTAGCATCAGAGTGGAAATCGGAGCTGCAGCATATTTTTAAAAGGATAAATTTCATCATATACAAAAATTTTAAATGTTCTTCTTCTTTCAGCGCTTAAGCCAGCTGCTGTTTGTCTTTAATATTTGATAAACTTTGCATTAGTGGGACTGATTCCTGCGCTTCAGCAGCGCTCTTACACTCCCCCCAACCAATAAACACCATCAGACTGACACAAACACACAAATAAACAAATACACAACTTTTCCTTACCGTACGTTCCGCTCACTCAGCAGCGAAA
>CM074975.1:31493410-31500910 GCA_037576825.1 Pangasius krempfi | reverse complement strand
TATCCTTACATCCACTCATCCATCCATTGAGCCACCCATCCAATCTATTCCATCCATCAGTCCATATCTGATGCGTTTCTTTATAATTCTTTGTGTCAGAAAAAAAAAAATGTTTGTGATGTCTGCTAAATTGGCAAATGACCTGCACCAGCAACGAAACAGGAATCACAATCTTACCAATCAACCAATCAATGTATGTATATATGCATATGGAGCTTGGCCACAGCACCATCACTAGCATTTCTGAACATGGACGAACATCACAACCCTGAACAGCAGCTACATGCTCGTGGAAGAGAAATAAAGAAGTGTACAAATGGACATGCAAATGTGAATTTCCTGTTTGTAACACATTGCTACAAAAATAAATGTACTGTGTACATAGAAACGCACATATTCTCTTTCTCTGTACTACAGTATTGACTTTTCCCAATAAACTTTTACCTACTGTTGAAATCTGGATCTAAAAAGCTCAGTGTGATACACAGTAGCATTCAGCTAGACAAACCTGACATTCTTGTATAGTATAGCAAGCAGTCAGTGTCAACACAAAAGTAGAACAAAAATGAACTTTGTATATAACGGACATTTCCAGGGTTGACTGCCATGGTGACAAAACATCTCAACATTTCGACCAGTACGGCTCACACGATGACAAAAAAATTCTCATTTTGGCCAATTTACTGACACAATAACTAGGTTTTGAAGCATGAATTAGATGTTTTGGGTGAGTTGCTACATTTTGCAGGCATGCAATAGACTTGTGATGTCCCATAAAACAGTTGTGACTATTGCACTTACAGTATAGAAAATGTTAAGACTGTTAAAAAAAAAAATAAGCCAAAGCTCAAAACATGGCTTATACCCGAGTGCAAATGTTTGTACACCCATGTTTTCTGTGTTCACATGTGTGATGTATGTTTTTTTTTTTACATGCCTTTGCTAAGTCAGATCCATCCACCCATCCTTTAACCATACATCTACCAAACATTCCATCCATCCATCTACCTACCTGTCCATTTAGTATGGGCTTATATTCAAAATAACATGTCTTATAAAATATAAATAAGAGCTATATGCAAAAGTATGCATCCCCGATGTTTTTCTCATGTTCCCCCTCAGGTTTACCATATGTGATATCTATCTATCTATCTATCTATCTATCTATCTATATGACAGATACATGTGATGAGTGTGCAAACTATAACCCATGAGGGGAGCAATCATGACATCATGCATGCTTGTGGCTCCTAACCATTCTCCTTCCCCTCCCGTTTTAATGCTTTCCCTGTCCAAACATAGCCACAGCAACTCAGTAAGCGCTTGTTAATTCGCTGATTAATTGGATCTGGTGCATTAGAGCAGGCTTCTAGGTTTCACTAGAGACCAGGGGGCAGAGCAACAACAAAAGATGTAGATGCAACATGTTGTGCTGCCTTTACAGAATAAAAATATGTTCTTTTCTGATTTTTGACACAGCCATAGCTGCATACACCATGGATAGGAAGTCCATCAGGCTGAATGACTATCTGAATGATAGGTCCCTCCATCCTGGACTACTTTTGTTTTTCCTGAATAATTTTGGTTTCCTAGAGTCTCTTTGAGCCCCCTTGAGTTCACCTTCCACCCCTTAATGGCACCCATGATCCAAAATGGTCATTTGTTTAAGGAGATGAATTTGTTGCATTTCCAATAATATCCACAGAGAGGCGCTCGAAAGCAAAAACATCATAAATCAGGGAATAATGTATCGCGTATTCTACTCAGCATACACATAGTGCCAAATATTAATACCATAAGCTAATATAATAAACACTAAACAATACTGAACTGTAAAATCGCCTCTAACCCTCTAAACCTGTTGCATAAATCATTCATAAAGTGATAACACACACACACACACACACACACACACACACACACACACATTGTCAGAACTTTCACCTGTCAAAAGTGATTCCTTGTACTATTCTTTCGACGTGGCAGGGCATCTCAGATCCGAATGCCGCACAGTGTGTTTGGCATATTTCGAGAAAACCCTAAAACTAAATTCAAGTCAATAGAGCCCATGCAGAAAGTTGCCCCTTCTAAGATGGCGGCGCTGGTGACGTATCTTCTTTACATGAAAGGGTACTTCCGCCTTCTTCTGCTCCAGCGTGCACGTGCGGGTGTGTGTCCGTAATCAGCAGCGCTCCAGCTGAATGACCTCAGCGAAGGCGCGCGCAGAGAGAGAGAGGAGAGGTTCAGTGTTCACAGTGAGTGCGCGAGGACACAAGTTGGAGTTTGAACAGAATAACACACATCCTGTAAGTGTTTCTCTACTTTATTTCCTTTTTTTTGGAAAACATTTAGGTTATTTTTTTCAAACTTAAAGCTTTAAAACAATGTAACAACGTGACGGAGTTGTGTTTTTTTTTGTCCTGTTGGAAGCGCGTGCGCTCTTTAATATAAATGAGTAGTATTTTTTAAACTAAAATGTCCGTTATTAACGGTCACTCACAGCAGATGTGTCATTTCCTGATACGAGTTTTCTGTATATTCACTATATAAAGCAGTATTTATTGAGTTTTATATGTTTGATTATTTCTAGCAGATGCCTGGTTTCCCCCAGAACTGTATTTTTAGAGCTTTTTGTGTCTGTTCCTTCATGTTCTAGACATCACCATGAAGTTTGGGCGATATTTTATAGTGTGTCCCTATAAAAATGATTTCATGACTCATCCTGTACTAGTCTTGTGTTCGACCAATTAAATGTGCTGTAGAGTGTATATGCCCCGCCCCTCGGGGTGTGTCTTTCTCTACAGTAGCAGCTCTTCTTTTTTTTTTTTTTTTTTTTTTTTAGCAGAAACTGTTGCACAAGACTTTGACTCGAAATCTATGTATCGATTGAGCCACAAAATGGCGGATGTAAACAAAGCAAGTGAAAAGTAGTTTTATTTATTCAGAAAAGAAAACTTGGGGGGAAAAAGGTGTATTTCAGTAACAAACGGTCTTCATTACGACCCACGACTATTTTTTTTAACTAAAACGTCCGTTATTAACAGTCACTCACAGCAGATGTGTCCTTTTTTGATACCATTTTTCTGTATATTCACTATATAAAGCAATAATTTTGAGTTTTCCTGTTTTATATGTTTGATTATTTCTAGCAGATGCCTGGTTTCCTCAGAACTGTGTTTTTAGAGCTTTTTGTGTCTGTTCCTTCATGTTCTAGACATCACCATGAAGTTTAGGTGATATTTTATAGTTTGTCACTTCAGAGAAATGATTTCATGACTCATCCTGTACTAGTCTTGTGTTCGACCAATTAAATGCGCTGTAGAGTGTATATGCCCCGCCCTTTGTCTTTCTCTACAGTAGAAGCTCTTTTTTTTATTTTTTTTTTATGGCATATATGCTGTGTTCGTGGTGCCTTGTAAGTGATTATTTGAGAGTTGTACTGATGTCATTTCCCACCTTGGCATGTTTGACGTGCGAAGTGGAAAAAAAAGGACCGTCTTTTGTTTGCTCTGTCAGAGGACGTAAAGTTCATAAAAAGCTACTTTTAAATGCACTTTTACAGTTGCAGGCCTGAGTGGCTACTGGGTCTCTTCTACTACACTGAACATTTTAGACGGAAATTGCAGCATATCAACAGCACCGAGCAGCGTTAGCAACAAACTAGCCAGCTAAAGTTAATTATATGAGCGATTGCCTTCTTTATATTGATGATTACCTTCTCAAAATCAGCGATTAGTATGTTCTAGATTTATTATGTTGTTATGTATTATGATGTTATAGATTTAACTATATACTGTGTCTGTATATAAACTGAACCCAATACTGCTACAGTATAAACTCATTTAAAAGTAGAGAAGGGGGACTTTGCACTGTTCACAGTGGGAGCGGCCATGTTGGTTTGTAGTCACTCTGTAAACGGCGAAGGAACCGGTAGTTGAGAAGACTACTCAAATTCTTGAAATTCTTAAGTTGAGGAGGCGTTTTCGGAAGTCTTTACTGGTTGGAGGAAACGAATTAAAATTCTCGAGCCCTCGAACACAGCAGTGTTTTGACCTCCACAGAATGAAGTCCCTTGTAGTAACAGATAGACTTCAAGTGACATCACGTCTCCCATGATTCATAGCGCAGTCGCCATTTTGTGGCTCAAACAAAGTTTGTTCAGATGACTTTGGAACAGATTATCATCACAGAAGCATCATTTATACGCAGCGACAAAAAAGTCAACTGTCACACAAGACTTTGACTCGAAATCTTTCTATCGATTGAGCCACAAAATGGCGGACACCCCTGGATGTAAACAAAGCGAGTGGAAACTACCTAGAGTTTTATTTATTAGAGCAAGACAACTTGGGGAAAAAAAGGTGTATTTCAGTAACAAACAGTCTTCATTACGACCCACGACTTGTCATCGTAATGATAGTTTTCCATGCAGGCGCTAATCACTTAATGGGTTGAGTCGCAGCGAGGCCCAGCCCTGCAATTAATCTAAATTACACTCTTCCTTTTTTTTTTTTTTTTATCACAGCAGGACTTGTGTGTGTTTCGACACGCCCTCATTTAGTCTCGGCATGATTAGTAGCTTAGGATGAAATTTTTACGAAGTTATATTGTCAGACACTGATATTAGCAGTAGTTCTGCTCTTAGCCTTTATATCGCATAACCACAGAACATGAACATTAATTAAAGAATAATAATTCATTTTCGGCACTTTTGTGAGTGAATGCAGAATCGTTCCGGAGAGAATCGCGTCCGTGCCGTGCCGTGCTGTGCCGAAGGACCTGGAGATGTTCGGGAACTTGTTCAAGATCGGTTGCGTGTCAGGTTTCATACTCAGCTGATGTTCTGGAGATATTTAGGACACGTTTTCTGTATAAGGAAACAGGGTCATTTTCCCTAAGGTCGCAGCCATGAAACCTATTTAAAAATCTCTGTCCTGGTTTTTTTTTTTTTTTTTTTTTTTTTTTTTTTCGCTCAATGGAACAGCGCCACCAACACACCAGCTTTTTCCTTCAAACCGTTCCGGTCCTTGTTCCAGAGCGTCCCGTGTTCTGTGTTATCTTTTCTTCTTTCCGGCCTGGAACATTCGCCAACCGGTGTCTGGTTTAATTTTTGACGTCATCCCATCTGTGTATGGTCATACAATCAGCATGCAGAACTATTGGCACCCTTTAAGAGAACAGGCAACTAAATGATTGTATAAAGTCATTTTAGATGAAACATTAAACAGGATAACGAACAAACATTTAATTTAACCCTATTGGTCTGAATTTAAAGGGTCCACGCGCATAAACCTAAGAATATAAAGGAACTTAAAAATGTAAAGGAGGAGCCAAGATCCTCTACAAGTGTCTTTAATCTTGTTACAGAAATTCAGTCACTGCTGTTATTTGTTTTGGGTTTTTTTGTCCTTTTTTTTTTCTGTACACTATGTAGGAAAATTTTCCATGTTTAAAAAGATCTTTGATTAAAATAAAGCTGTACAGCATTACGGTTTGGCAACATGACAATATACTATCAATATTATAATAAATTACATCATGTTACACTCTCCCAAGGTGTCAAAAGTATCCCAGTATCTTTTTATAACATTTTAAACACATTAACTGCGATTGAAAGCAGCTGATTAGCTGTTAGTTTTGCACCGTTTTGAAACTACAAACATTTGAAAAGCTTTTCGATCTTTAAAATCATAAATTGCTAAAACATTTTTATTACATCTCTCTCATTTTCAGTATTAAATAATTTTTTTGTAGACATTAAATTAAAGTATAAACTTTTCTACAGATTTTTTTTTAACCCTATTTACCAGAGATCGAATCGAAGTTCGAATCCCAATGATGCCACAGCTGTCCAGCGCGCTCTCTCTCTCTCTCTCTCTCTCTCTCTCTCTCTCTCTCTCTCTCTCTCTTCACTGAGACACTAGCCAATCATGGACATCTGTGAGCTCATGTATGCGGAAGGGGGCGGATAGTGCTGTTAGCAAAACTTAATATATCATGATGCATATCTTGCATCGTAGCAACGTCTTTAAGTATCGTGCTATGTCATATCACCTGCCTCTAATGTACACGACTTGTTGATAATGTTGATTACTTTTCCCCTAAGAATAGTCAGAACCTCAAAATGCCAAGGTATCAGTATTGTGATGTGTATCGAGTATCGTCTTCGAGTATCATGATGTGAGATTTTTGCCATGTCGCATGTTTATGATCAAAACATCACTCATTGCATTAGATACACACTTTATATGTTCTCAAATTATACATTTTCTTCTTGTCGTGTTTCTGATTTCCTTTTGTTTTTTCTTGTCTGGTTCTCTGCCTGTTCCTGGTTTGGCCTGTGATGATGTTGCTTTGTTACTGACGCTGCAATGAGCGGGTTTATTACATCCTAATGCCGCTTTCTTCTGTCTGCTTCAAAGTCACAAGCCAAGAGCTGTCACGTATCATAAAAGCTCTTCTCAGAAATGTACATTTCCCTCCATTTCCTGTAGAGATACAGCACTATTCACTTCCATCGCCGTTTTCTGTTTTCTGCCCTGGGCCATTTCATTAAACATCTTTTTGCTCAAATGAAGCTCAGATTTAGCCAAAGGCCTCCGGAAACGTATAATTTTACAGAAACTACAATTTAAGCAGTTATTAAAAGTTGAGGGCCAGCGGTGGTCAGACCAGAGTTTTCCAGTCGCTTGTTTTTTTTGTTTTTTTTGTTGGCTCTGCTGGTGAATACACTAAATTAAAGTCTTAATGCTGTTTTCTGTAGTCTGTAATTTGATATCTGGTACTTACTGCATGCACGCTGTTTTTAGACTCTCAGAAAAATCAGTGCTGCTTCTCGGCCTCATGTCTTTGATTGTCACTGATCATGCTAAATAAACCAATTAGAGGCCGCGAATGCAGGAATACATTAATTTGTCCCCGTATTGTGTTCAGGTTCTTATCGAATTTACATCGACGCAGCTTTATTGGGCTAAAGATGTAACTGCGTTAATGTGATTACCTCTCAATTTTGTTCTAAAATGTCAAAAGGCTCTCAAAGGATCATTCTCCAGTTAATGACTCTTGTTCCCAAAACACTTTCTCTTTCGTAGTATGTCTTTTTGTTTTTGTACGTATCTCTGAATGATTTCCTGGCCCAGTGTAAGTCCGCTTTCAGAGTTCTGGCTCATGAAAACTTCACGTGTCGACTTCAGGGTTTGTAACGGAGCTCGATTTCTAAATTTATGTCTTCAAGGTGTGAAATTCCTTCATTACACCTTATGGCAGGTTTCCAATTCATTTTACACTGGCTAGAAATTAAGAAATAAAGAAAATTGAAAATAATGAGACAATGATTGTAGAAAGGGCTGAATATGGAATGATTTTTTTTTTTTTTTTTTTTTTTTTTTTTTTTTTTTACCCTTTAAATAATTAAATATTTTTTAAAAAAAAAATTTTAAAATTATTTTAAATAAATTTAAAAAATGTTGATTAGCCATCTGTCTGTTTCGGTATTTTTAG
>CM074975.1:31468517-31493400 GCA_037576825.1 Pangasius krempfi | reverse complement strand
TTTTATTAAAATTTATTCAACATTGTTAAAAAAATCATGCTTTATTTTGGGTTTTAAAATTTTTATTCTTTTTTTTTCTCATTTTTATTTTTTTTTTTTTTTTTTTTTTTTTTTTTTTTTTTTTTTTTCCCCTTTCAAGAATGAAATCGTTTTTCACATTCACATTTGAAAATTGTGCCAAATGCATTTACAAACTGTTGATTAGCCATCTGTCTGTTTCGGTATGTTTAGGAACCAATGTTATTCAACTGCTCCTAGTAAAATTTCCAACTAGGAAAAACCAAAGAAAACACCCCCTCAACCTGGAATTTCTCCTCGGGAAGGTTTCCTCAACCCCGAGTTCAGCAAGTGACGTCAAATCAAAATGGCCGCTCACAGCATGAACAATAAATAAAGGAGCACCTCTTACCTTGAAACGAGTTATCCTGTAGTTACAAATATTAGCTTTAGAGCAATCAACATTGGGGGGAAAAAAAACAGTCAGCTGCTAACAAAAGACAAACATGAAGGCGTCCATGTTTTTTTTTTCTAAAAACAGCGTGTTTTTTTACCCCCCCCCCCACTTCGTAGCTCGAACACACGGAGGTCGAAAACATCGCAATTCCTAGTTGAGGTAAGTCGAATGAAAGAGCGATGCTGTAATGTGGGTTACTTTCCACCAAATCCAAACAGAAAAAGGCATTCTACCATGAAAGTACCGGAAAATTGGTTCAGTTAAACTACAAATGTACAAATCCTTACAGGTCGATTCAGCAAAATGGGGTTCATATGCGGCGATGTGCTGCAAAACCCCACATGCTGGACATTTATCCTGGGCTCCACACCAAACTCTGCAGGGCGCCTGTCTAGTAAATAAACCTTCCAAACTAAATAAAGATGACCTCGTGTGTAGACGTACGAGTGAGATACTTTGAAATGAGCGCTCAAGGAACGCTTAAAGAACGCTTGAAGAATGCTCAAGCCATGATTTATAGTAAAGGGTTTTTTATTGTGTGGTTTCCTCAGCCTTCTCCTTCTTTATCACGTGTGCAGTAAAGGGTTAACCCTTTCATGTGTGTAATGGGAAACAGGCACGTGGCTCTAGTTATCTCGCGTCATACAGCAGTCGTGTATGAGGAGACGATTTGCTGTTCGAGACCCCACTTCCTCCTGCAGCGCACGTGTGAATCCAGCGCTCAGGAAGCGGTAGCGGATGCAGAACTGGCACGACCGTGGATGTCCTCGTTCTCTCTGAAGTCTCCTTCATGATCCGTTCCAGAGCCCACGTCTCTGAGCAGTAGGATGTGGTCTCTCTTTCAAATCCGAGCAATTAGTATCGGACCCGGCTAGCCTCATGCCCCGTTTTAAAGCGAAGCTGGAACGGATTAGGTTTTGCCGCTCGGCCAGGTGGCAACTAATCGATCCCAGAAAGTTTTCTCTTTTTTTTTTTTTTCTTTCCTTCTCCCAAAGACTGTGGGCAGTGCATGGGTATAGGACACACGTCATTGCGCTCTAATTTATCCATTTAGCGTACATGGAGGCTCCTCAGATGTTTCCCAGCTCTTGACAGCCTGGTTCTGTCGCTGGGCTTACTGGTGGGTGGTACACCAGTATAAATGAGATGCTGGTGGAAATTTGTGGCATGTAGCGGTGACCAACTTCATACTGATGTTTTTCCATCATACAGAAATCAGGAGTCTCTCAAATCCACCAATAAAATGACGGCTTTCTATGAACTTATTAGGATGTTAATACAGATGGATATTTTAACCACTTTTGCTATTTTAATAATAATATTTTTAAACCACATGCAGCTGATTTGGTAACCTTTCTTTTTTACTGTATGAATCTTTAAAATTGTAAAATGCTTAAAAAAAATTCCCCCTTCTTTTTTCGGTGTTGATTTATTTTATAGGCAATAAATGATCATCAAACAACAAATTTTTAAAGGTTTAGTTTTGAATGCAACACTACTGTTTTGCTGACAGTTTCTCCATATCAGTACACGCGTATCGTAGAATCGTAGATAGGTGCCCTATCACCCACCCCAAATTTAAATAAAGTTTACATATTGTGTCTAATATCGTTATCGTTTCTATAGTAACAGCTTATGTGAGGACTTGTACACAGTGGATGCTTAACATGAACAGATTAAAAAAAAAAAACCGCTCGTAATCGTTGATACGGCAGTTTCCTGTGAGGATAATGTGTGTGTTTTAACATTTATGGAAGGAGTCTCCAGTGTCAGAGGTGAAGCTGTAACTTTAAGATTCTGTCATCTTCAGGACAGAGGAGTTTCCGCTTTGTGGTTTTTCTGTATTTTTTTTATTTCAGAAGAGAGGGAACATCTGTTTATAGCCGCTATAACATAGATTTTGATTAAATGCAGCAACAATAAATGGATAAATATGACAATTCTTTAATAAGTAAAAAGAAAATGTTAGCGTTGGCAGATTGCTGTGGTGTAAGAGGAGCGAAACGTTTTGTCGGACATGCTGGTATAGGGGTCTGTGTGTCCGACCGAATCACACCACAGTGGTGTTGATTAGTTTCTTGTAACAGCGCACCCTGAAGTGATTTATTCCTTACTTGACCACTAGGTTTGACCTCTGGCTTGTAGTTTACAAAAAGCTCCTTATTCATGTGTGATTCCTAACGCTTGTAAAAGTCTACCGCTCACAAGTCGTCCTCAGTCCGTTCGCATCGCTGGCAGCTGCAGTTCTGTGGCTGTGCGACGAGGAAATCTGCGGAGACCACAGACCTTCGTCTGGACCAGAGTGTTCATTACGAGCGCTTTAAACCCCAAGCCGCTGGTCTGCACCATGCAATTTTAATAATGCTGGACTTATTTTCCCATGAGCTATCCTCTACCCAAATGCCGTAAACCAGGATTGAAGGAGGTTTGAGAGCTAAGTAACTGTTTTGTAAGGACAAATTGAGAAAATCTTAAACAGGAAGTCGGTATTTATTGGTGTAGAAACGATTAATACAAGCTTCTTTGAATAAGCTCTCCACCTCGATATAACTTTCGTATCATCATATCAATCGGTCTGTAGGCTTAAAGATGGCGATCTGTTCATGGATCAGCTCTTTAGACATGAATCATCAGCTTGTGATATTCGATCAGGAACCGGACAGATGGGCGGGGCTTATCCAGCAATTTCAGGCCCACCGACATCATGGTAGACACTGTGGCATTTCCTCTGATTGTTCATATAAGAATGCACTAGACATTGTTGGCACTTTTCAATCAAAAATCTCACAGACACCCACACGTGTGGCAGTGCGTGGAGTTTTTGCGAAAGTTTGCATCCCCACGATGTTGCAACTGAGAGGATACAAAATCTGTTCAGGGGATACGATAGAAGTAGGAGACAGAGCGCTTGAATTCTCCATTCTGATTGGTCAGAAGGGTTAAATTATTGCACTTGTCCTAAATGTTTCTGTAGTAACAACTTGCAACATTGACTTGTACATAGACGGGCGATCTGCATTAATTAATTATTTAATGTATAAATGTTGCTCTGATGCTGTGTGAAGTCTTCAGGACAGAGGAGTTTACGCTTTGCGGTTTCTCAGCAACATGACAAGCTGCAGTGTGTGTTTTTTTTTTGTTTTTTTTGTTTTTTTTGTCTGTCATTTCAACTGCAAGGGGAAAAAAGAGAGGAAACGACTGTTTGTAGCTGTTATAATGCGAGTAATAGCAGTAGTTAACTTGTTTAGCGGACCTTCAGCAACAATAAGTGTAGCTATAAACAGATAAATAGCAGGGCTACACCATGGTGAAGAAAAATGCGATATTCAGTAACTCGTTAAATAATGCGATATGCTGTACGATAATGCTATAAGTGTGTAAAATCAGTTTAAATTATATTTACATATATATTTACGTATTTAAGAAATTGAAAATGACATAACCAACATACACGTTTCATGTTCTTTTGAGGAAAAGAAACCATTCTCTGCTATTTACGTCAACTTTTTGAAGTATTAAAATCATTCAGTTATCGCAAGCCCTTGCAATATGCATATCGCAATATTCACGTCTGCGATATGTTGATAATTTCGATATATTGTGCAGCCCTAATAAATAGTACGACTTTCTGAACAAGTGTTGTTCCTCAATAAACTAAAAAATTGTAAACATTGGCAAACTGCTGTAGTATAAGAGGAATAAAACATTCCTGGATCTGCTGTTACAGGAAAAATAATCAACGTCGTGGTGGTAACAGTCGCTCCGCTTCATCACACCACCCCGCTGTTAATGTATTGTTTTTTCTTATGGATTTAGATCAGGTATAGAGATGGTGATGCACATTTTTTTAACTGGTTTCATTTTGTTTTCTTAATTTTTCTATTCATTTTAAACACTATTCCATTTCTGGCACATGATAATGAAGGAATTTGTTTTTGTTTGTTAAACTTTTGCAGTCAATTTTCGCTTTTGAATCAAGTCACTGTTAGGTTTTTAGCTTGTCTTTTTTTTTTTTTGTACAAAGTAGAGAACGCTCTAATGCATTTATGCGATTATTTCAGGAAGTGGTATTATTATCTGGCAGTCGAATCTAAGGCTAGAAGAAAATTATTGTCTGCTTTACAAACACAAACAAAGACAAACATCTTTATTGTTGTTTTGCTGTGTAAGAGAGGAGTCTTTCCATTTTTAACGGCATGTCACGTCACACATATCCTAATGCTGTTTATGGACAAATCTTCTTCCTGAAGGCCAGAAAAAAACAAAGTGTCCAGGAAATGTAGAAGGACACCAGGAAATTGCCATCAGCAGCTAAACAAACCTCGGGTTTATCGAATTAAAACAAAATTTATGGATTTCCTCGTTGCATCCGTCCTGATTAAGTGGCTTTGCTTTGTTTTTTTGTTTTTTTTTCACAGGAGTAGAGTGAGGACATAAAAAAACCGGTGGAGAAAGAGAGGATTTCATCATGCGTAAGGCAGGACAGAGGAATGTACAGGAGCGAGGAGGAAGAGGGAGGAAGAAGGATGCAGGTAAGAACGGAGACCTCGTTTTTCTATCCACAGACAGCAAAGAGTAATGCTCAACGTGTGTGTGAGGTAATGGACTGGACTGTTCCTGCTGTTTTGTAGTGAAGAAAGAGTTAGTTTTACAGCTCTGTAGTCTACAAATCTACACACACACACACACACACTCGCTTTCAGGAGAGGAAGGAATCTGACTGAGAAGTATCTGTACCCTAATCCATTGGTTCTCGAAATGGTGAATTCTTTTTTTTTTTTTTTTTGGTTACAGTGGTGGAAATCACAACCCACATTATCCATTATTATTCCGTTATCCTATTTAAGGGTCCAAGCACCAAAGTCAACTCGGACCTGTATTCAGTCAGTGGAAATTTCAGGAAGAGAAAGCTCTCTGGCAGCAAAAAATATTATTTTAAGTTCACGCAAATAAATCCTTACCGCGGGTATCTGTGGGATTTAATTTACAGTTTGCTTTTATTTTGCTTTACGTTATTTTAACATATTACATTAAACTGTTTATGGAGAGACACGTTACACAGCACGTTGCCGTGACCCTGGCGAGCTAAGCGACGGGTGCCAATACTTTTAAGTTAAAATCGAGCGAGTGCAGACTTTCAGACAAGGAGTCCGAATTTTTCTGTGGATAAATCTGAAATAAGCGGTCTAGTGGGCATACAGTGCACAAAGCCATTATGACACCCTATGTAGTGAGCATATGTAGTGAATAAGCGGCCATTTTAAGATCCTGTGGTTCATGGGTAAAGCTTATGAGTCCTGTACGGCGTGTGCTTGTGTAGATTTCGCACCGGATCTTGCCTCGGATCTCGGGTTTTGTACTTCTCGAATGCTAGTAAATACGTCCATCGTTCACATCAGCAGTCGCATGTGGCTCGGGGAAACACCTCTGAGCGACTATAATCCGATCGGCTGAAGAAGTGCTAATGCTAGTAAGTCGACTGTGCTGTACTTTTTTTTTTTTTTTTAGGTATTTAGACCGTGCAAACAAACTTCCGATATGAACACAAGGATCACAAAACTCCGCGACTCGTGCTCATTATCCCACTCTGTTCACGTGACGTCGTATCTTCCACAGCTGACCGTGTAACGGTGCAGTCTGGCCCGGATTCGTCTCCCCAAAGACTCTCCTCTATAATGGAGACGCTCCAATTAACCTCTTTCAGCCTCTCTGTGCTTAGCATTACTCACTCGACTACTTTAAATGTGTCACGCCAAAGTGCGAGAGCCGCCAAACAAACCGCACCTAACCCACATGTTAAACAGCTTTGCGTATGCAGTACTGGGTAAAAATGATAGATTAACAATAGCAGATTTTATTATTTTTTTAAATAAATTTGCATGAATTGTTATTTTATTTCTTATACGTCAGGGTGTCGGGAAGAAAAGAAGTGTACATTTAAGATCGCCAAGATTTCCAAAACATGTATGTCGTTAAAAGTTTAAAGTTGCATGTGAAGTAAGAAAAACCAAAATGGAGGCTGCATGCTGTGACAGAAGCACAAATACAACTGAAATACAACTTACCAATCGATTTCCTTTCAAAACTGCATCGTATGAGAATTTTAGAGGCAGAGATCAATCATAGAAATGTTATTTCTTTATTGTAAATATGTCTTGCTGTTCGGAAAGGTTTCATTGTGTTGACGCAACACAACAAAGCACCCGGAAGTCGTTCATTTTCAGTAAGATCCGACGATTTCTGGCGACTCGAAGTGGGCGGGGCGAGATACGAAGCGATTTGCTGTCTACCAGCAAGACTAGCGCGAGAGACGGTGAGGCGCTTCTTTTTTTTTTACTTCCCTTCTATTAATCATGATCCATGATTGTTGGCTCCTAGTTGCAGATCCCGAACCAGTCATCGATGCTCACTGTGTGTCGTCGAGCCAATACCGGTGTGATGTATTCGATTTACCCAAAATAGAACAACATCTGTGTCCTTTGAGCCCGTCAAATAGACAACAAAAGTCATGATGTTACGCGTTTTTATATAAACACTCATTTCCCTTCTAGCTTCTTATGTTCAGCAGGAATACATTTGTGGTCAAAATGGGCAAAATATCTCCTTTTTCACAGGAAGACATCTTGTCACAGGGCTAGATTTGTTTATGTTATTTCTGTGGCCATATTACACTATTGTGGTGCTACCAACAAAACCATGGTGACTGACAATCAAACAAATATAGGATACGACCATTAGCTATGAATATAAGACGATTTGCGCAAAACAAGACAAAAATTCACTGGCAGAGGAAGACTTGTACCAAGTTAGATTTCTAAAGGTACTGATTACTACATTTCTCTCCACCTGGATGTCCCTGTGCTCAGAGTGTAACTAGCTGCCTAGTAGCATTCAAACCGAAATGGGGGGAAACGCACGAGCCTGATTTGTCGATCCTGCTTCCAGATTAAGAGGCGCGTTCGTTTGACGTGTGGTGCGGTTAAACATGGAGGAATCCTTACGACGACTTCGTCGAACTCTCGCGTCACTGTAGCAAAATATCTGCGCAAGACACTTTATTTAACACGTGTAACACGTCCAACGCGTTGGTATTTTGGTATAGGCGAGATCGTGACTAGACATTTTCTCCCTTATATATTCCTTATATATTCAAACTGCTTTATCCTCTCTGAATGTCTACACAGTATGAGTATATCACTAGCTTATATTATTATTATTATTATTATTATTATTATTATTAGCTGTGGACCGATATTATCTCATCATAGCCCCCTGGATAAAGCATTAAGCAGTGAGTTTGTGTGATTTTTGACATCGTGCTTACTGATTTACTGCCAACTGCATCTCCTGTGGTGTTTACTACACTCACAAAGCCTCCTGTGTTCCTCGTGACGGCGTTTCTGCAGCCCAGAGCCAAGCTGAGAGGAACGAGTGGAAACTTGGCACCTCAGCGGCAGACACCGCAACGCTGCGGGGTTATTAGCTCCTAGATTCCCTTAAACACACGATGGATTACGTAACCACGCGCAGAGCTGCAAGAACTGCACTCAGTTTTATAGACTTTTCACTCAGTGAGTCACTCGCTGTTCACTTTCTCTCTCATTCATCTGCTCCCACATTCTCTCACACACACACACACACACACAGCCGCAACATCTTTGCACGTGATGTTTTGCACAAAAAAGAGCTCACAGTGCTAGGGCTGTCCGATCTGATCATATAATATTGATCATGATAAATTTGGTCACAATACGCTTTTCTGAGACATTTATCGGGTATGTTTTTTGTTTGTTTGTTTGTTTGTTTTTTTGTTTTTTAAGATTTACTACAAACTGAAAGCTGCTGATTTGAAGAGGAAACACTCTTTAAATTTGTACAATGTAATTTTTTTTTTTTTTTATTATTGAAATTTATTACAATTGTTTTAAATAAAGATAAAAGGTCTGGAGTTGATTCCAAGTTTTAAATTTGC
The DNA here is from genome assembly GCA_037576825.1 of Pangasius krempfi. Classification (NCBI taxonomy): domain Eukaryota; kingdom Metazoa; phylum Chordata; class Actinopteri; order Siluriformes; family Pangasiidae; genus Pangasius; species Pangasius krempfi. Next base: position 31,484,974 of record CM074975.1, on the reverse strand, counting down.
ATTTGGTAGCTGTTCATGGGAACTCTCACTATGCTGTCCAAAGAGGTGTTGATGCAAGTGAAGGAGGCCATCATTAGGCTGAAAAAACAAAACAGACCTATCAGAGAGAGAGCAGAAAGTTGAGGATTGGCCAAATCAACAATTTGGTACATTCTTAAAAAGAAGGAATGCACTGGCAAGTTCAGGAACACCAAAAGACTAAGAAGACCACGGAAGACAACCAAAGGGGATGATCACAGAATTCTTTCCATGGTGAAGAAAAACCCCTTCACAACATCTAGCCAAGTCAAGAACACTCTGGAGGAGATGGACGTATCATTGTCAAAGTCTACAATTAAGAAACACCTTCATGAATGTAAATACAGACAGTTTACCTCAAGACGCAAACCACTGGGAACACTCAGGAACAGAAAAGCCAGATTAGACTTTATTTAAAAAAACAAACACTTGTACCAGAATAATGACAAGAGAAGAGTGTGGAGAAGGAAAGGAAGGGGTCATGATCCAAAGCCTACCACATCATAGACACTGTTATGGCATGGGCATGTATGGCTGCCAGTGGAGCTGGGTCACTGGTGTTTAGTGATCATGTGACTGCACTTCACAGTACAGATGGATAATGACCCAAAACGTACCGTAAAAGCAAACCAAGGGCTTGGAAATTGAATGTTCTGAAATGGCCGAGTCAGTCACCTGACCTCAAGCCAATTGAGCTGCTTTTCACTTACTGAAGACAAAACTGAAGGCAGAAAGACCCACAAACAAGGAGCAGCTGAAGGTGGTGAAAGTGGTGAAACTCAGCATTTGGTGATGTTCATGGGTTCCAGACTTCAGGCAGTCACTGACTGCAAAGGATTTGCATCCAAGTATTAAAAATAATCCAAATTTTTATGATCGTTAGTTTGTCCAATTGTCCAAGACTCTGTAAAAATGGCTGTAATTCCTAAATGATTAATACAACATTTTTGTTACTCTCCTTGAATTAAAGTTGAAAATCTACACTTCAGTCACATCTTGGCTTCATTTCAAATCCATTGCGATGGTGTACAGAGGCAAAATTACAAAAATTGTGTCACTGTCCGAATACTTATGGACCTGACTATATATTTTTTTTAGACATTAAAATAAAATTATCAATTTTTTTTTTTTTTTTTTTCCATTTTAGTGAAAATTCTCCTTAAAACAAGCTCCATAATTGCTTGGTAGAAGAGGTGGGCGATGTGACCAAAATATCATGTCACGATACTTACGATACATATCGTGTATCACGAATATATAAAACTTCTGACGACCTGCCTGCGAAAGAATTGTTTTTAAAAAAAATTTTTAAAAAGAAAGAAAAACTGAGTGCAGTGATGCTTTTAATTAATGTCTAAAAAAAAAAAAACGACTTCACAGTCAAGAGGAGGAATAAAAAAATTTTAACTTTAAATTTCAAAGTTTTAATTTTAGCTACCAATAAGTTTTTATAATTTTTTTTCCCCTTAAACGGTTAACCGTGTGTGGTTGTTGTTATTATTATTATTATTATTATTATTACTATTTTTTACAAATAAATGTTTCTTAAATGTACGCGCTGCATCACAGAGCTACAGGATAGCTTTGCTAGGAGTAAAGTGCAAAAAAAACAAAAGGACGTCGATCCTCTTCGCGTGATATACATGGATGTTTACACTTTTCATCTTGTCCCTCCTCCCTTCTTCCTTTTCTCTGGTGCACTGGAATTGACATTTCGGAAAAATCGACTTTGTGGAAATTGAGTATTGGATTTTAGCATTCTTCCTGCTGTGGAGCACAGACTTGGTAAAAGGTTACTTCTGGGGATTTAGTTTGATGTTGGAGAGGTGCAGACTGATATACGGTGTAGCCCTGGGGTAAGGTAAGGAGTGTGTGTGTGTGTGTGTGTGTGTGTGTGTGTGTGTGTGTGTGTGAGAGAGAGAGATGGGCCTGTCGGAGCAGGCTGACTCCTCTGCGCTCTGACTCTAGTCATGTTGTGAGTAAGGAGTTTTTTTTTTATTTATTTATTTTTTTTATTAATCCATTAGCAGTGTTGTCTCAGCTGTGATGGTGCCCACGTCCCGCTGACTCAGCAGCCTCGCTCTCTTTGTGTCTCCACACACTCCAGGAATGTTTATTCCGCTCGTTCTAATACGTTATCGTTTCTATAGTGACAGCGCGTTCACAGGGACTTCTACAGCAGACGCTCCACGTAGAAAAAAAAAAAAAGGGTGTAATCGTTGAAATGGTGAAATTTTCTGTAAGCAGCCGTCTCTTTTAAAACATATACGGAAGGAGTCTCCAGTGTCAGAGGTAAAGCTGTAACATTGAGTTTTCTGACGGTGGAGTTTACGGACGTTCCGCAGCATTAAATGTCACTATAAATGGATAAAAAGTATGACCTGTCGTCCTTTCAGAAGTAAAATTTATTAGAGTGGCATGTTGTGTTGGTTTAAGAGGAATAAAACTGTTCAGGATGCACTGTTGTAGGAAAATAATCAACGTCAGGGTGGTAACAGTACCTCAGCATTATCACACCAACAAATTGTTGATTATTTTCCTATAACGGCACGACCCAAGGATTTTAATACCTGATTGTCAATCTGGCAACTGTAGTACATGCCATCCTTTTCATTGAATTAAAAATAAAAAAAATAAAAAAATGAGGTTCTTGTGTTCTCCATTGTTCATTGTTCTCTTTTTATTGGACAAGATGACTCACAGATGACTCCCCTCTGTTGGTATTTTCTTGCTTATATCAAATAAATTAGACAAAAAAAACACACATGCCTGTAGTGTAAATCACTGTAGCATTAGAAAACAAGTTAATGAGTCAGTTATGGACTAATTGAGGAGCCTTGTGAAAATTTATGGCTTTATGAAAACGAGTGTAGACGGATGTTTAAATGAGCGGTTGTCAGCGGACGGTGGATTTTATCGGCGTAATAACTCCAAGATGTTAAACGCTTTCTTTTGTTGCGCGGGTCCCAGATGTGCTCGTCTGCTTTGTATTTACATCTCCATTTAATTGACCTACTTTCCCCCCGGGTACGTGTTGGTATGTTCCTGCATGGCATCACACCACGAGTGTTAAAATATCTTCGTATGTTGCATTCTGGGGAAATCGACTCTTTAAAAAAAAAAAAAAAAGTTTTTATATATCAAGTGGATTGTTGTGAACGATCACACAGGTTACACAGAGACGCAGAGAACTCGCCGCAATGTCACGACAACATCTAAGGGTGTGAAAACTTTTGCTCGCCGCAGCTGCCTTCTGGTTATCATCTATAAATCACTGTGGCTGTAATTAAAGGAAAAGGAAGGAAACTAAGAACAGAGAGAGAGAGAGGAGTGTGGTGTGTGTGTGTGTGTGTGTGTGTGTGTGTGTGTGTGTGTGCGTGGACAAACATGGTGCGCTTCATTTCAACCCTTTTATATTTTATCTTTGATGACTTCCTGCTTCCTGTGCAGTCGACAGGAAGTGTTCCCCTTTTTTTTTTTTTTTTTTTTTGCCCTAAGCAGCGACAAAAGATGACCTCACATCATTTGTGTGTCTCTGCACACAAAGACACCCGGATCGTTATTTTACACTTTCACGTCAGTATTTAACCCTGTTATATGTCCAAAAGATGCATCCAAGATTAGTTGAGTGTCCAGTGATGAGCTCGATTGAATTCTGGATTCTGATTGGTCACAAGGTGTTGATTCATTTTCTACAACAGCAGCTCTGACAGTAGTGCAGGTGTATAGTAAAGCATTCGGTATAAAATGCTGACGTTTCTATAGTAACAGCTTATAAGCAGATTAAAAAAAACGTGTGATCGTTGATGCCGTGAAGTTTTCTGTAAGGCGACGTTTATTTAACATTAACGGAAGTTAAGTAACATTTCCGACATCTTCAGGACAGAGTCGTTTACGCTTTGCGGCTTCTTGGTAACGTGACGAGCTGCGTGTTTTTTTTTTTGTTTGTTTTTTTGTTTTTTTGTCTTCGAGACAGAAAAAAGAGAGGCTGAAGAAGAAAGGACTTTTTATAGCTGCTGTAACAGGAGATCAGAAAATAACTTGTTTCACGGACATTAAGTGTAACTGTAAATGGATAAAAAGTGACATTGTGTCATACTTTCTTTAATCAATAAACATTGTAATAACCAAATTGCTGTGGTGTAAGAGGGGAAAAAAACACTTCGAGACATGCTGTTATAGGAAAAGAATCAACCTCAGGGTGGGAACAGAAACTCCGCTGCATCACACCACACCGTTGTTGATTATTTTCCTGTAACAGCATGCCGCCAAGTGTGTTATTCCTCGCTTAGTTTTTAATGCTTGAGTTTCGCTTTGCAAACTTTGTATTTCCGAATATTGTCAGATGTTTAGATTTTGTTCTAATCAGTATGTCTAATTTATGTTTGAGTTTCTTTTTACTACATAAACACCATCGTAAGAGGATATGAAGCTAGTGGGTGCAAGTGTTGAGGATGCAGAAGATAGGGATAGGTGGAGAGTGATGATTCGCTGTGGCGACCCCTGAAGGAAAAAGCCGAAAGAAGAAGAAGAAGAAACACCATCGTAAGAGGGGGATCACCCCACGTATCTGTTCCTTTACTAGCTAAGATAAAAGCCCAGCATTAGCGTCTCGCTCGGTTGCCCATAGCTAAACTGGAGCTTTTTATTTTAATGTTGTTTGAAGGCTTTCATGTTTTTAAAAAAAAAAAAAATGGATCAGAAACCATGGATAGTGCATGTCTCGGAAATTCCTGACACCCCCCAGACCTTCTGTGCTGCATGAGTCTGAGGGAGAAGTTTGTGAATTTCAGCAACCGGATGGGACAAAATGTTGGCACCAGCAGAATCTGATATTTGTTCAGAGCGACGACACGAAGTCACCCTAGTAATCCGGGGTGAAGTGACTCACTGTGAATGTTTTCTCTCATTTTGTCAGCACGTATTTAGCTGCAGCGAGGCTCCAAACCCTGATTTCCACCACGTATGAATGATTTATAGCTGGATAAATATTTAATCTTGGCTGAATGAGGCAGCAGGAGGAGTGGAGTGGAGTGGAGTGGAGTAGAAATATAGAACTGACTGCAGCATTATGAGCACAGGCATAAAAAACATCAGCCACTGACACATTGCTCATGTACTAATGGAATCATTTCTGCTAGGGCTGGGTAATATAGCAGGAATATCACAGTACTTTACGATATTTACACAATTGCAATTACATTTATTCGTAAATCGTTCAATCAGTTTGTTTGTAAATACGGTCGTATCCTACGTTCGCTCCCGAGTTTGTGCAAATTTGCGTAAGTAGACTCGCTACTTACGTACATTCGTATAATCCTTCATGCAATTTTATTTACGCTGTTAAGTTAAAATCACTTGTTTATTTCAAATGCACACCAATTTACAGATCCGTAAATTACGACGAATAAATTCGTACTGGCCGTACAATTAGGACAAAAGTAAAGGCACACTATAAAAGGAGGAGGAGATAGTGTGTGTTTATGGTAGCTGACGCTCTGCGGTGGCTGAGCTGCATTACTGGAAGATTTAGTGCATTTTCACTTCTCTGTGAGCTTTGCCTTTTATAGAGTTTTGTGGGCGTGGCTAAATGTACACTAAATGTACATGCCTTGAGCACGTTTGTTACTTTATGAATCTTTTTTTGCGAATCTGGCAGGAATTTTTTGTTTGATTTTGGCTGAAAAGGTTTACACGCAACTCTTCCAATATTTAATAAATTAAACAATAAATAGTAATGTGTTCATCCTACAAAAAGCCGTAGTCTCAGTACATTCTGAAGGGATCGGGAGTACGTCCTCCTCCTTCTAAACGCTACACGCTTCACTGAGAGCGCTCCGAAGAGTCTCTGTCTGTAGGAGTCGAAACTGACAGCCATTTGGTGTGTGTTTTAACGTCGGTTTCCAAAGCCGAAGTTAGTTTTCTAATCTCACACAATTGTTGACACTTATGAGCTTCTAGAAGTGTAAGAAGGGATAAGTGTTTTCACAACTCACGCACACTCATGCTCACACTGTGCTATTTCTTTTCTGTGTGTGTGTGTGTGTGTGTGTGTGTGTGTGTGAAGTTTGGAAGGTCTGAGCTTTTAGAGGTGGCCTACACTCCTGGCCCACACATGCTGGTTATTTTTTTTTCACAGTTTAATGAAAAGCAGTAGGTATTTAGAATCAGTTTCAAAGCATTAGACCCTGGACCACAGAAAGAGCTGCTTTTTTGGCTCTTGGAATCATAAAAAGTTGTTCTCAGATTTCCCCTGAGGGGGGAAAAAAACCTGAAGCCAAGCTGCGTCTGCCCTGGCAGTGCATCCGTCTGTTTTCACTGCGGGTTTAACTGGCTGGAGAGAAAAGTGCCACTGGTAATGATGGCCGTAATGAGATTTTTTATGAGGCTGAAGATGAAGTGCCTGAAAGCGAGCGGTCTCCAGCTGGACCTTTCGCACACACGGAAACTAAAACACCAGAAAGGACAGATGGACATTGGAGTTGTGATGACTGTGATGAGAGAAGGGTGCGAGTTTTTGTGTGAACGTTGTTGTTCTGACATTCTGTATCACACAATTAAAATCCCACAATGCCTTAGGGTCATTAAAGACCGTCATTAAAGCCTGTGTCAACTGATTCTCGTGACTATTCAGTTGCGTAATCCTTTTATGTTCACACGCACAGTAACAAAAGTGACTCTTCCACGTGAACGGCCATGATGCGATCATGTGTTGTGAAAATGTGAAAGTGTGGGGTTTTTTTTTGTTTGTTTGTTTTTTTTGTTTTTTTTTCACACCACTGTTCTCGGTTGTCTGTGTCAATCACAGTGTGATATGACGTGTCCACACGAGTGAGGATTCACATTTCATTGCTTAGTAAGGAACAAATCTTTAGTGTCACATCTTGACAGAGGCATTCATTTGCCAAACTGACACAAAATCGGGCTTTTTGTGCCGTTACCTCCTCCCTCTGTCTTTCTCTTTTCTGTCATTGAAGCGTGATGGGACAAAGACAAACACCAGTGATTTAGTCATGCTAATTGTTTGCTTCCCCTCTCTATCTTTTTATTTCTTCCAAGGTGGTGAGACCTTTAGCCCCAGGTTCCACCATAAGGCTCTGGAGGGAGGTCTCACGGTTCCAGGTAACGTAGGCAGCGGCCCCCTGCCGGTGCAGCCGTACCGCACTGAGGACGTCCTGAGGCTGGGTTTGTCCAGAGGAGTGTCCCTGTCTCTCCCGTCCTCTCCGATGCTCCCTCCCCGACAGCCCTACATGCTGCCTCTCAGACCCAGCACCAAGTCTCCAGGTACACGCTACACCACGATTCCTTCTCTTCGCCGTTTACATGGTTGTACATGGCAAAGAGTTTAACATTAGGGCCTGTGCGAACGAGTCTGCACTTTACTGTAGGAGTACAGCGCCATCTGTTGGTCATGGTGTGGAAATTCAGAGTGGCTGTGTGTGTCTCATCATGCTCCACAAGAGATTATATGCATGCCTGGGCCGATTTTATTTATATTTTTATATATATATATATAATTTGCTTCCTTTTCATAGAGCAGATGTACAAACATGTACGGTTTAGCCAAGCATTCATAGGTTTTGATTTGTTGTTATGGCAACACGTGAAAACTAAGCTTCTCTACCTTTCTAGTTAAAGCAGCAATGCGAACTGAAGTCTCCCTGCAGGAAAAAGAGGAACGAGAACACACTTCCGAGCTTACTTTTTTCACCGCATCTATCTACACTTTATCTATCTAGGTGAACCTTCACATCTGAATTTGGAAACCTCGGTCTTGTGAGCCAGTAGAAAACGAAATGGAGAGAATTTTTCATTTCTGTATCGACAGACAGGTCGTTCAGTAATAAAAGAGCAGGGTATAATGTCACCAATGTTTAACCAACATGTTTTATCGTTTGTGCTGTAAGCAAAGAGCAGTTTGTGGTAAGATTCACTTTTTTCTTTCCATCTGCGAGGATTTTTCTTTTGAGCAATGTTGGCACGTCTAATACCCCCCAGCCCTCGGCGTATTTCTCCTCTTAGAGCATATTATTCACTCTGTGTAAGTGTGGAAGCATGACGGTGAAAATGGCAGGAGACCTTTAAAGGGTTAAAAGTGGTGTTGCTTCTTGAGACAGTAGGAATCTGGAATTTCACACCACTCTTCCTGGTGTGTTAGATCATTCCATGAAGTGATGGTCAACCACACACACTTTGCGAAGTACACCACACACAACCCTGTATTTCCAGAACAGCACTTCAAAGCACGATTTTCCTCCCCCCCCACACACACACACAGCAATAGTAGTAGTATCATCGGACCCTGGCTTATAACTAGCTTGAGGAAATGTTTTTATGGAGGCTACAGAGCACTTCTGGATAAGTCCTTCTGCTGAAAGAAAAATATAAATTGTAATTAAAAGCGGCAGTACCATGACTGACCACCGCGGGGCCTCAGCTCACAGGTTGAGAACATGAGAGGACTCTGTGGCCTGAAGTAGAGTAAAGTAGAGTTCGTACTGTCTTTACACATCAGATAGTCAGACAAACACTGATGCATTTCTGCTGCTGTGATCTCCTGTGTCCAGCATGTGACGTTTAAAAAAAAAAATTATCCCATGTCGTGATACAGAGCTGGCATTCCTCGCTCCTGATTCATGCTATCTTGTTTTTACAGGTGTGTGTGTGTGTGTGTGTGTGCTTCAAAGACATTCTGGCTTTGAAGCTTCAAGATGAGACTTACTTAGAGAGAATGGCACACACACACACACACACACACACACACACACACACACACACACGGTGATGAATAGGGTTGGCTAACTGTGCAAGTTGAATAAAAAAAAAAAAGAAAAACAAGGATTGGGAGAAGGACAGTACCAGCATGAGGAACTATTTAAAGTGGATAAATCAATTACAGCCACATGATCATGGACTGAATCTGTTTGGGAGTACAGCAGAGCTGCTTGCAAACATGAAGGAAAGTTCTGACGCGCACACACACACACACACACACACACACACACACACACAGACACACACACACACACACACACACACACACACACACACACTCCAAAGAGACTCAGATCACCCACCTTAAAACCCCATCTGGAAAGATTTAACTCAGCAATCTCTCTCTCTCTCTCTCTCTCTCTCTCTCTCTCTTTTTGCTTCCTCTCTTCCGTACCTCCTACCTTTCTATCATCTCTCCTCCTCTCTCTGCATCTGCTCTCTGCTTGTTCCTGTGTGTGTGTGTGTGTGTGTGCGTGTGTGTGTGTGCAGGTTCTGTCAGGAAGCCCAAGCATGCCGAGAGCTCCCGTATTCCCGTGGATGCGGTCAGCTGGTGCCTGAGGAGCGAGGAGAACTCCGGTGAGCACTTCCTCTTTCTGTTTTTTAACAAGCTGAACATTCTGCACATGTAAACTTTTATTATCAGCGAAACGATGATGTCACATCAATATCTTGATAAATGAGGTCATGGTAAGAGCGACTGATTGGATGGTGAAATCTGTTTTTTTTTTTTTTTTTTTTTTTTTTTTTTTCTTCTCTCCCTCCCCAAAAAATGGTCTAATTTGTGCTGATGTATGAAAATGTGCTGATGGCTGTAGACTTTTTTTTTTTTTTTTTTTTTTTTTTTAACCATCATGCTACCCTTTTTTGGCACTTTGTTAGAAAATATTACAAAACACTTGCTGTTTTTTTTTTTTTCCTTGACCCCCAGCACGTTACATTTTACATGAAATCCTACAGGAAGCAGCTGTGGTCAGAATGCGGCCAGGTTTAAAAAGTGCTGCCACCAGCGTTTTTTTTTTTTTTTTTTCTTCTTCCATCACCACTGTTAAAAAAGTTCAACTTTTGTGATGTTATGCACCTCTATACCTCCTGACCAATCAGGTCACAAGTTTAGGTGGGGACAAGCGAGGAAAACAAACATGGACGACAAAATGCCGGTGAAAAATGAGTCGTGTTAGTGTCTTGTTCGTGAAAGGAGATTTATGACATGATGAATATATGGTAATATTTAAGAAATTTTTCAGCCTGTGCAGTTTTGCACACAGCAAGCTAGGCTAGTTAGTTAGCCGATACTAGACTAGCTAGGACTTCTAAGAGCGTTGTTATGACTACAGTGTGTGTGTGTGTGTCATTTTAGCCACTTTTTCATATTTAGGGGGGAAAAAACACAAAGTGTGAAAGCAGCCTAAGACCAAGTAATATTGTATCCATGGCAACGGCTTAAATGTAGATGGACAGCATCGTATGAATGTTGATGTTTTGAGTGTTACATTTTATTCGTGTGTTGTAACGTATTAAAGGAGAGAGATGGAGAGTTCAGGTAACATGGAGGAGTGGAAGAAATAAAACTTCTAACTCTAACCCTTAAAGGTCATTGTATAATGTAAAGTATAAGTTTGAAGATTCTGTGGACTGTCCGTGTGTCTTTCCAACTGAAATTCACATGAGCTTTATTGGCACGATTGTGTTGTACCACAGTGTTGCCAAAGCATTAATTAATACACGTTTCGTATATTAAAAAAAACCTCACATTTACAACATTAAAAAGCATATATGGAGAGAGACACAAAAAAGAAAAGAGAACAAATGACAAAAAAAAGGGACAGTGGGAAAGAAGTGGAGACGGTGAATGAGTGTAGCAGCTTCAGTAGAACTGTACTGTGTGTTAATGAAGTCAGCCTCTCTCCCACATATAGTGACAGGAGGACACACATTGAGCTGCCAGCTGAATGCAGTCTGTCTTCTCTCCCGAAAGGCAGGAGAGTTTGTCTAGATTAATCATCTGAAAGAATTCAGGTAGAATTCCTATGAGTGTAAAGTATGTGTGTCTCACTCACTCAGTGAGGAAGTGCAGCTCATCCTCCACCACTCCTTCAGTGCACTGTGAGCACAGTCTGTCCTCTCTGGGCCGTCGGCTCTGCCTGTGCTGGCCGTCTCCACAGCCAGACTCTGCTCACTGAGACAATACTCTGAGATTGCTTTCTTTGTTGGTGAACTTTTAATGTTAATAAGGTATTTTGCCAATTTTTAATCAGTTTTAATTTTTTGAAAGTAGATTCATTTGTTTAGTTCTTTGATTTTTGGTTTGTCAGTCATGAATGCTTTCTTCCTGTGTTGTTTTTTTCTGTTTGTTTTAATTTTGCCTGTCTTTGGTAAGGTATAAGCAGGTAATGTTTAGGGGTAAGGTCCAGTTGGAGCTGTAACAGTGTCTAATAGTCAGAGGCTTTCGTGTAGTCCCACCTCGTTTAGTGACAGCAACAGCAGGTCGTCTGTGTATAGCAGACATTTAATTTCTCTGCCCCCGAGCGTCAGTCCAGGGCAGGATGGTTCCTCAAGGCTTGTGGCCAGTTCGTTAATGTAAATATTAAATAATGCTGGGCTCAGGCATAGGAAGTTTACTAATCTGACGTTTATAATACTACAGAATCGTTTACCGAGGTTGCTGCTCACTGTCATGCCCCTGTAATCGTTTGGGTTGTACTTATCACTTTGTTTAAAAATTGGGTTGATAATTTTCTTTCAAATTCTCAGGAAAGTGCATTTTAATACCAAATTGAATAAATTGAGAATGGCATCTCTCAGTTTGGGGCTGCTAGGTTTCAACATCTCACTGTATATTCCATCTGAGCCACAAGACTTTTATTTCTGAGGGATTTGATCTTTTCAGTCAGTTCATTTAATAATACAGAGGAGTCCAAATGGTTCAGTTGATCCATTATTGTGCATTCCAGGTCGTGTAGTTGGGAGGTCACATGTATCTGGTTGAGGTTTGGCTCATCCTGAGTACAGAGGTGTCAAAAATGTTCTGTCCAGATGTCTGGATCATGAATTGGAATATGGATTTCTTTTTTGGAGTTAATTAAACTGTTCCATAATTCCCAGAATTCTCTTTCTTTCTCTCTCTCTCTCTCTCTCTGTCTGTGTCTGTCTGTCTGTCTCACTCTCTCTCTCTCGCTCTCTGTCTAGTCTGTCTCTCTTGCTCTCTGTCTCTGATGCTTTCTCTCTGTCTCATTCTCAGTCTCTCTTTCTCTGTCTGTCTCTATCTCTCTCTTACTTTTTCTCTCTGTCTCTCTATCTCGCTGTCTCTCTCTCACTCTCTCTCTCTCTCTCTTTCTCTGTCTCTCTCTTTCTTTCTCTCTATTTCTCTCTCACGTTTTCTCTGTCCTGCATGCACTTTCTATTTCTAAGTCTCTGTCTCTCTCTTTCTTTCTCTCTATTTCTCTCTCACTTTTTCTCTGTACTGCATGCACTTTTTCTAAGTCTCTCTCTCTCGCTGTCTCTCTCTCTCTCTCTCCATCTTTCTCTGTCTCTCTCTCTTTCTCGCTCACTTTTTCTCTGCCCTGCATGCACTTTCTCTCTCTCTCTCTCTCTCTCCTCATACATTCTTCTATTATTTGTTTGTGCATAAACTTTTATGTGTTATGAGGGAAAATGTGCAACAGATCTGTGGTTGATTATAAAAACTCTCCAAGGACCCAGCGCATTAACCTGTCAGTGCAGCCTAAAATTCCTACTGGTGTGTGTGTGTGTGTGTGTGTGTGTGCGCGCACGTGTACACGCACCTGTAACCACTGACCCTCAGAATTCCTTAAACACACACACATACGCACGCACGCACACGCACACACACACACACAATCACATTCAGACATGTGGTGTTCTCTTTAAATGTATCCTATCTGTAACCGTGATGTTGTTTTTGGACTCGCGCTTCGGATTTTCTATTTCAGGCGGTCCAGCCCGCGCTCTGCCCTTTCATAAAATTACACACCATCGTTCATAAAGTGAACATATACCGTACGTCTGTCATTTCTCAATATTCAGCAGCAACCTGATTTGGGCTTCTCGGGTGAAAATGGAGCGCTCTACCTCACTCCTTTTTTTTTTCCTTTCATATTTATTTGAGTAATTAGTAATTATGAGAGGATTTCAGCTGCAGAATCACTACGGCTGATGAAACCCCATTCAGTCATTTCTTTTCTTTTTTTTTTTTTTTTTTTGTTTCCTTTAACCAGACTCAGGATGGCTTCTCAAGCAACGTAATGACCGCTACAGGTCAAGGAGCAATGATTACAGGATTTCTGAGTGTTCCTGAGCAGGAAGTGTGTTAGATATTTATTCCTGGAATCTTAGCTCATCCTCGCAGAAGTGAGGTTTCCTGTGTGAGGTCATTAGTAATTTTCTCAACACTGCCATTGGATTAAAGGACATTTTAGTAGGGATGCACAAATCTAACACTGATAATACTTTAAAAAAAAAAAAAAAGGGGGAAAAAAAAGAATAATCAAGATCGTGTGGAGATGATTGATCGATACCACAGTGCTGTTGGATTCTGATTGGTCAGGAGATGATTGATTTCCTATAACAGCAGCTCTGAGATTAGTGCCAGCACTATCATAGATTTTTTTTTTTAATGACATTAAAAAATTCTTGTTTAACAGAGAAAAACATCTGATTCTATTATTGGCTTCAATCAAAAAGTGCGATCGGACTGCTGCGTGCCATGGTTTTTGAATTTGCAGTTTCAACGAAATTACATTTAGATCACAGGAACATTTCTCCCAAATGCCAGACCTCGCTGTTCTGTTCCCATGTTCTTTTACTATAAATAGCTGCTGATTTGTTCAGTTATGAATGGCTTCGACATGGCAGCATGATTCAACTTCTTTGATAAACCTTTTTTTTTTTAGTTCAATGGAGGGTTTTTTATTATTTGTAATGTTTTTGGATTGTGATCAGATACTGACTATCAGATCAGTGTAGCATCGTATATTAAATTGTGTTTCGTGATATGAATGTGTATGATGTTGACCGCCATATCGTGCACATGAACGTACTCATGCGGGACACCAGTAGGAATTTTAGGTTAATGCACGTGCAGAGTTTTTGTAATCGTCCCCACCTCCCCTCCTCTTACAACCCCTATCCATCACATCTCTGTCACTTCACATAACTTTCCAACTGAAGTTTGAATCAGACTCGGGTACTGGCTAATACTCCAACTACTAATATTTAAGGCTAATACTTAAAACATAAATTCATTAGCTAGCCCATCAGCCACGATAACGCTACAGTCTCTTGTTATAATGCCCGGAAGTCCAGTTAACCAGGCTGACAGCGTCAGCTAACCTAATTTATCTTGGTAGTATGACAACAGACTATGGAATATAGGCAAGTTCATGAATCTCTGCTAGGAGTGATGACTTCATGTATCCTGTCCTGATAAACACTGGTCATGGTCGTGCACTTCTGATGATGCTCCCATGCAGAAAAAAAATAGAACTTGCACAGAAGTCTGTGAGCAAATGTGTAAATCAATCGGAATAACTGACAGATGATTGCAGTGCCCAAACAGGAACATGCGTCAAAACAGAGACTGCCTCGCACCCACCTAAATTCAGTCCCAATCGTCAATAATGCTAGCTAGCGACATTAGTTAACAGGGCAGGGGCAGATTGTGTGGGGGATTTCTGCTCGAATTGCAGTAGGGATTACTCAATAGAAACAGATCTTGCTCAGCAAGAGGAAAAAAATGTGTTATAGAACAGTTTCTTTTGGTTGTACTGTACTGGGTGTTCTCCGTTTATTCATTGTTTCTACACACCGATTCTCTAGCATCTGTTCAAGATAAGATAATTAATATGCCTATTAAAAATAGTTACCAACATCTAGGCCACGTTCTTGGTTTGTGTGTGTGTGTGTGTGTGTGTGTGTGTGTGTGTGTGTGTGTGTGTGTGTGTGTGTGTGTGTAGTGCAGCAGGTGACAGGATTTGTGAAAGCGTTTTGCTCCACTGAGAAATTTATAAACAATTTGGAGCACGTGACATTTAATGTCAGGTGAAATGAGAATTTTTCTTTTGCGAAGGTCAATAGGGAGCTGTTACACGAGTCTTCTGGTCACCTGAATGACAAAATGGTCTGATAGAAAATTTCTGCTAAAACAAAACAAAAAAATCCCTGAGATTAAAATCTCAAAATCCAAATATTCACTCCTATAATGCATACTAATCTGTTGCTATGGCAACTTTCAGTGTCATTTTGCTCGGGGCAATGACCGGCATTTTTCCACTCTCTCTCTCTCTCTCTCTCTCTCTCTCTCGCTCTGTGTGTGTGTTTTGTCCTGATGATTCAGTTCTAATGAGTGATAATCATTTATGCAGCAGCGTTCCTTCATCACGCAGCCGTTAAAGCCTACTGAAATTCCTCATTAATGCTAAAACTGCTCTAGAGTGTTTCAGCGATTGTTCCTCCTGCCTCTCTGCGCATGTTTCTACCATTAGATGCAGAAAATAACCCTGGGATTGACAAGCCTGTAATTTACTTGTCATATTCAGAGGGAAAAGTTACTGTTACTGTAAAATCGCAGCATCGGTCCAGCAGGCTCTGGCCGGGTGGGTTCATTTACAACGGCCAAAGAAAATGGAAACTGGATTAATGATCCGAAAGCAGTTTATTGACTGGAGCATCTGTTAAAATGTATGTAAATATACAGAGACTGAGTCTGGGTCCTTATGAATTGTTTCTCTTTCTAGATGATAGGTTTGCTAGGCTAGGTCCAATATGTCATGTTTATTAAGTTTCTCCGAGTGAGGAGGGAAGGGAAGAACAGCAGCTTGGCATGGTCTCTATTTTTAACTTTTAACATCTGTTGATTACGCCACTTTAAGTATGTGTGGTAACCATCATCAGGTTGTTTTATTATCAAGCACTCACACTAGATAACAGCAAGGATGTTTCTTGTCGAGTTAAACAGGACAGAAAAGGCTGGAGAAATTCTAGTATATTTGCAGAGAAACGTCTGTTTCTCCAGATACACAGTGGTGATTAACGTGTAACATCATAAAGCAGAATAAGCACTCAGTCTGCGAACACCTGAGTGAGATGTGGTTTGATTTCAATGAGAAAGTGCTTGGACTCTGAATCAACCTGACCGCAGAAAGTGATTCAAACATCCTCGGTTAGATAGAAGTTCCTAAACTGAGCCAAAGGACAGAGCAGTAGCGTCACAGAAACGCTGTGTTCAGACACGGGATGCGACACTGAAAATCTGTTAAACTACTTATTTCTATAGTTATCTAATCATTTATTTAGCAGATGT
The DNA here is from genome assembly GCA_037576825.1 of Pangasius krempfi. NCBI lineage: Eukaryota > Metazoa > Chordata > Actinopteri > Siluriformes > Pangasiidae > Pangasius > Pangasius krempfi. The sequence continues at coordinate 31,468,863 of CM074975.1, read as the reverse complement.
TCCATGTTCTTAATGCGTGAGTGATTTGAATTTTTCTGTTTCTGAATTCACTTGGTAAATGTTTGTGTAATTTTGTTTCCATCGCCAACTTTCTCACCAATGAAAGAACAAGTTGTCGGAGTATGCTTTCAGCCCTACTCACCCCTCTGCCAATGTGTGGTTTTTTTTTTTTTTTTTTTTGCTTTTTAGTTACACTATATGCATACACCAGTATGTGTATGTTGAACATCGCATTCCAGATTTATTCCCCTGTGCTGTTATAATAAGCGCCACTCTTCTGGGAAGCTTTCCACTAGATGTTGGAGCGAGGCTGTGGGGATTTGTGTTCATTCAGCTACAAGAGCAT
>CM074975.1:31461738-31464238 GCA_037576825.1 Pangasius krempfi | reverse complement strand
GCTCCTCCCCTGCTGCTCAGGAACTGATGACACGGCTGGGTTTCCTACTGGGAGACGCCATCCCCGCCTCATCACACACCGCCATGGAGGAGAGAAACCAGGTACGCACACGTGTGTGTGTGTGTGTGTGTGTGTGCGCGTGTGTGTGTATACACACACCCACACCCACACACACACGATTACCAATGAACACACAAACGCACATTCAACTTTTCACCTGTGGCATGATAAAGCCTGAAACTGAATAGCCCTGAGCTGCAAATGTACAGCGTTTGGGATGATTTGTAACATGCTGTTATTATCCTTTAAGATTTGAATGTTTTTCAGTGAGTTTTACATCATTAGCCCGGGATTATGATGCACTAAACACCATCTTTTTTGCTTCCTAGTTGATTTGCATGGGATTTCTGTTTATTTAAAGATTTACACACCCAACTTTATGCATGGCTTCAAGAATTTATTTCATTTATTTATTTATTTTTCACACTAGTCATCAGTTATGGTCTTGTAATCAGTGTAGCACTCAGACCAGCTCTTATGTGGTCCATGTGTATGTGTGCATGCTGTGTATCAGGGATCTAAATCAGTCCTAAGTAAGAGGCTTATATTGCATTTTATGGATCAGTGTGCCCAAGAAAAACAAAAAAAAACCAAAAAAAAAAAAAGCTAGTGGTTATTCTTGGCTTCTGTTTCATGCTGAAAATTTTTTCCCCTGAATATCCACATTCTGATTATTTATACACATGGACTCAAGACTCTGCCCTGTCTGGGCACAACTTCTCTTTCTAAAAATGACAGCTGGCTCTTGTTATTCCTGATGCACAAGTTCGATATTCATAAATCCTGATAGCGATATCTACGACTTTTTTTTTTTTTTACGCTGCTATTTGCCTGTTAATTACCGCACCGCGTGTTTGCTGTTTGTGCTTGGACCTAGGACTGTGTCCTGAATCATCTGTTGATACACTGCGGTGATGTATAGAGTGTTTATTAATGAGCACATCGTGATAGAAACGTCATCTCTGCCAAAAATCCATGCAGCGATGCAGCAAGTTGCATCCATCTAGGAAAGATTTCGGTGCGAGAGAGTAGCGCAGATTGTCCTCATAAAGATGAAAGATGTTGGAACGGGTGGAGGAAACGTTGCTGAGCAGGTGCATCACTCTCCATCTGACTGGGCGAAGGGCATTTAGCTGTTGGGGAGGGATGAGTGCGTGTGTGTATGTGTGTGTGTGTGTGTGTGATTGTGTGTTTGTGTACACAGTATGAGTGCACGGTTGAAGTGGGTGGAGAGATGAGAGTCCTTCATCAGTGGACTGCTGGCAGGCGGCTGTTCTCAGGAGACCAGAGCTCCAGTACACTGATTATACACACACACACACACACACACACACAAAACCCATCACTCTGACCTATATAGAGATAGGCACAGAGAGGACAGAACTGGATCTAGGGCTAGATCTTCTGCGGCTGAGAACAAGGGGAACGTGTCTTATTTAGCACACCCACATTTCTTCCCATGAATATCAGGGTGTTATGAGTCATGAACTCTGTTGATGCCATGAGCTCTCTCAGGTGGTCCGAACACATCTGGACGGTGCTAAATGCAGGTGCGAATGCGGATTCGGAGATGGTTCAGATGTTTCTGAGTGATGCACTGTATCTGGGTTTGTAGTGTGAATGCTAACGTGTCCCTCTGTGCCCTGACCTCTTCAGGTAAAAGTAAGCATTAACACAACACAATGAGCAAGAGCTGGAAAATGTAAAAAAAAAAATTATAATAAAAAAAATATTAAAAAATGACTGACCCTATGATGTGACTGACACTGAAAGACATTAGCAGTAGTGCTACACTATACAATCGCTTCAACCACAGGAAGCTTCTCTTAAGCAAAGAAAAACTCAAAGCAGCAAAACAATCATTTTATCATGAATTTTAATAGTTCACCTTTATTCATTTACCCACAGTAACCTGCCATGTTCAACTTTTACCCAAAAATATATTTTTTCTTAATTTAATCTCCATGAACATACAGTTAGGTCTGGTTTATGCTACATCAGAACTGTGGGTGTAAACCTCATGCTTTCACAAGATTCAGTTTGATTTTATTTCTTAATAAGGCAATGATTCCACCGGATCTGCTACGATATGATTTTGTAGCCTCCGATCGGTATTCAGTGAACTTTGTTCAGAATCTGGAGCAGGTCTGCTGTTGATTTAGGGAATGATGAAGGATTATTAAAAGTATCAGAGTTACGGCAAAATCACTTCCTAGCCTATTCACACATCGGTTTGAAGTGTCTGAAGCACTTCCGAGTGCTTATAGTCTTTCAGAACAGTAGAATGATCTTCATCAAACAAGTGGGCGGGGCAGCGAACAGTAAGATACGTTAAATTTTAATGTTGTCCAATTAGATGAAGGTGTTGTCTAATGGGAAATATTTATTTGAAAGCACGACTCTTGGCTTGCATTTGAGCTCGATTGTTTTTCTCTCTCCG